>JAODKF010000047.1:16723815-16738092 GCA_026779585.1 Mormyrus proboscirostris
TGGAGAAAGTAGATAGGTGAATGTATAAACTATTTTGAATAGAGGTTTGCTTAATTAAAAACCTGCTCAAAAGTTTAATTAAAATCTTGAAAGAAGGAGTTTCATTTAAGAAGAGCGAGGTTTTAATCACCCCATTTTCTTCCTCTTCTGCTGCTTAGGAAAAGGACATTTATCTTCTCGACGATCCTCTGGCTGCTGTGGATGCTGATGTAGCAAAACATCTTTTGGAAAAATGTGTCCTGGGAATCTTAAAGCACAAGACAAGAATCATTTGTACGCACCGCATCGAGTTTCTGCACAGAATGGATGCTGTCGTGTTGATGGATAATGGCACAATTGTTAAAATAGGTACGCAGTTTCCTGTTTGTTACTTTCATTTTCTATTGAAATTAGGCAGTCCACATTTTTGCTCCCTCCTAGCTAATCAAGATCTCCGAATACCTGCTATTAGGAACTGGGAGGGAGCAGTAACATGGACTGTCTGAGGGTCTTTGTGGAATAGGTTGGGAAACACTGATAATAGCAATGCAGCGTGTATGTCAGCCACTGCATGTGATTCGTGTTTATCACTGTAATATTTCTGTATTCCTTGGAATAATTGATTTAAAAGGGGTGAATTAGCATACAAAAAGAACACTGTAACTGTGTACTCTAAGGGATACATTTACATCAGAGTACTTTAGTCTTTTGTTTTTCTTTTGCTTAATTTAGAAAGATGATAAATTAAAATACACAAAATATTTAAAATGAAAATTGATACCAAGTTATTTTTTATGCAAAAAATAGAAAGAGACTGACTGTCAAGAAAAATATAATTTTTTGTCAGTTTGGGAAATGATGCATTCAATTTGCCATGAAGTAACATAAATAATAATCAATTCATCTATCTTGTCAGGTAGCCCAGAGGAGATTCTCCCTTTGGTGGAAGCTGTACCTAAGGACTGGAATAAAAGCGTCAAGAAGAAGCAGAAAGGTATGAGCAGTTTTGGATGTCACTCTTCACACTTTATTTTCTGTTTTGTAATCACCCCCTGTCACAGCCTGATCTTATTCTATATGTTAACCCCTTTCCTGAATCATCCTCTGTCGTGGCCTAATCTTAGGTCAATTTTCATCTTTTTCTCTGCGTTACCCATATTTACTGAATTGCCCTCTGTCACGGCCTCTGTCTGCGTTATGTGTGTTGTTACGGATTAGATGAGCTGGAATCGGAGCACCAGCAGGTGCTGGAGGAGTCCCCTGAACAGAGCCCCCTCGTTCATTCCATGGTGGATGAGGAGCAGAAGCAGTCGGGGGTGGTCACTTGGAAGGTGTACCATTCGTACTGGCTGGCCATCGGTGGCTGCCTGGCGTTTTTGATCGTCTTTTTCCTGTTCCTCATGCAAGGTACCGTGCAATGATAAGACAGCTGTCCTGGAGAAAGCAAAGTATTAAAAACATACAGTGAAAGTCTTGGGGCACTTGCTTAATTCAGTTGCAAATTTATTGGCCTTATAACAAAACACAGTACTTTTATTAATGTATTTGCCAAAAATATATATCACATTAGAAACAAGCAGTAGTTTTAAGTAAAACAATCATTTTGAGCAGTGGGCCAGTGGTCGTCTAATGGTTAGGGAAACCCACTTGTACAAACTCCTGGTTGGAATCCATGACCAGTGAAATACCATTGAGGTACCCTGAACAAGGTACTGCCCCCAAGCACTGCTCCCCAGGTGCTGAATTAGCTGCCCCCCACTATGTCAATATGTCAAGTTGGGGAGCATGTACTGATGCAGTGTACATGTCAGGGTCCCGATCAGACGCACGGTCAAGTCCCACCCTCCGGAAATGGCCATCCATCTGCTGCAGCCAGATGTTAGGTGGGCATCCCCTTGGCCTGGTCCGGCATCTCAGGTCCTCAACAATGAGGATCCTGCAAGCCTGATGACCCTCAGGGAAAGGTGTCATATGGCCGTAGTGCCATGACTGATGCTTCCTCGCAATGCAGGTAATGTGCCTGAATCTGCACGAAGTCATACCTGCAATACCCAAGGATTCTCCAAAGGGACACAGTACAGAAGGAATCAAGTCTTTGTCTCAGCTCACTGGGCACCATCCATGTCACACAGTCATTCAGCAAGATGGGGGAGCACCTGGACTCTAAACACTTGGACTTTTGCCCTCTAGCTAAGATAGCGGGAGCATCACATACCCCTTTACAGTGACCTCGTGACCCCCCCATGCTCTCCCGATCTGTCTACTGACTTGTGAAAGGTCACCAGAGACACTACTGATGGCAAAGAGGTTGACATTCTCCCCACAGACAGAGACACAACTGATGGCAATGTCTAAGAAGAAATCAAAGGCCTGGACCTTGGTTTTTATCCCGGACATTCACAATGCCAGACAGACTCCGTGCTCAGTCTTTCGAGAGCTCCTATCACAGCCTTCATTGACTCGGTGATGATAACAGCATTGTCGGCAAAGTCAAGATCAGTAAATCTTTCTTCGCCAACAGATGCTCCACAGCTGCTGGACCCCACGATCTTGCCTAACACCCAGTCCATGCGAGGATTGAACAGAGTAGGAGCAAGAACACACCCCTGGTGAATCCCAGAATCAACTAGGAAGAACGTGGAGGTTCTCCCACCACTGTACACTGTACTCACAGTTCCAGTATACCGACCAGCCATGACATCCAGCCACTTCTGGGGATCCCGCGAAGTCTGAGGATGCCCCACAGGGCAACTTGATCAAACTGAAAAAGCACGAAAATCCACAAAGGCTGCAAAAAAGCTCTGCTGATATTATATCCCCTGGGGATGGAATTGTATGTCCGTTATAAGCGAAATTCCATTATATGCGAGTCTGCTATATCCGATGCTTTTTCTGCATGTTCTTAAAGGCACACAGCTGGGACCAGCGGACCTTGTCCGTTATAGACGATATTCCGTTATAAGCGAGTTCACTATAACGGGATTTTACTGTAATAATAATAATAGTAATTAGCTGAAGGTAAAAAAACAATTTCTTAGCTTTTTCAAGCCAACATAATAGCAAGATGGCAAGAACACAACTGATTCAGATTGTCAAAAAAATTTACACTTATTATAAAGGTATGTACAGATACATTAAACATTGGTTTTCAATGGATTTTTGTTATGAAACCAATAAATGTGCAACATTTACAATATTAAGCAAGCGTCCCAAGACATTCCACTAGCACTGTATACAATAGCAGCACGCCACTTTAATATCCCATATAAGGTATATACGACAGGGGTATTCGGTTATTTTTACTAAGACCAAATTACTTTAGTGACACATAGCCAAGGGGGAGGGGGGTTTTCTTTGTATAATACGCCGACTGGGGTGGGGGAGGTATGAGGGTTCCTTTGGTAGATTACGTACTGACCAGATTATATTGTGTTCCGGTCTGGATACTGAGTGGCGTCGTCCATTTCAGTAGCCCTGATGTATAAAGTGTTCCACTTTCTCCCAGCGTCTAAAAATGTCTCAGACTGGTGGCTGGCCCACTGGATATCCAGTCTGAAGAACAGCAGTGCTGCTTCCCACAAATTCATGTTCCTCAGCAGCTTTTCACCCGGTTTGGCCGCCTCACCGGGGATGATGTGAGTTTTTGGACCAGGTTTGCATTGTCACCATTGATAGGCACGTTTTTAGTTTTTGCTTCAGTAATATTTATAAATTAATTTGTCTTTAGGTATTTCGGGTACCTTTTTGTGAAAAATGTGTAATTTCACTTGTATATTATTCAGTTATTATTCAGCCATAATTTTTTTTCTTGCTTATAATGCAGCTCAGTTTGATATGTGTATATTTTTATTTCCGTCTCATATTTTAAATAGTACATTTTTAAATATTCAATATTTATGAAAAAAATCATATTTTTTTTGCTTCTTAAATATTTCTGTCCTTTTGTCTCCTCACAGGTACACAGCAATTATCACTGACCCTTCTGCTCATGCCAACGTTACCGGCGAGCTGAGGTTCTACCTGACTGTGTATGTGTCTATAGCAGCTGCTAACTCAGTCTTCACTGTAATCCGAGCATTCATCTTTGCCTATGGAACCATCTGCGCCGCCACAGTCATTCACATTCGGCTGCTGGACCGAGTGCTGAAGGTATGCCTTCTCTTATTGTACCGTCTCTTTTCGAAGCAATGTTGTTATCGCCACCTCCTCACATATTTATTTTTGTTTCTTTTACCGGCCAGTCCACCGTGACCTTTTTCGACTCCACTCCCCTCGGCCGCATCATCAATCGCTTCTCTTCTGACTTGTACAGTGTGGATGACACACTGCCCTTTATCCTCAACATCCTCCTTGCGAACATGTTTGGCCTGCTCGGCATGCTGGTCATGATCAGCTATGGCCTGCCGTGGATTCTGCTGCTCCTCTTGCCGCTAGCTGCTCTTTATTATAAGATCCAGAACTTCTACCGACACACGTCCCGTGAGCTGAAGCGTCTTTACAGCATCACCCTTTCACCCATCTACTCCCACTTCTCTGAGACCATAACAGGACTGTCCACCATCCGGGCAAGCTGTAGCACTCACAGGTATCAGTACCATGCTCTTGCATTTAACCAGTATATTTTACAGGGAGGTATATTTTAAAGGGCAATCTTATTTGCTGTTATTCAATTTTTGTGATCAATAAACGTTGAGAGAATGAAGCAGCCTTCTCTGTGTTTTTTTAGTTATTTTAGCATCATCTCTTATTTGGTGATGAAATGCCAATAATTCCATGTGTGTGGAGTTTGCATGTTCTCCCCGTGTCTTCTTGGGGTTCCCTCCGGGTTCTCCGGTTTTCCCCTCACAGTCCAAAAACATGCTGTAGTTAATTGGAGTTGCCCATAGGTGTGCATGTGTGAGTGAATGGTGTGTGTGTGTGTGTGTGTGTGTGTGTGTGTGTCCTGCGAGGAGTTGGCCCATCCAGGGTTGTTCTCTTCCTTGGACTCGTAGCCTCTGGGATGGGTTCCGGACCCCTCACGACCCTGAATAGGACAAGTGATTTCAAAAAATGGATGGATGGATAATGTTTCTTTATTAGAACTTTTTCATCGAATATTCAGATATATAATTACACTTATTACTAAGGCAAAATGCTAACCAGCTAACAGGGAATGTTCCCAGAACTTTAGCCAATATTATACGTAGGTCGTGTCAAAGCTTGCAGAGAACGCTCTTACTGTAGCAGGAATGGAACGTTATTTCCATGCTTCACATTTCAACAAAGGTGTCAGTGTCAGCACAATAACATTATTACCTGAACGTCCTTTTAACACAAATAATGTTGAAAAATATTGTTTTAAAATAAAATATTTTATGAAATTGCTGCTACTACTAACACAGTATCCACATCCAGCCTCGAACCTGTGGCCTTTGGAATGTAGCCTTTGGAATGTAGCCTTAGCTGGAGTAGTAGTGGGATAACATTCTGGGAAGATCGAGAAAACTGTGCACTTTGAACGCCTCCATAATTAATTAAAATGTTTGGTAAAAAATGTTAAGAAATTGCCACTATGCCTGGGAAATTCAGGCATATCTGAAGGTAAAAATTGCAAATTGTGTGTTATTATTATAATCTTGACTGTCTTGCAGGTTTCAAGAGGAGAATGCAAATCGTTTGGAAATGAACCAGAGGTGTCTGTTTGCTAGCAATGCAGGTATGCAGTGGCTGGACATCCGGCTTCAGATGATTGGAGTCTTGGTGGTGACAGGTCTCAGTGTGATTGCAATCATCCAGCACCAAATGAAATCTGTTGACTCAGGTTAGTAATGACAGTGTTTGCTCAATACGTTTACATTTTAGTTGATACACGTTAGCAGTGTAATGTTTTGTAAATGTCATTTGTTAATGTCAGTTTCTCGCGTAGTATGAGAAAGCCAGCCTTCATGCCAGAGTGCAGTGGCAACCATTTTGTCGTCTCTTTCCTCTGACACAGGTCTGGTGGGTCTGTCGTTGTCCTACGCCCTGTCCATCACGGGCTTACTGTCGGGGCTTATCTCCAGCTTTACGCAGGTGGAAACTCAGATGGTTAGCGTGGAGAGGACTGAGGAATACTCCACCAGTATCCCCATGGAATCCCAGCAGCATGGCCTGGAGGTTAATCCATATACCGACGTCACATGATCTGTAACAGCATCTCAGCATCTCAAATGACATGAAACAAACCGGTATCAAAACATGAACATTTTAGCTTTCTTGATTTTGGCTAAAGTATGCAAAGAAATGATTTCATGTTTAATTTTTTATGAACATAGCAATTATAACTTGGGATATAAAGAGAGAACATGTAAGGATGCATGTGTCACACTGATTGTGATTCGCCCATGTAGGTGTCCCCGTTGTGGCCAGAGCATGGGCAGGTGGAGTTTAGACAGGTGGTGCTTGTGTACCGTCCTGGTCTACCCAATGCTCTGGATAAACTAACCATAGTGATCCGGCCTGGGGAAAAAGTGGGCGTGGTCGGCCGAACAGGATCTGGGAAATCCACGATGTTCCTCGCCCTTTTCCGCATGATGGAGCTCAGTGGTGGGGAGATTCTGGTTGACGGCGTGGACATCAGCCACGTAGGCCTGCAACAGCTACGGTAAGGGGGGAGCATTAACTGATGCTACATACCATAAGAACTGGGTACCTGTTCTGATTTACCTAGAAGTTTGACAGACTTAAGGGATGGATCACATTCGTAACCAGGAAACTGCCTATATAGTTGATGTCATATGATAATTTATTGTATTTGTAACTATGTTTAGCACCATAGGAGGCTTAAGGGAAAAGGTGTGGGTTTCATCTCCTGTTCCAGCTCTATGTACGTGTGCAGTTTGAATGTTCTCCTGTTTTTCATGTCCATTTCATCTGGGTACTCAAGATTCCTCTCGAAGGCCAAAAAGATGGTGTCTCTAACTCGCCCTTACGGTGTGGTTGTCCTGTGTTTCTGCTGTGACGAACTGACCTGAGAAGCCTTACGCCTCCTGTTTCTAGCAATCTTATACTGGACAAATGAGTGATTATTATCTACATATTCTTTGTAAAATATTTAGGTTTGATATGTAGTTGAAGAAGGGCTAGATTGCAAGGTAAATGGTAGAAATTTAAAGTAAGAAGTAATAATACACATGTGAAAATGTGAAATACTTTTATGAACACTGGCATTACTCAATAAACGGAATGTACAAATTAAGTTTGAAAACTTGTTGTCCAGAAAATAATTCCAAATGGCCGCGTTTCTTGCTTTTCATTTTACCTACAGGTCAAAGCTAGCCATTATTCCCCAGGACCCATTTTTATTCAGTGGGACCGTGCGAGAAAATCTGGACCCTTGCGGCCGTCACTCTGAGGCAGAGCTTATGGATGTGCTGGAGCAGTGTCACCTCCTCCAGGCAGTGGATAGAATGGGTAAGTGCTAGTGAGGAGGGCAGGGGCTGCATGGCTCAGGCTTTGGGCTGCAAATGTTAGACACGCGTCGACAAATAAGCAGCTGAGGCATCTTTCTGTAAAGCTGAAGATTGTCTGAGCTCGCAATATAATGTGATAGTATGATTATCTCTTTAATATCTCAAGGATATGTTGTGTATGGATTAAATCGCAATTGGTATGTCTTGTGGTAGGAGGGCTGGACACAGAGGTTGGAGAGAAAGGCAAGTCTCTGTCGCTGGGACAAAGGCAGCTGCTTTGTCTGGCGCGTGCCTTACTGACCCAGGCTAAGGTATGTACACCCCCACGCACTGCATAGCGGAACCCGTGTCTCTCCACAGCTAGAACCGAACCAGTAGTGCTGTTTGTTTCTTATTGTTTTATTAGGTGTCCAGATAGATCAGATGAGGTACATTCCTAACTAGCTAGGTCAGGCTTTTTGTTTAAAAGTGCACGGTTCCGCTCTCTGACCAAACAGTCACATTAGCATCCATCCACATGACAGTCATTGCACCTCTGTGCACATGAGCAAAGAGGAATTCTCAGAGAAAGCAGGGGAAAATGTGCATGAGGGGTAGCGCTGTGGTGGTTCTGAGGGTAGGGATGTGTGCCAGCAAGCGGATGGTTGGTGGTTCAAATCCTGTGAATGCCCAGAGAGATTCCGCCCTGTTAGGCCCTTGAGCAAGGCCCTTAACCTGCAATTGCTTTGTCCTGGGTGTGACGTTAATCCACATCCAGCCCTAGAAAACTCACACTGGTCCATTTGACCTACTGTGGTGCTGAGGTATCACCAGCTGCATGGCTGCACTCAGGTCCTCATCCCTGAGGTGGTTCGTCGTGTGGTGGGTGCAGTGATGCTCTGTGAAGCACATGCTCCTTACCTGCCTACTTTTCAAAATACAGTACAGCTGTTTCAAATGCTTTTCAAATAACAGTACTTTACAAATAAGTTTACTGAAGTATGTATAATTCAAATACAGCATAATAGTGTAGCGCTTGTGTCTTAGTCACTGTGTAATTACCCGCCGCTTGTGTGTCTCACCATCCCCAGTGTAACTTCCCCGTGTTTCCCTGTTATTCGCTTCCCGTCGTTTTCATTCGCCGCCGCGATTCCTTGGTCTGCTCAGCACTTCAATACAGTATGATATTGTACTTAAAATATAGCGCGTTGTAGTTTTGCTGTTGCATCCCGGTGGCTAGTTCTTGGTGGTTTATCATAATCTTCGATGAGTCTATATATTTGTCATTGAGAGAAAATTACATTCTTTTTTTTCCGTCATGTTTTCTGTGCACGCAGCATTAGCCTCAGGTAGCTATAGCCAGAAGCAGACGAGTCACCGCAAGGCAAAGTAGGCTTATCAAAGTGAAGTTAAGTTGGAAAAAAAGTTGTAATTTTAGTTAGGATAGTTGTAATTTTTTCCATATGTACAGTAATTTCAGTAATTGTAAACAGTTCATTTTAAGACTTCATTAGCACAAAGTCCCATTGGTGGTTTTCTAAGGCCTAGTAAGTCAGGGACTCTGGGTTGAGAACTACAATAAGTGAGATTGGCTGCCAACATGTTTTTTTAATGCAGGAAGTGTAAAGATGGGGAAGATATGCAGACACAGAGAGCCTGAATTGAGACTGAATTGAAATCTTGGGTTTCGAACTCGCACGGATGTTGTATGAAAACTCAATATACTGCAGTGTAATGTTTTGAAGACATGAAAAATAAGACCCCATCTAATCTTAGTCCCTGTCTATGTTTGGTTTGATCTCATGTAGCATAGTATTTATGTATGTAGCTCTTGAAAATGTTTTTGTAGGTATTATGCATCGATGAAGCCACAGCCAGTGTTGACCAGAAGACTGATAACTTGCTGCAGCAGACCATCAGGCTGAGGTTTAAAGACAGAACTGTTCTCACCATTGCTCATAGGTATGTCACCATAATCGAAAAAATGTATTGAATTTTAATAGAGTTCTTGGCAACACTTTACTTGAGGAGGCACAAGCAACTTAGTAACTTCGTTACTATTCAGGTACAAATCATGAACAAACTAACTTTAGTAACTTCACCTGTGCCATCATGATTGACTAATGATAAACAAACATGGGGTCAGTATGTAACTAACACCTACTTTCTGGTTAATTAATACCGTGAGGGTATACTCCTACATTATTTGTGCCCCCTCAGGCGAAATATTGTCAAATTCTTAAAATGTTTTTCATAATCTATTCCTGGCATTTTTTCCACAAAAATACTGCATGTGAGATCCAGCTCAGAAAATGTAAAACAGACCGTATCCCTTTAACAGAATCAACACCATCTTGGACTCTGACAAGGTCTTAGTAATTCATGCTGGAAAGGCAGTGGAGTTTGACACCCCAGATGCTCTTTGCCATAGAGAAGATTCATTTTTAAACAGGCTAATTCATGTTCAGCCCGAATGACAGCACAGCAAAGACTGGGACCAAGCCTGCAGGTCCTCCCTGCAGTCATATACTTGTTTTTCTATCTTGTAAATAATCACAAATAATACTGCGATATCTGACCCGGCACGTAAACTTAACTGATTATTTATTATTCATTATCATTACTTTACTAGACTGTGTTTTTTTTATTCTGTAATATTTAAGGAATGGCATCTTTCGGAGAACAGATGAAACAAATCGGTATATACTGATTGGCCACTTTATTAGGTACATCCGGCTTGTAACAGTTTAACAAATCAGATGTAATTACTTGTGCACTGTGTTATAAAAAGAAATGGTCTTGTAGGTTATTTGGAATGTAATGAAGTCAAAATGACGTTTTACTGCCCCTGTTAAACAGAAAACTGGTTTTAAGAACACAGAATAAAATCTGTTGCTGCCGTTTGCTTTCTGTGACGATTTCTCTAGTTTTGCACAATGTCTAAATGTTCATAATATGTCAACAAACCTTTGATGCCAGTAAATATGATAATAATGTATATTTCAGTTATTTTGTGGCTCCGTTTATCGTCTTCATCCTACTTTTTCCAGTCAGGGTTGCAGCGGCTGATATGGAAAGGTCTGACTCTTTTTGATCTCAGACAGAGTCCTAACCCATCCATCCATCCATTTTCTGTCCTACCCTGGACAGACAGGGTCCAGAGGCTGTTCTGGAGACTACATGTGCAAGGCAGGGAACACCCTGAAATAGTGTGCTAACCCATCACAGGGTACACTCATGTACAAGTCACTCACACATTCACACCTATGGGCAATTTGATAACTCTAGTTAACCTCAGCGTGTTTTCAATCTGGGGGGGGGGGGGGTGGACCCCTGACAATAACTGCCCCAGTCTCAAGCTTCTCCTGGGGGTGGGGTTCTTATCCCCTTGTTGCATGCCCATA
The DNA here is from genome assembly GCA_026779585.1 of Mormyrus proboscirostris. Classification (NCBI taxonomy): domain Eukaryota; kingdom Metazoa; phylum Chordata; class Actinopteri; order Osteoglossiformes; family Mormyridae; genus Mormyrus; species Mormyrus proboscirostris. The sequence goes on from JAODKF010000047.1 coordinate 16,734,608, forward strand.
CTATGTGGCAGCTAATTCGAGAGCATCTAACTGGGGAATGTCCTTCCCACCCAGTGCATTGAGTCGCACTGATCCTTTCCTAGCGAGTTTGATGCAAATCATACCAAGTCCTGCTGAGCGTCAAAGATTCCATAACATCGTGTCTGTATATTTGTTCTTGGGGCAGTTTGCATGATTCTCGGTTGGAGTAAATTCCAAACCAGTGAATGCACATTCATTAACTCCAGCACATGGAAGTAGCTTTATTCATACTTAACTGTCAGAAATTCCCCAGACTGAAAAAGTAAACAAACCCACTAGATACCCACATAGTAAGGGAAGGGATGTTTTATTGTGGCTTCCTTGTCAGGTCTAATGGACATACAAGAGATCCACGCAATAGAAGCTGTAGCTGTGAGAAATAAAGCTGCCTTTTGCTGGGAAAAATAATTTATGCAAATCTAAGATCGAGGAACAGGCTAATGAACCCTCAAAATCTATTCACTGCGCCACCATAAACATCAAAGTTCCTCCTGACTGGAAATCTTCCATGACATTTTTCCGTGGCACATTTTACTTGCTTTCTTGTAGTAAAACAAAATGGTTAAAGTGATTCTGGGATGAAGCAAGTACTAAATGTTTAATGCGCAGCCATGCACAATTTTTCTGAGAGCAATGCAAACCCTTTCAGGACATTTGATGCTTGTCACCGTTACAGGGCTATTATTATTGTTTCAGAGCAAATAAGAATGTTATAGAAAAAACTTTATTTAAGTAAACGTTCCTATTAGTATCAGCTTATCGGCTTCTGAGGCATGTTCTTCCATTAACACCATTAAATGTTTTCAATTCAGGAATTGTCAACCTTACCCACCACAAATCCTGACTTGACCATTATGAAGTGTCAAGACCAGTGCCTAAAAACCCTGCTTTAAGTCATAGAACTGGACAGATATATGAGTGACATTATGAGAGGGATCTGTTTATAGATGTCATACTTTTAACAGGTCCCAATGAATGACCGCTTAAATTGTATAAGTCGATCGGTTAAAGAGAAACGTGTCACAACATGCAACGTCACAGAATCGCCTGCAATGACCTTCCCCTGAATACTGAATGAGCTATTCGACTTGCCTGATTGTTTTCACCTCTACCAGAGTACCAGTTTAGCTGCTTCAGCACTTGTGATTTTAACCTAAGTGTGAAATGTAGTCACTCTTTTTCAGTTGTGATCTAAGCATTTTGTATGGATTTTGGATACCCTTGGCTATGACATAATCCTGAATTCTAAGTAATACTCTGCTTCTGCCAGACCATGTAAATACACAGTAGCCCCTCATATCCATGGGTGATTCATTCCAAAACCTGCCATGGATAGCCTAAACCACAGATAATAGTGAACCATCTGCGGACCCCATATATATCATGATATTCATGTAAATGCTCTCTCTCTCTCTCACTCGAATTACAGATATTTTAGTCCAATTCTCAAGAGATAGTATATCAATGAAAAAAAATTCATGTATCAAGAGATGACCGAGCAATGTAAATCGTGCTTTTTATACATCAAAGAACAAAGAAACAATGAAAAAAAACATAGGCTACTGTTACACATTTCATATTATAAAATATTGCATTACGTTCCTGTACATAACCTGTAATCAGAAAATTTTATTTATTAAAAAATATCAGCCTATCATTATGGGTACTTATCAGCTTGCAACCTGTATTCACTTCGCCTGCAGTTTGAAACTAAAGAATCGTTTCCTTTTTGAATTTTCCAAGGGGTTACTGTTGTATATATATTCTGTTATTTCTATTGCTAAAAAACACAAATGTCACTACTACTTCCAGCAACCCCACTAACAAGTCAAGTCATGGGTAAGTTCCAATTATTCTTCAAACGCTGTCTTTTGACTTTTTATATTACTTAAGCAAAAGTACTGCTGTACGCTTAAAAGGAGACCTACTACTTAGGATTTTGCATGAATTTAAATGGGACAATAATGAGGACGGCATTCGCGTCAGTGTTCCGATCTCAAATAGGTGATCAAAATCATGCGTCTTTGTGGGAAGCTTCTTATTGTGGATATTAGCGTTAATGCTTTTTTTTGTGATTGGCAGTCTTGTTTTGAAGAATACAGACACTTGTAGAAGGTGATGTGCGGTTTATAAGTCTGCTGGGAAATAGAAGGCCTCTGCCTCACTCTCTGCATCTATTCCCATCTCTTCACCTTGTCCAGAAGGAATGTCTGGGGGAATTATATCCTTTTCAAGGAGAGGTTTTTCCTCCTGGACCCCCCAGGAGCATATTGCGTCATGGTGAGCCGGAGGGATAAGCTCTTGACCTCCTTCTACCTGCTGTTTATTACAGATTGCAGGTTTCTGGGACTCCTCATTTTCACCAAGGGGTTCTGTTACTATAACTTCAACTGTAGCAATAACACAAGCAGAAGAGTTTTGCCTCCCTACAGCGGGTGTCATTCCCATAACTTCCCAAGGACAAATGTCAGCGCAATTGCCATCCTGTGTCTTTGATGTGCTTTCAAGGTCGACTCTTTCCAACGAACACTTATTTGAACAAATAGTATCTACTCTGCTGTCAAAACATGCACTTCCTTGATTTGTAATAGTTTTCTTGAAGGGTTGAATGATGGTAGAATAATTGTCTCTTTCTGTTCTTGTCTGTACTGGCTCTGCCTCTTCTGAAGATGTCTGAATAGCTGTTTGTTTCACAAGGCAAGGCTTAGCGCCAATGGATTCCCAAGAATTTATATCTACAGTATTTCCCTTCAGTGCAGGATTTTTTTCTGAATATACTTCTTCCAAATGATCTGTTCCTTCAGTTCCCTGCTGACTGATGATGTCATTTTCACTATGTTCCGTTATTGTCACGTCTAATTGTTTATTCTCTTTATTACAAACATTTTCATGATTTTCTTGCTGTGTTTTATTTTCTGTCAGTTTTACATCATCTGTAAAGGACTCCGAGGTGTTTTCGAAAGTGTAATCATTATTTTTCAAATTCCATGGACAAATTTCTGCAATGTTGCTTGGATTTCTCTGTGTTGTCTGTATTTCAGGAACATCCCAGGGACACACTTCTGCACTGACAGTTTTCAGATTTGATTGAGTTTCTTCATGGTGGTTTTCCCATGGACAGATTTCTGAATTACCAGTCTTCTGTCTTGACTTTTCAGTGACTGATGGATTTTCATTTTCGCTATTTTTCAACGAACAGATATCAGCCTGTAGAGATTTTTGTATTTTTGTATCTGGATCTGACACATCCCAGGGACATACATCTGCCATATCCCCCGATGGTCTTTGCACTGTCTGCTGGGACTTTATATCCCAGGGACATACATCTGCCATATCCCCCGATGGTCTTTGCACTGTCTGCTGGGACTTTATATCCCAGGGACATACATCTGCCATATCCCCCGATGGTCTTTGCACTGTCTGCTGGGACTTTATATCCCAGGGACAAATATCTGCCATATCCC
>JAODKF010000047.1:16792357-16806296 GCA_026779585.1 Mormyrus proboscirostris
TCCAATTAGCCTCAGCATGTCTTTGGACTGTGGGGGGAAACCGGAGTACCTGGAGGAAACCCCACGACGACACAGGGGGAACATGCAAACTCCACACACACGTAACCCAGGCGGAGACTCAAAACACATGTAACCCAGGCGGAGACTCAAAACACATGTAACCCAGGCGGAGACTCAAAACACACGTAACCCAGGCGGAGACTCAAAACACACGTAACCCAGGCGGAGACTCGAAACACATGTAACCCAGGCGGAGACTTGAACCGCTGCCACCATACCACCCCTAATACAATAGTCCTGCATTAAATTTTCATAAATGTGATAATATTCAGTATTGCTTTAATTTAATTTAGAGAGCTGTTAATTCAACGGAGTGTTTGTTTTGGATGCAGTGTGCATGTGCATGCTGTGAACAGGCTATGTTTGGGTTATAGAAAAAAGTAGAAAAAAGGTAATAGTTTCTGATAATGAAGGCCATTCCAGAATTTAAAGGCATTTAATTTCAGACTCTTAGTAAGGTCTGCAAAATAACTTAAAACATACGAATTAATTGGCATAAATTAACATATCATAGCATAAATCATGCATCAGGGGGTGCTGTTGTAATTGTGGTTATTTTATTTGTAATTTTTTTGTAACATTTCGTTTCAAGCTCTTAATTTGCCAAAATCAGATTTCTTTTGAAAGAGGTAAATGTGAAAACCTCAAATTTCCTTGCATCCCTTTCGTTTGTTGTGCTGCTGTACCAGTGTCCTTCAGAGAGATATTGAGTATTTTACTGTACCTCCCAGCACGTAACCTTTAGTTTGACCTGGTGGAAAACAAATTTCGTCTTGTCTGACATTCTTGCTAATAGTAATTTTATTCAGTACATTACCTTAATGCAATTCAGATTTCTGACGGAGTACTTTTTATCCTTCGCTGGAGGAAAGAAAAAATGCGCAGCTGGTTGCCGTTGCATGTAGTCATTATATAAATGCAATAAGCGTCAGATAGACTGATCGTTGGACTGAAGCGACGATGAGCTCTTACGCCTTACGCTCCCTTTTCATATTCGCCTCTCTGACTCTAAGCGTGGCAGCAGAACACTCCAAGAGCGAAATCGACTACGATTTTGGCGACTACCGGGGAAAGTGGTGCCTGGATGACCACGGCTTTGTCTACAGTATAGGAGAAGTCTATTTCCCCGGTCACACTGCCTGCCCCTGCACTTGCACCGAAGATGGTCCCATCTGCATAAAACCTAGTTGTCCGCGGATTCATCCCAAATGCACGCGTATTACCTACAAGTCGTGCTGCCCGGTATGTGAAGCTATTAGCCGAGTCTGTATCCATAAGGGAAAAACCTACAGAGTCCTTGAGGAATTCATGGTAAGATACAAAGTGAAACCTATTTTAATTTCGAATACCTTATATATAGCCATAAAAAACAGTACATATTTTGGAACTGGAGTTGAACTACTAATCTTTTCGATACTTTTAATATTTGAATGTGTTTTACGTAATTAGAAAAAAAAACTTGTCACATCTGTTTGACCCCTCCCCACCTCCTGGTCCCCAAAAGTGGCACCAACTTTCTCAACTTTATATATATGTAATATGTGTTAGAGTATTTTCTAAATGATAATTCTTATTCTTATGATTCATTACTGTTATTATTTTAATATTCAGTATTGTTTTATTAAACAGCAACCTTAATTATTGGGCTAAGCGGTGTGTTATGATTGATTGAAATGATTAGAAATAAATACAGGAAAAATCGTGATAGTTTTCACATTAATCTTAATTAAGTTCAAACAAATATGAGCCGAAATGTGTAAAAAGTACATCGTGGGAGTAAAATATGTTAGCTTAATGCTGGAATAATATTGTAATATTTAATCTCTGGTAATAATGTCATGGTGCAACATTACCTTGCTAACTTAATTTACAAAAATATTTATCATTACACCACAGTTAGTTCCAACCAAGAAATCTCATTAGACAAGAGACGTTTTGTGAGTGCGGTCACTGCAAATAGTTTTAAACATTTCAAAACAGAATGGTCTACAGCCCTTCCCTTTGACTTCAGGTTCACATACCAGTATAATCGTAAACTGTGCAATTGCATATTGTTTTATAAATAGTAGCGGTACGTCATTACATTCTGCTCATTGGAACAGCATGTGCCAGCTATATATAAACAAACAAACAAAATAAATAAATAAATAGCATATTGCTTCTCTACCCACGGTGTTGTGTTGTCTGTTTTGTCCAGTTGTCCCCATGTGAGAGGTGCCGATGCGGAGCTAACAGGGAGGTGTACTGCACTGTGGCCGAGTGTCCTGGTCTGCATTGTGTCAACCCCATATACGAGCCCCACCAGTGCTGTCCTGTGTGCAAAAACGGCAAGTACTCACGTGTCTTCAAAGGTTTACCAGCACACAGTCATTTACTCGGCCTTTAAACATATTGAATTGCATTCACGCGTATTATTTGCTGAGCACATGTGCAGAGCAAGCGCACATAAAAGTTCCTCGTGTTTTCTGCGGTGGTGCACTCTGATACTAACAATAATGCAGATGTCGCAGTAATACGAAGCAAGCATGAGCACGAAGGCAGATATGCATCACTCATGCAAACAATCTCGCATCTCTTTGCCGTCGTCTAAGGGTTGGCTATAGGGGTGTAGGTACCCCACAATATGTAATTAGGCTTTATTTATCCCACCAGTAAATAGGCCTTTGCATTTAAATTAAGGTTAAATTATTGTCTACTCCCTTGTATTTATAGATATATTAAATGGATCTATAGGTGTATTTAAATATATAAGGAGTACCATGAAAGACTTGTAAATCATACGGTGAAACATTTGCCGGGAAACACATACAAAGTACTGTCTAAAAATGACTCTCTTCCCCCTTACAGGACCAAACTGCTTTGTTGGAAACATAGTGATCCCAGCTGGCGTGAGGGTGGAGGTAGACGAACGGAATGTATGTTTCTGCTCGTACAAGGAAGGCACGTGGGAGACACACCACCAGGCTACCTGCGAGGTTCAGGAGACCAAAAATGAACGAGATGAAACCTTTGAGCAAATGGATCGGCAGCTCATACCCAAACTCGAGACCATCCCATGAGGCAGACAAGGGCTGGCGGAGTGTAGTTTCCTCAAGTCCACCTACATCCCTGCTGCACCAGCTACTCTAGTTTTCTCTTTCTATACCTCCTTATGGTTTATGAAAATACTAACCCCCCCCTGTGCATAACTCCAGTTTTTGCTGCCCCTGACACACATGTTCCAGTTTCCCCATCTCTTCCAACTCCTTATATCTATGATTAGAACAGACAGGAACACAGCAGGGTCTGGCTGAGTTACTGTAAGTCCTTCTGTTCTGTCCAGAAGCTTAGTAAAACATGAGGGTTTTGCTCTTGGAAAATATGTCAGCCTCCTAATTTCTATGGATAAATATACAGAGAAAATATTAGCTTTATCCTTTTTTTACTGATGACATAATATCCATACAGTATATTTCACTTTCAGTCTGTTTTATTGTGCATTTCTTCACTCTTTTCTAGTTCAAATCCAATTTCTTTGTTGTTATATTCTTACCTCCACCATATTCTTACCTACAAAATTCCTAACAATATCTGGAAATATTAATTAAAAAAGGAAGCATAAAATGATATTTTTAAAGAAAAAAATCTGATATTATAATGTTATAAATGCCTTTGCTGCCTATGCAATATTACTGGCTGTGAAATATCTTGCAACAGTGAGATGTTAAATATGTATATTTTCTATGGCATACATGTATATGTCACCATGTTACTGTCCCGGACAAGTATAATGAAATTTGGACCGATGAATATATTTGTAGGTGTTTGTCTGTATAATGAATGTATATGCTAATGTTTAAATTACTTGCATGTGCATTATTAATTTTTGTGAGATAGATGACACACCATGCAATGCGTTTCTCAATGGTTTGTTGAGTGTAAGGTTAACTTCACCTGAATCTAGTCTTTCCAGTTTGGATTGCGGTTTCCCAACTTATTAGTTATTTTAAATGTTAATTGTTTAAAGTTAAAATTTATTACATCTGTATTTGGAATGTTACTATACTATATCTATAGTAGAGGTCATACAGTACAATGAATTATTGCTAGTTGAAAAAAATGCTGTTCCATTTGCAAATATGTTAGCAGGATAACATTGAATCTAATACACCATTATACTTATGAGGCTTGCTTTATTTTCATCATTAACATTGTTTTCCAAACAATACAATATCTCATCATTTAAATTCACAGAATCGATGCAAAATACATAGTTTGTCACTGGTGTTTTCATAATGAGGCATGTATTTTGTCAGTTTGTTGATTTTAAATTTATAGTTCTAGTATGATACTCTTAATAAAGACAATAGTTCATCAAAAATATGAAACATCTTGTCATAACTACACTGTAATACCAGTGACACACCATGTAACAGCACTGACACAATTTTATTTCATTTTATTTTACAAAATAAACAGATAAAAGATTAACAAACTCTAATTTCCATATTAATTAGCCTTTTCTTTTTCTGATCATTCATTACATTATCATTAGTCACTGGTTTCAAAGATATGGTGTAACACCAGTGACTGTATTACCAGTGACATTCTGATTAAAATGGATGATTTTTTAAAGGCTGCTCCTTGGCCATCTGGCATTTTGGACATTAACCCGGTGGGCCGATGGCTTTTTGGGCCAGCAAGTCGTGTCTCTCAAGCGCGCACAAACACACACACATCGGGTAAACATATCTTTATGGGGACCACTCGTTCATTTCTAACGGATAAATGCTAGTTTTTGCATTTTTAGGTTTTTCATTGCAGCCACAGACTTGTATTTAATTGAGTTTTTATGGGGACCAGTTTCCTTGTCTACAACCAGAACAAACTGCAGACAAAAAAATAAGGAAACAGCTGATAACATATGTCACTGCAAAATAACATGGGGCAAAGTACAACACAATGTAAATGAAATGCGTAATGTGCAGAGGAATTCCAATATAATTCTTTCTCTCATTCGTTACTACTTGAAGCAACCTTGGGACTGTGGAAGTGCTATATAAGTATAACATTTTTATTATTATTTACTTCCTGTTTCCCCCTAATTATGAGCTAAATCTTTTCTGACAGGTCCTGCACACTTTCCACGGTTCATATTTCTATTATCCATCCATTCTTCAGTTTTCCATAAATAGCCTGGAGCCCATCCCAGAAAACACAGGGCACAACTTGGACAGAATGCTATTATGTCACAGGGTGCACATTTACGCACATATCCAAAGAAGGAAAGAGAGGGAGACAGAAAAATTCTACCAGCAAAGTAGCGAGTCCAGCATCCGTAGCCAGTAGCCCAGTACAGGTTGTGATAAGTCTTGGGCCTATTCATGGCAGCACCGGGCACTAGGCAAGGGACACACTGGATGGGATGCCAGTCCATTGTAGGAAACACATTCACACACTATTGGTCATTTACACAAATTCACCTAAGTAGGTTTTTGAATAGGGGAATAAAACTGAAAATTAGTGATTACAATTTCTTTGTAACTGTGAGATTGAACTGTGATCCTGTACTTCAGTGAAACAGTAAAAAACAGAAACAGAAAAAGTAAGCCCTTGATGTTGCACCTGTGTGCATTCTTCTTGCATAAACTATCGATTACAGTGTGGAATGATGTGGAGAACTGGGAGTTGCTATTCATCATAGAGCCCTCGAGAGTGAAGTACTGGTTTGAGGTGGACCAATCATCCCTTCCAGGTTTTAACTGATCACAAGAACCTAGAATACATAAAACATACTAAGTATGTAAACCCTTGGCAGGTTCTATGTTCTATGTCTGTTTCATATTCTGTTTTACGGTTACCTATCTCCTGGGGAAGTAAACTCAAAGAGCAAATGCCCTTTCATAGAGATTTGATACCAACCGACCGTCTGTGTCCTCAGACATCATCCTCCTACTTACCTGCTTCATGGCACCCGTCTAATGGGGTATGGAGGATGAGATTACCCATGCACTGCAGCAAGACCCAACTCCTACAATCACCCTTAGCAACAGGCAGTATATGCCTGCCACAGTGTGACCCTGATTGGTTGAGTAGACACACCTGTCGTTGAATTCCAGGCACCCTGGCTGTCTCCAAAAGCACACATTCAAGGGTATGTCTTTTCTTGCACTTCCTTCAAACAGTGCAAGACTCCCCAAGGACTCCCACCATGCCAACTCCGGCCCTCGCCTCTACCTCTGCGCCCCTGGTCACATGTGGTCATGGAATTTATCACCAACTTCCCCAAAACTGGTACAGTCTACCATAATCATGGTTATCATAGACTGATTTTATAAGATGTGCTGACTCTACCCAAGTTTCTGTCAGCCTCAGAGTTTGTTGACATTTTCTTCAACGAGATTTTCAGGATTTGCTGTTTGCCTGAGGACTTTAGGCGAGTCTATTCCTCAGTCTGTTCAGTGCTTTAATACAGTACTATATTGTATATAAAATATAGCTTATTGTAGTTTCATCATTGCATCTCGGTGGCTAGTTTTTGCCATTTTATCATAAGCTGTGATCAGTGAGAGGATAATAAAAGCCTTTAACACTTACGAAATGCTTGTAATTATACTTCCGTATACCACAGAAACACCTGACAAAAAGATCTACACTGAACACTGAAGCAGCAAGCTTTGTGAATACCAATATATGTGTAATTCTTTTGGCCACGGCTGTAGATAATGGTATTTTATCAAGAAAGTGTTTTATTTCCGACTGTGAAACTGCACTCTGTAATTATAAAGGCATTCAAAATAATTTCTAAAAGCATTATTAAGTAAAAGGTCATAAATATTAGAACCATCCACATATTTTAGAGATTCAATAGTTCTCTCTGCTCTTTTTTTAGTTTTTTAGTTTAGAACCAGGCCTGACTTATTACCAAATTCATAGTATTTAGTCATTTTTATATGGGTTGAAAATTCCAGATTGAGTTTGGCTTTAGCATGACATAACAAGACCAGATTCTGAGGATGCAATTTTGAGTATGTGTCAGGGTCAGTCCCTGTTGTCCCACTCTGTGTCCCTTCCCTGTTTGGCCAGCAGGTGTTGCTGGTCATCCCGTCCCTTGTGTTGTCAGTCTTTGTGTTTTCCCCAAATCCCTGTTTGCATTGAGCATATGGCTACCGGTGATCCCTTGTCTTATGTTCGAATCCCGTCTCTTGGTTTTGAAGTTTTGTAGATTTAATTTCCCTTGTGTTTCAATTGTATGCGTTTTCTAGTCCCTGTGTTTTATTTGTATTCGGCTTTGGTTTTTGCTCTTGATTGTTTTTACTTGTCAGTTTTCCCCAGTGTTTCCTTGCTTAGTTCTTAGTTTTCCTGTGTTAGTTCCTTTTGATTAATTAGTTTAATCTTTTTTCATCTTGTCTTTTTGACCCCTCGTGGCCATTTTGATTTTTATAGTGTTCTTAGTGTGTTCTGTTTAGTTAATAAATCCCCATTTGTCCCGTGAGTCGCCAGTGGGTCATTCTTTTCTGTTCCGACCTGCAATATCCCTCGGTCCCACTCCAAACCCACCCGAGCCCATGACAGTAGGTGTTTTAGGAGCTGAACTTCACGCTCTATTTCCCGGTATTTCTGTATTCTAGTATTCTTTAAAAACAAACGATAAGAAATAATGTGACCTTGGATTGTGGCTTTGGCTGCATCTCAGAAAATGGGAAACCCGGGAAGTGTTTGTTAAAGTCCCAAAAGTCGCACCAAAGTTGCACCAAATCACAGATGTCTGTATTATTCAGTGGCGAGGAATCAAACCACCAGGATTTACTTCTGCTTATCGAGGAGCCCAGATTCAAGACCATACTAACTGGGGCATGATCAAAGAAGACAATGGAGTCAATCTTACTGTCAGATGCAAGATGAATATAAGCATTTGGTACAAAGATATAATCAATGTAAGAATATGAGGTATGAGGGTTGGAATAAAATGTATAATCTCATACATGAGGGTCGAGTTCTTTCCAAAAGCCAGAAGTTGTGCACATATCCCGAAGTATTGGTCCAAAACACCAGCCAGCACACCAAAACCATTACAATATTGATTAAACAATAAAATAATGTCTGACATAAATTTAGGGGAGTCTTCATTCATAGTATAGACATTCAGCATGTTGATACGCTGTCCAAAAACTGTATCTGAGATTAAGATATTTACCTTGCGATCATTAATCTGATGTTCAAAGAAGAATGGAAGATATTTACTTCATATTTATCTTTAATAGCGATGCGTCTTTTTCTTGGTGCAGATCTACTACTGTAGAAGTGAAATAAACTTGCCCCCCACCCATCACCATTTTCAATTTTAAATGCTCTGTTTCTGGGTTTCTTGAAGCATGGCACTTGACACATTCTCGCCTTTAAGAAATGTTAATATCTTTTTCTTTTCCATAATGTGGCCCAATCCTTTCACATTCCAAGTGATAAATCATGATGAGTCATGTGTACAGTGAGAGTACTCTGCTAATCCAATAGCATACCAACCTGATGTGCAAGCCTTTCAAACTTCTGTAAACTTGAGACATAAAGACAGCAGAAAAACAAACAACAAATGCAAACAAAAATATCAAAAACAAACCGGCAATCTCACATTGTGCCCAAACGACAGAGAGGATGAAAAGCTAGATCATCATGCCTGGATGACATTAACCACATCCCTTGTAGATAAAGCACTAAATCGCACCGAAATGAAAGGTCGTATAAAACATAGAGCAAGAAAAAGAGAAGCAGCAACAAAACAAAGCTGCTCCAGTCAAAATCTGAAAAACTGGACTTCCAGTCTGAAACTCGTCATCACAGTATGATGATCCATTAATATCCATACCTTTCAAAATAAATACTCTATGCCAATACAAGGAAAACACAGACCTACATACATAACCTGCATATCTCAAAATCTTACGGCCAAAAACTAAGAAATTATCTGAGTAATTTGGTCTATTGAACAAGAGAAAGTTACATAAAATCGGTTACACCCCAAAACATAGAGAAATCATTAAATTTGGTCTGCATAAAGGAAAGTGAGGTGGATATTACATTTAAATGACCATCTATAACATCTAGGCAAGTGTCTACCAGTCCCAGTCACAAACTAATCGCACAAACTTCAGTTAATACCGTGACAGTATTGCCTTGGGATGCAGACTGTGATGTTGGTTCTTTGTAATCGGGCACAGTTTTCTTTTCCGTACTTCTCTGAGAGCAGGACGATGAAAACAGTGGATTGTCACGTCCCATCTGGTTCTCTGACATATTGTCTGAATTCAGGGATTAGTTGTTGGCATTCAAACTATTACCTAAGGGGGGAAAGTTTTTAAACTTTACCTATTTAGATTAGGTTACGTTTTACAAGGTCAATCCATGAATCGCTGTTTTATCATGGTGGAGGGATTTGGGTGCCTCTATGATCCTAGGAGCTATGTTGTTGGGTGCAAATGCCCCTAGTAGGGTCTCCTGAAGCAAATTGGTCCTAGGTGAGCAGCCATACAAAGTATGGTTCAATTTGATCCACATTATGGTTACAAATAAGGGTTATGTTACCCTGCCTGGACTGGGGAGAACAAAGCCTCCCCCTGGAGCCAGGCCTGGGGTGGGAGCTCAAAGGCGAGCACCCGGTGGCCAGACCTCCACCCATAGGGCTTGGCCGGGTATAGTCCTAAGGGGTACCCTGGGTTCGCCCTCCTATGGGGTTGAGTACAATGTAGATTGGGTGGCAGTCAAAAGCAAGGGCCTCGACAGACCGATCGGCGGCTACCAAAACTGGCTCTTGGCACATGGAGCGTAAACTATCTGGTGGGAAAGAAGCCTGAATTAGGGGGTAGAGAGATACTAGATATAGTCAGGCTCAACTCAACGCATAGCTTGGGTTCTGGAACTCTTGGAGAGGGGCTGGACAATATTCCATTCTGGAGTTGCCCATGAAGAGAGACGCCGGGCAGGTGTGGGTTTACTTATAGCCCCCCAGTTTGGTGCCAGTATGTTGAGGTGAACAAGAAGGCTGCCTTTAATACAGTGGATTAAAGGATGACTCTCACTGTTGTCTGTGCATATGCCCCAAATACCAGTCCAGAGTATCTGGCCTGTTTCGGTTAAAACAAAATCTTGGTCTGGATTTGTACTTTCTGTACCCGAACTTTCCACCTCTGTCTGTAATGGATTACATTTTGAAAGTAACTTCCCCAACACTGAACATATATGGGTGGTGAGTCGCTTAGGGGGCTAAGTCTCTGCTCAAGATCAGAAGATTACCGGTTCCAGCTCTGGCCTCAGCAGATAGGTCACATGTGTGTTAACCCCTGAGCAAGATGCTTAAACCCTAACTCCAGGAATGCCACACATTGGCTGACCTTGTGCAGCGACCTACAATGCATTAAGAGCAAAACGGGACAAAGAGATTAATTGTAATATACTTGTGCAAATGGCAAATAAAAGCATTTATTTAATTGTTTATTATATTAGATTAAATTAGGATCCTGGAGCAGAAATAGTCGGCAGTCAGTCTGGAAAAAATTAGTCTGAGCCACATTCGCACCAGATCTGAATTTAACTTTTGACTCTGGTGAAAATACGGGACAGATCTGGTAATACTCAGTATAAAGCCGGAAATCGGATTTGGACTAGTATTGGTCCTTTGCACAAAAACATACCAGGCCAGATCTGGTTTAGGGATCTATGGCAATTTCTGAACAACATTTCACTCCATTTTTGCTGACCTCTTTATTTGGAGTCTGAGCCAGTGTATAGGACTCACCTGCTTTACATCCTCAATCATCATTCCAATTAAAAACAAAGAGAAAATCTGTCATTACGTTGAGAAAATCACCCAAAACTTCTACAGTTTGCTTACAGATCAAACATATCTGTCAAAGACTCCCTCAGGCTAAGTTTAAAAGCAATTCATCAGATTATTTTTTAACTCTTGGCTCATTCACCTATAGTATACCAATTCCTTGTCCACAAACAGAATATTGGCAAACAAGTGATTTAATCTTAACTGGTAGCTGAACTTACATTCGGAATGGTTAAATGTGGTTAATCGCATTTGGTCCCCACAATGTAATATAACCTAATCCCACCCCCCCCAGGTTTGTAATTATGTCTTTGTGGGGACTCTCCATTCATTTCTATTGGGAAAACTCTAATCCCAACATGAGGACATTAATCCCTACCCTGCCCCATATGTCACCGCATAAGAAACAGCTGATTAACATTTGCTGGAATGTGATATATAGTGGAACCCGCTTATACTGATCACAGTTACAGTGATCAACCACTTAAATGGATGAAAAAGCTTGGGACAGAATTATTCCTATGCAAATTCTGTTTAAATAATCTGATTTTAGTAATCAAGTAGTCCGCAAAGAGTGTTCATTTTAAGTCTTTTTATACATGACAATATACGGAAAAAAATAAAACTACGCTAATTGTTTTTTTTGTTTTTTACTCTACTTTGATAAACCTACTTTGCCTTGCAGTAATTGTACTGTGCTGAAACACAGAGCAGACCGAGGAATCGCGGCAGCGGCGAATGAAAACAATAAGAGGCGGACTGACACAAAGTTTTTCTTTATATTACTTCTTAAAGGGACCGCACAACAAGCAACAATAACGCGAACGCCATGAATGACAGGGAAACGGGAAGTTACACTAAGGATGGTAAGGCACACACAACGGGCAATTTCACGATGGTTAAGACGAGTGAGGATCAGGCAAGAACCTGAGGCACACGCGACAACCAGATACACAGAACAACAAGTACCTACGCTAAAAATAAAAACAGGGGCTACATATTAGACATATACGTGACTATATTCATGCACTCACAAGGCATGCCGGGACATGCAGATGCCGCCGGCGCTACAGTATTACAGCATACTTGAATTATACATAGTTTAGTAATTTAGTTTGCACATTTGAAAAGCGTTTGAAACCGCTGTACTGTATTTTTAAAAAGTGAATAAAATTCTGCAAATAGCGACACAGTCTGTTCTATTACATTATATTCATGTAATAAATGTACGAATGTCAATTAGATGGTACTCTGCCTGAGACGTAAAGAAAAAGGAAAAAAAATAGTTTTAATTATCATCTGCTTATAGTGATCAATTTCACCCAGACAGACGCGATCACTATAAGTGGATTCCACTGTATTAAAAAAATTTACATTCATGAGTCAGTGCCAGCCATCTCTGTCTCATAATGAGTCCTACAGTAAGTGACATACAATTGATGAAAGTTGGGTTCAGAGAACAGGATCAGCCAGCCTCCCACTGAAGCTTATGCTCTAGGGCCAAGTGGTGATGTGATGATCCTGCAGGCTCCAGAATACCAACCCACAACCTTGCACAGTGGCAAAGAACACTAACTTCTTGAAATTACATCATTATAGGTACCAGATCTCTTAAATGTATACTCTTAAGTAAGAGACCGAAATAAACAAAGGAAAACTCCACACGCTGAAACCAGGACAGGAATTGTTCTCACAACCCTGGAAGTGTAAGGCCACAAGTATTCAGTGACTCTGGAATTTATCAATTTCAAATATTAAAAATAGTATTAGCAAACACTTATTTTTTATTTCTTTTTATTGAAACATTTTTTCGTTGGATTAAAAGCGGGGCTTTTGCCTCCTTTCCTTTTTAATCACTACAGTAAATGTTCAAATAATCCTACTAACAAGCACAATCCAAGCATATTAAGAAATGCATAGAGAAGAACATTTTCTTATACAGTACATCACAGGAACCCAAATTAAATGGATATTAGCTTTTATGTCATCACTCTCAATGTTTTTTCATCTTTGGTGTCAGAGAAAAGGCTGATTTTACTTACCATTACTCATTTTAAACAATAATATTTATATAGGACTCATAATATATAAGGACTGTATGCCTAGTTAGAAATGAATCATTCTTGTGTCAGGTCAAATTGCAATACAGAAATCATTAACTACACCATGACTGAGATTAGAATAAATATGTCAATTACAATAAGTATATAAATTTGCATTGTACGGCGTACATTGCATGAATTTTATGTGCTGATCACAAATCAACTAAATGCCTTCCACTGGTCTGTCCATATCAACCCTTTTATTCAACAGCTCACAGCAAATAAAATCATAAAGGATTAGAATATAAGTCACACCCTTTGTTATTTCTCATATGGTGTCTTTATGTAATCTACAGAATTTTAATGTTCTTTCTTACATCAAGGGACTCTGAAGCTGCGGGAGTTTTCTGAGCACATTAATATTGTCACAGTAACTGACTTAGGGTCTTAGGGTTACAAGTGAAAAAGCATCACAAAAGTTAATGGCTGGAAGTGAACAGTTGTGAACTTTCATTAAAACCATATTATACTCCCTGATTGGGTTGAAGATGTGAGAAATAAATACTGTTTACGTGTGACTTCAGTGTAACGCTCATCTTTGGCACAGCACACCATCAGGCTCTCGTGTCGCGGCGTGATGGTGGGGATTCTGCGCGATCTCTTCATCACCAGTCGCACTTCCGCGTCAGGCAGCTCGTCCAGCTGTGTTCGCCTCCGTCAGGCTCTCGTGTCACGGCGTGATGGTGGGGATGCTGCGCGATCTCTTCATCACCAGTCGCACTTCCACGTCAGGCAGCTCGTCCAGCTGTGTCTGACCGCAGCCCTCGTCAGCCGCCGCCATATGCAGGTCAAAGCGAAGCGACACGGATTTCTTACGCAGTTTCGGGTTCCCTCGGAAGAAGGAGCCCTCCCACTGCTTTATGACAACATCGATCTTCTTTGTCCTGCAGGAAGGAGCAACAGTCACATGGGGATCATCTCATTAATGTCTTTTTACTTCTCCCAGTGATTTTACACACACACACAGTAT
>JAODKF010000047.1:16815962-16830161 GCA_026779585.1 Mormyrus proboscirostris
GATTAACAGGACACAGGTGATCACAATCGGGGCAGGAACACAAGGTAACGAGGTGGGCATGGCACACGGGAGGATCGAACGGAGCGGATCATGACATTAATGTATAATTTAAAAAGTATTTGTTTGTTTCATAGTTTCATACATACCATGTGTGGGGACACACAGTCTGCAGGGCAGTGCATAAGGAGTAATAACATGCTGGTAGATCAGAACAGACAAGCTACCTGCAGCAGAGCAGAGGGAGTTGGTTCTAGTGTGTTGTCATTTGTTGAAACACGAATAAATTAAACAAATGTGATTTTTTTTTGTTGTTTATACAAGGACAACATGAGGTGTAGATTACAGGAATGAATATTTGCTTAGAACCAACACCAAACAAAACAAATTTTGATTTAGCTAAGTACCCCATCTTAATTTAGATTATAAATAATCTGAAGAAAATTATACAATTTTGCACAATATAATTTATAATGACTTAAGATATCAAATATAGATGTTAAACAACCTTAATGAAAACACAATTGATGGAACAACTATATTGAAAGATGCTGCTATAAAATAAATGCCACTGAGAAAAATAATGGCATCTGATCATTGAAATTTGTTATTATTGTTATCACAGGTGAAAATATACATTTTTATATTAATATGCTTTCACTTAAATGTTTTTCAAATGCCCCTGTTTTGAGTAATATATATTTTATTGTACAAACCCAATTCCAAAAAAGTTGGGACATATTGCAAATTGTAAATAAAAACAGAATGCAATGATATGGAAATCTCATAAACCCATATTTTAATTATAACAAAACATTGAAAACAATTAAATCAAATGTTTAAACTGGGAAAATGTACCATTCTAAGGAAAAAAAATAAGGACATTTAAGGTCACGGCAACAACGTCTCAAAAAAGTTGGGACAAGGCCATGTTTACCAATGTATGGCATCACCTCTTCTTTTAACAACAGTCTGTAAACATCTGGGAACTGAGGTGATCAGTTGCTCGAGTTTTGGAAGAAGAATGTTGTTCCATTCTTGTCTGATACAGGATTCTAGTTGCTCGATTGTCCTAGGTCTTCTGTGTCGTAATTTTTGTTTTATGATGCGGCAAACGTTCTGAATGGGTGAAAAATCTGGACCGCTGGCAGGTCAGTTCAGTACCCGAACCCTTCTTCTGTGAAGCCGTGATGTTGTAATTGATGCAATGTGTGGTTTGGTATTGTCATGTTGGAAAATGCTAGGTCTTTCCTGAAATAGATGTAATCTGGTTGGGAGCATATGTTGCTCTAGAACCTGGATATACCTTTCAGCATTGATGGAGCCTTTCCAGATATGCAAGCTGCCCATGCCATATGTACTAATGCACCCCCATACCATCAGAGATGCTAGCTTTTGAACTGAGCACAGATAACAAGCTGGGTGGTCCTTCACCTCTTTAGTCCAGAAGATACAGCATCTTTTCTACCACAGAACAGTTTTCTACTTAGCCACAGTCCATTTTAAAGGAGCTTTGGACCAGAGAAGACGTTGGTGATTCTGGATCATGTTCAAAAACGGCTTCTTCTTTAAATGATACAGTTTTAACTGGCATCTTCGGGTGGCATGGCGAATTGTGTTTACTAACAATGTTTTCTGGAAATATTCCTGAGCCCATTTATTGATTTCCATTGTAGAATCATGCCTATTTGTGAGGCAGTGTCACCTAAGGGTCCGAAGATCACGGGCATCCAGTATGTTTTTTTGGCCTTGTCTCTTACGCACAGAGATTTCTCCAGATTCTCTGAATGCTTTAATTATATTATGTACTGTAGATGATGATATTTACAACCCCTTTGCAATTTTACGCCGAGGAACTTTTTTTCTGAAATTGCTTCACTATTTCTCGATGCAGTATTAGGAGGATTGGTGATCCTTTGTCCATCTTTACTTTTGAGAGACACTGCAAATCTAAGATGCTCTTTTTATACCCAACCATGCTACTGACCTGTTGCCAATTGACCTAATCATTTGCAAATTGTTCCTCCAGCTGTTGGGTTTTTGTATCATTAACTTTTCCAGCCTCCTATTGCACCCGTCCCAACTTTTTTGAGACGTGTTTCTGTCATGAAATTGCAAAATGTCTCAATTTAAACATTTGATAGGATTCATATGTTCTGCTGTGAATAAAATTTGAGTTTATGAGATTTCTATATCATTGCATTCTGTTGTTATTTACAATTTGCACAATGTCCCAACTTTTTTGGAATTGGGTTGTACACACTGAATGACACCCAGGATATTTCCTTCTATTGCCATTCCTCTCTAAACCCAGTGAAAAACCTAATGAGAACTTACCAAAATATGGCTCTTCAGTGGACGCCTTAATACGAACACCTTTAGCAGATGATTCAATGAGGTAATGTTTCACTAGAGATGTACTATGGATGCCGTCACCTTCAGTAAGACAAGCAGTAATTAATAAGACAATAAGCTTTAGCTAGAAAAGTGCATTTCCTAAAGAAAATGCAAGTCTGATTGTTGCACGGCAACAAGCAGGTGCTGCAGGTTGTTGATATCAAATCCTACCACTAACCAACTGTTCAATCCACAGAAAATAACCAAAATACTAAGGTGTTGATATGTTACTCAAGGTGGTCATGAAAGTATTTCTAGGTGGTCGCTACGTATATAAAGTGGGTGCTAGGGTTTTGATGTAGTGTTGCTAGGTAGTTGCTAAAGTTTTGCTAGGGTAGTTAAGGGGGTTGCTATGGTGATCCTAGGTCATTGTTAAGATAGTTGCTAAGTTTGTAGGTGCTTTGTATGGTGTTGCTATGTGATTGCTAAGGTATATAAACTGGTTGGTAGGATGTTGCTAGGTGATTGCTAGGGTAGCTATGATGGTTGCTATTTCACCCTATGCAGTATGGTGATTGCGGCATTGGTAGTGTGGGAAGCCTCTGAAAAATGAATGGAAGTCAAGGGGAGGATGGCAGGAAGAGGAGAACAGGGGGAAAAGGATGAGTGTGGGTGAATTTCTCTTTGGCTTTTGCATGACCTGGTCTGAGGTATCCTACTGTATGGAGTTTGATGGCAAAGGACAGAGAAATTGATCAAGTGGCAGGCCTTTGATTCAGAAATCCCATTTTATCCTATGTGACCAGAAAACAACAAAACAGTGACAATCTGGAGAATGAATGCGTGTATCCAAAACATGTATACAAGTACACCTGTCGGGCATACAACAGACAAGCAGAAGTTGGCTTGATGTTGATCCACAATCACTTTAGCAATTAATTTCAGGTTTCATTCCTCTGGGTACCCAAGTTTTCTTCTGCAGTCTGAAAACATGCAGTTAGATGAATCGATGTCCCTAAACAGTGTGTGATTGTGTGAGTGTGCACATGTATCTGCCCATGATGGACCAGCATCTCCTCCTGGCTCCCTACTCTGCCTGGCATGGGCTTCTGACCACTTCCCGACCCTGCACTGGATAAGCAGTAGCTTTTTCTCACTATGAAATCAATTTCTAATAAGTATATAGTTTTGTATCTGCATGCGCGATTACCATGGTTACTTAGCAGTTACGATTTAAAAATGTCCACAGGAGGTCTTACCCAACTGGCAGGTAGATTGGGGGTTTGAATAATTCTCGTGAACTTTCAAGGCGAGTCCAAAGGAACCTTGAAAAGAGGTGCTGTTCCGTACTATAAAGGAGCCCGGCTTCTGATCTTGCAGGAGGAGATCCGCTTTAAAATCAGACAAACCAAATATCAATGTCAATAATGTAAATGTTATATATAAACCAAACCTCTTGTTTCAGTTCAGAGTGAAGCAAAACTATACGCATACCAAAATACCATATCATTGGACGGCAGAAATTTCAACCGATGGAAGTATATAGTATAGTAATATTTCAGATATGGGATACTTAGCTAATAGTGTTGATGCAAAAACTAGAAATAGATGACTGGACAGAGTTCAGAATTCAAACATAGAGTGAACATACTCACAAATAAAACATACTCAGTCAATTTCAGTCAGTGGAATCATTCACTCTCTAAACGAAAAAAGTGACCACCGTAGCTTGGCATATATGTAAACAATATGGTTTACCGTCTGGCAGGATGAACAGATCGGGCAGTGCCAGAAACTGTAATGTGGTCTATGCATGGCAAAAAAATGTTGCACATGCATAGTACATGGGGGGGACAATTCAGGCAGGTGGTGTGAATCAGGTAGTAATACACTTGCATGGCCCCTGCACCTGACCCTGTCAAATTACATCATCACGAAATTCTTACCCTCCTCTCGGGTGATGTGTGGCCGGAACCAGAACTGGGATTTATCCATCACAGATTTCATGGAGAGCTGGTTTCTTTGCAGTTGGACTGGAAAAAGATATCAAATGGTATTTTCATCAATGTATGCAGCGGACTCAAGTGCCTGAGTGATAGTGACAGCAGTATACTTGATTACTTATTACAATTAAAAGGCTCTATGAATTGAATTACGGTTAACCTACAACTAATGCAACTTACAGGGTTGCTAATATGCTCTATGTATGATGCAAAAGAAAATAGTTAAGGGATCCCAGAAGGGCTCTAATTGTTCAAAAATATAAATATTTATTAAGCTGGAGACCCAAAAAAGTTAGTGCCAAGTATTTTAAGCTCGGCAGTACAGAAATGATCAGTTTTGAGTACCAGAAATCTGTTTAGTGCTATTACCATGTGGAGACGAGGAATAACCATCAGAAGATGTTTTCTCCAAATTCTGGCTTTCCAGGATGCAGACTGGGTGCTCATTCTGAGGATGTCTGGCTTCATCCTTAGTCTCAGGGGCTCCATTAATCAGAACCACAGGGATGTCTGACACAGATCCAGCCACAAGAGATGAGCAACTGTTTGGGTTGGAGCTGCAGATTAGTCTGTGACTGCGATGAGATGTTGCGTGCAGAATCTGTGCAGGCTTGTCGAGTTTGTGTTCAGAGGAGGACGGTTTGGTTGGCCTTGGTGATTGAGGGCAGGAGCTGATGACATCATTGTAAGGTGTTGAGGAATCAAAAGTACCGCAATCTAGGCAGTCAGCATCATCACTGAGCAGGGAATGGCAGCTGGATAAAAAGAAAGTTTTTTTTTTAATTGAATGACAACTAAATTAGAACCAGATGCAACAAAATACTGAATATATGAGGCTTATCAGTAGTTTCTTTGGCTCCATATAGGTCAATTCAAAGAAAAGAATGAATAAAATCACTGATCTCTATGGGGCTGATTACTAATACTTCTATTTTTACTTATGCATAATTGTATATAATACAACATTTTACATAGTTCATATCTAACAGATAGAAATGTTAGAGCCAAATCATAACTTAAGGACTTACAGTAGTCATATTAAAAAAAGAATTGGGCAGACAGTTTTTAGCCTGAGTGTAAAGTAAACAGGAGGACGAACCTGCCAAGAACATAGCTGGTATCTGACTTGGGAGAACAGGAGAGCAATGAACAGCCGCTGCCACGACAGCGGCTCAGCAAATGCAGGGAACCGGAAGGAGATGACACTTCCCAAGAGGCAGATAGGGGAACCTTACTTCTGCTGGATAGGAGAGGCTGTGATGAAGAGTGCGAGTCGGAAAAAATCAAGGAAGAATTGGGGGAGCAGCTCGTTCCTGACGACAGAGGGATGGGCACACTCCTGGAGACTGAAGGTGAGATGTGTGGTGTCTGAGAAGAAGACCACTTATCAGGATGAGGAAGGTCTTCCTCAGGTGATGTGTCTATAGCTGTGGATCAGGAGACAGGCAGTGACAAATTGGAACATGATTATAAATACTGTTACATTTTGATGTCAAAGTTAACTTTATGTATAAAGCACTTTTAAAGCGACGCATGCCGACCCCTGTGCTGTACGCTATATAAACTGATAAGCACATTTGTTAAAAAATAAAAATTGATAGTTATATATGGATTCGTATTTTCTCCATGCGAACCTGAGAAACCTTCACAGCTCCAAAAAAAATCTTCACGGCAATCACCATGACTGTAATGCAAGGGCGTGTAGTTAAATGCAGTGCATATATGAGCCTTGAAGCAAAGGAAATTCCGATCAAGCACATGCCTGTTTTGAGTAACACCCAGCTTACAGTCTCATGATGAATACACCAGTTTAAACCATCCAAACTGAATAACATTCTCCAAGATAAGTTTCAGCCTGTTTTGGAATTGCTGTATTTGCAGCCCCACTATTCTTAGATATGGGAGGCTTCTACTAAACTATTTACATAATCTGTCTGTTCTCGGCAGTGAATCAGTACAGACTCATGACACCTTATGTTCTTAGGTTCCAGCCCATTATTTGGATCAGGTATCCAAAACAGTAACAAGGTTGCACAAAATTCATATGTTTATGAAATCACTAATAAATCGCTATCTTATGATAATAATATAGCTACATTCATATTTTTATATTAACGTTTCTCTTGATTGCTTTGGCAAATTTTTTGAAACATACTTAACATTCTCACGAATCATAGGCATTCTGGCTATCAAGAATTATGGCCTTTTTGCAACTAAACCATATTGTTGTGTTACATGTAGAAACTGTTTTGGGAAATGCTGTTATAGTCAATGTAGTGTTACGTACGTTTCATGAAATGTGTCAGAATCAACTGAGAAAAACTACAATACTTTCTCTTAACATTATGTCTTTATATACCTTATAACACTTGATTAACCTGATGAGACACATCATTCAGAAAGGATCAAACGTGTGCTTGTTTTCAGGCTCTACGCAGGCCTACCTGTACAGTGGCTGCTGTCAGGACTCCCACTGATCGCTGAAGAACCACAGATTGGTTCGAATGTAGGGTCCAGCTCAAGAATCAGCTGATTTAGATTCTCCAGAGATACATCAAGAGTGGGGGACATTGGATCCGTCTCCCTGCAGTCAGACCGCCTCTGACTTCTAGCCCAGCATTCAGCAGATAATGGATGGGAAAGTGGGTAGGCTGACAGATCATTGACCTTGGCAGGAAGGTGAAGAGGCTGTCCAAAACTTTGCACATGTGCTGTTGCAATCGCTTGCGATGTGTGTTGTGATATTGGAGTCATGCACGCAAAAGGATTTCTGTTCGCCATATCAAGCTATAACGATATTATAGCAGCAGTTATACAAATCTGAAAAAAAGAATACATACGGAGATGTCATATCATAAAGGATATTACATTTATATGCATATTTTATTTATATGCACATTTAATATGCGTTGATAACACTTAAAGCTGCTGTCTATATTGGATTACAGATGAGAGCTTCAAAAAACATTCATAATACATACTAAACATGGCTAAAATGGATTGTGCTTTTTTAATATCTTGAGCCATGTTTATAAAGCTTTATGAATGCACTATAACATGTTATAAATGCGTTTATAGATTCGTATAGACATGACAATCTTAGAAAGTGTTATTCATATATCCAGTATTATTATGTTTGACCGTCACAATTTTTCTTATTTCCTTATCATGCTACTTGTTAATCTTGTTAATCCATTTCACAAAGAATATATTTATGTGTGCGTTCCTCCACTTAATTCTAGTTAACTAGGTTCACATTGTTTAAGGGTCTTCATTTGCCCCTGAATATATCACTATGTGCCCAGTAATGTTTCTCCTCAACCTATTCATCTATTTTACATGATGGCCACATCATTTTCCTTTTCATAATTGTCTTCTCTGGTTTATGTAGTATAATTTTAGTATATTTACTAAATCTCTGGTTATTTTTTATATGCAAACTAACTATAAACATTTTGTGTATGCTCTGCATTACTCTGATACTTAATAATAAACGTAACTAAACCGATAAAGCTTTAGAGTGTGCAAACTTTTGTGGGTTTATCTCACACAAACATTAGTTCAAACCTGTCCTAAGCATTATTCTAAGACGTGACTCATACTGGTGACATAATCAAATGCATTAAACGTAATCCATAAGCGTCATCCTTGCTTTTTTTCTGACAAGGTGTGGTTCCTGTTGAGTCATAGATCCGAGGAACGTTGCTATGACAATGGTAGGCCTGCTACAGTTTTTATCAGTTGCTTTGATACATTTCTCAAATGGCAATTAGAATTTGCAAAACTACAAGTTGAATCCCCACACGGTAACGTAACTTCTGCACAGCAGAACATCATTTGTCATTCTTTCACACAAATTTCCAAATATTTCAGTATATTTATGCAAACGGTCTTGTGCGATTGTTATCATTTGGCGTAATGTTAAGTTGCTTGTTGTCAAAATGGATTATGGAATTTCACATTGTAATAATATTACACACAAAACTATATATGTAAGTCGCTGTAAGACACCACATGCAGAACAGTTCAGACTGATTCATGAATATATGCTGTAAATTCCAGTGATACAGCATTTTTGTGTTTTTGACTCCCACAGTACATGATTTTATTGCCATTTTGTGTTTTTTGTGTTAAGCAGTGCTGTGTAATGTGCACCTGCATGCAAGTTGCTAAAGCATTTTACATAGTAAAATGTAGAGCCTTCCAATATTGAAACTGGTGTTAGTATTAGCTAGTATCAGTCTGCTAAAGAAAAATGATCAGTCAGTAACACTGAGGAAGTGCAAAAGGACTATTTTTCAGAATTGCGGAACTCGGAACATTTTGACAATGTGTGTTTTGTATGTATTTTAACTTGTGATTAAACTTATGCTAAAGGTACTTTTCATTTTAGTGGCACTTAGTAATTCATTGATAGAATTATTTGCGACATTGATAGAATTATTTGAGACATAATTGTTTTGGGTGATATGCATAAACGAGAAATAATTTTATAGTTGTGAAAATGTTAAGTGTATTTCATGATACGTTCCAAAGCAATCGAGAAAAACTGCAATAGTTCTGCCAGCTCTAGTTGCAAAAATAACATATTTAAGATCGGAAATGACCTTAGCTGACTTCTTAACCCTAACAGTGCTGATGTATTAAATGGATAAGATCCATAACGCGTAAATGGAATATCAGAATTGTAATATGAGCGTATAGCTACACATTTGAATACGTCGTGTGTTATACGTTCTTTGCTTTGGATCTTATTTCAGGTGATACTAGTTGGTTTGTTTATAAACACTAATAAAAGCGTTTAAAATAATTTATTCTGGCTATTTTTTCCATTAATAACATAGGGCAGTTTAAATGACCAGGTTGACATTTACAAGTAAAGAAAACGTTACATTCAAAGTATGATGTACAGGTAGTTCCCAGGTAACAAACTTTCTGCCTTTAGGTCGAAGGTAAGTCGGAGTAATGACTCGCAATGTTTTCACGAGCGTCAAAAATAAGTTCGTGTGCTCGTTGTTGTAATATAACACATTTAATTTCAGTCCGTTCATAAGTACAAGTTTTGGGACGTTATTCGGGGAACTCCATGTATATCATGAAGTGCCAAATGAAAGCCTTGGTCTGTTAACATTCTACTATACTTTTTAAACATTGTTAGAATTAACAATAGCAGTAAAATGTTCCATTGAAACTAACATTCAAATTTTATACTAGGCTATATAAAGGCTTTCAATTAATGTATTTGTATCTATTTTTCATTGTTATTATTTGTTAAGCTGAGTTCCTTACCTTGTGTTGTCTGAATCAGAAGTCTGCTTCCGTAGTAATGAAAGCTTTGATGTTTTCCCTGTGCATGTACAAGTTTAACTAGCATGTAAGTCTTTTATAGAAGCACAAACCCATCCCATCGCCAGCCAGCCAGAGAAAGGGCCACTATAGCTCTACAAGCACATTCCTGGGTGTAGCTGCTGATGAAATGAGTAAGAGCCGGGCCGGGCCCAGCTTCAACGGGGGGGGCTGGCCCACCCAGCCAGGAGGGGGAAGAGAAATAGAAAAATGTATTCTTTTCCCGAGGATATATCTTTTCGTTTCATTTTTAGTTTTATTTTTTGCAAAAATGTATCTTTTATTTGCGCATAAACGTAACAAAAATATAAATATTCTCGGACTTACAATCCCTGTTCACACGAACGGAGACCATCAACTATCAATGTGTTAACCTTGATATTTTTATGTGACGTTGGACTCTAACGTGCACATTTCGGCAGTCAACCAGTTTACTATATGCATTTCTGTAAGTGTATCTACAAAGAAACTGAACATAATATCAACAACCATTTTCCATCTTATTTGTCATCTTAATTGTTCGTACTAGTTTTCGATCTTTTATTTAGCTAAACATGTAGACATTTTGATAAGTTGCTAACTAACTATATTGGTTAGCTGAACATACTAGTTAGTTAGCTAGTCACAGGAGAAATGTATAGATTTCTGGTACCAAAAAAAACTACCCCAGAAAGTGTAACAGAGTGTAATGTTCAGCTTAGTGGATCGGACTCTCAATCTAGTTCGGTTGATGTTTCTTGCAGTGATCGTGTTGCTGGTCCGTCTCGCATCCATGGCGGTGTTGCCGATTATTCGAACAGACAAAGCCAGCAATCTCCAAGCTGGCCGCTTCTAATAACTTACCCGCGACAAGAAATCGGTGGTAGAGAGAGATGTTTTTCTGGTACGTGATATAAGTCAAGACCCTGGCTTGAATATTCCATCAAAAAATACGCTTTTTCCCTGCTGGGTATTTAGTAGTCCCGCATGTCATGACATGGAGTATTTAAGGTTCAGTGATATTCTGTGTATAATATAGCTTAAAAGTAGACAATAAAGTAGCAAAGTAGGCAGCATTTTGTGCAGAAGTTTTATTTCTGTCTGAAATATCCTGTTTTGGTAAAAATGTTGAGTACTACTTAAAGTATATATATGATGGAGGATGATCCACACACACGCACATATATGCATGCACACAGACAGACACCTAAGCTACATACACAGGTGCGCACACACACACACACACACACACAGACCCATGCATGCATACAAACATACACACATGCTCACATAACTACAGTCATACGCACCTGCACACATGCACACACTGGATAAGATGTCAGATAACTTTAGGGTGTACATGCTTGGAAATTAGGAGCACCATAGAATACTTCGCTGTCATAGGACTTCTGTCTCAAACATCCAGATATATATATATATATATATATAAATTGCCCCTGGTCCACCCTGTTACCGAGAGCTGGAGTCGGGTCTGGTAAAGCGCAAACCATACTTTACGCAATATTACTGTCTTTCTGTAGTTTTATTTTAGAATCTCTGAGGCCATACACACACTGACTTTTTTGTAATATGTCTAAGCATTTCGAATCTCATCATGAGTTGTGGCTTTTTGCAGCTTAATCATATTTTCGTGTTACATGCGGTACCGTTTTGAGAAGCACCGTTAACATTCCGTGAGAAATATATATTTTTACACAATCGTATCGTTTTGCTTGTGGATTAGTTAAGGACTGCAGTTTTTCTCGATTGCTTCTGCATATTTCATAGAAGATATTTAACATTCTCATGACTATAAGACGCAGTTGGAAAGAAGGCAGGTAATGTGTCAGTAGACTGATGAGATTTTATTCGACATCTGCACAAGCATATATGAAAAATAAAAATATCTCGATTGTGTCATGCTCTGCCTCTGCCCCTCCTGTTTCCTCCACGGCGTGATCTTAACAAACCATGCCTGTTCGTCATTTGTCTTACCTATTGTTCCTGCCCTGATGTGATTCACTCAAGCTCCACTGTTTGTGCTCTGATTAGTCCCTATAGAAAATGCTTCTCGTGCTCCTCAGTCCAGTGACTGATGTCACTTCCTGCATGTGGGCCAGTGGTTTGCATGTGCCAGCCTGGTTGACCTCTGATGGCCTAGTTGGTTTTGTCCCGCTTCCATTTTTGTTTCAAATAAAGCCCCTTTTGTTTGTCCACACACCTGCCCTTGCCTCCTTCCATGCCTCGACGTGACAAAATGATTAATGTTACAGTTTCGTTTGGTGTCAGATTCTTCAAAACTGTAGCCCCCTCACTGATGGACAGCTTTCAGCACTCTTGGGGGTTAAGAGCAGTGACATTATTGCTCTGGGAGCCAGAGATTCGAACTGCTAATCCACAGAGCCACACAACATCCATGTTGGAAAGCAGGGGTACGGGTTGTTGTTGAGAACATGCCATGAGAACCAGGCGTTACACTTCTGGCTTCCTTGGAAAGCTTACGGAACAGGCTAGGAGACATCACTCAATGGTCGAACCTAAAATTCAGGGAGAGCATCGTGGATTATGACCTTCCTGAGGAACTGTGGACTAGCTCTTCTCCCTCACACAGCTGTCTGCGGGGACGCAGCTACAGCGTATATGTGCTTTATGGACTCAGGAGAGGCACATAACTCTGTATCCTGGCACAAACTGTGGGAGGTGCTGCATAAATATGTGGTGCCAGGGATACTACTGTGTGCAATTCAGTTACTGTATGAACATAGTATGAGCTGTGTTTGCATACTTGGTACAAAATCTAAATAGTTCAGTGTGGGTGTTGCCCTTCAACAAAGGTGTGCCTTATCTGCATTGCCGTTTGTGATTATACTGGACGTGTGTGGAACCATCCACTAGCCTAACTACAGAATCTAACTGGGCAGTCAAAGGTAAAGAATGTGTGTAGGTTCTTCCCTGCACATCTAAAAGTTACTTAAACTTTAAATTAAATTTAGGGGATATTTTAGAACTGTGATATCCATTTAACTAGGGTGATTCTGATTTCTTCTAGACTTCTCTTGCTTTTAAATAAGCTCTTCCAAGGTTCATGACTGTGATAACACACTATATTCACTTTTTGCCAATTAAACGATATCCATCGATATGATGCCAAATAGATTCGATCTCAGCTCAGCGACTACATGGCCGCTACAGACTGGCATGATATCATCATATTTGGTCAATCCAAGTCAAGTAAAGTTTCACCTCCGCCACACACATTTCACGGCGATACAAAATAACATTCCTCCTGTACCCGTAGTGCAGAATTCACGACAGTACAAACATTATCGTGTAAAGGGTGGAGTTTTTGGTATACTTCACGTATTGCAGAAAATTCATACACATCATCATCAATTAGTTAAGGGGAAGAGAGAAACAGGGAGTGAGGAAAGAAAAGGAGGAAAGAAAAACCCTGGGGGTCCAAACTCAACTGGCTGCCAGGATGCCCAGCTCAGACGGTGTCCACTGTGGGCACCATCCACGCATGTGGAAAGGAAGGTAGAGAACATGCACATGCACATCAATGGACAAGCGCAGTAGAGAAAATTGGCACGTGTACAGCAGAACGAGCAGCCATAGTTATAGCGTGTTATGTGTTAAGTCGCGAGTCAGCTAAACATAATTAATAGGTTTTCAGGTGGGATTTAAAGATTGAGACTGATCTAGCATCCCACACATGAGCTGGCAAACCATTCCACAATATAGGGGTCCCGTAACAGAAGGCCTTACTGCCAGTTGTTAAGGTATACCCAACCTAGTGTTTCATACCATGCCTGTGCAAATTTGACCCAGCACGTTTGACTAGTGTGATCATTGCATACCATGCCCAGGTGTGGTAAACCTAACCGTGCCCTGGCCCACCTCTCCAAGCAGGCCAGGGCACGGTTAGTAGTTGGACTTCGGTACAATATGGATGTAGGCTGTGTCTTTCGAAGGCTCCTTGAAGTGCAGTCTAGTCTATAAATGCATCCGATGGATCCTTCACAGGCCAACATATCCCAAGACTCATTGCGCAGAAGTAAAGTGGCCGTGTTTCTGGGTGTTTCTGGGTGTTTCTCAATACCAACAGGGTGGCCGCAGGGTTTTTAAAAGTATTACAGGGTAGCAAATCAAACTAACAAAAATTAAGGCCATCAAAAGGTATTAAAATTAATTAAATGTAATTTTACGCCGTATTGATTTTTTGAGGAAAAAGGCACTGGCCATGATACTGCATTGGTATTAAGTGATTCACTATTACATCCCCCTAAAATGTAACCATTTTGTTTTGTCGGGGTTTTCTTTGGATGATAAACATGTACCGTGTTGACGAATTGAGCTAATAAAATCATTTTTAAAATGCCAAATGCATGTAAATTCTCTCTACAGACAGTAGGGTTATGACAAATCTCAAATCTATTAGCCTGGGATTGTAGTTGATGAACTTTTACCTAAAACTCACAAAAATGACTTTGGTTTTGCCAGAACATGAAAAAACCTCCCGCACCTAAGACAGTTT
>JAODKF010000047.1:16833389-16849652 GCA_026779585.1 Mormyrus proboscirostris
TTTCATGCGTCTTGTGTTCTGCTCCCCGAACAACAAGCGGGTACAATCTTTATAGGGGTAGAATTGCGACAATTTCATGCATGCGTTGTAAATCTCTTCACACTTTAACTAAAGTTTCACACTTTTAACTTATTTAAACATCTTTTGATCAACTGATAAGGCTGCTGAGGGATTTCTGTGGTCAACTTGTTCTTGCTCGACATCGGATCATTGTCGGGTCAGCCTATTTGTGTTCGCCCTTCAAGAAGATTCTCGCTGTACCCTCTCCGTGACCCCTTAGCTCCCCTCCACAGCGATCAGATGCTTTGTGCACATTGCAACAGCTTACTACTAAACTTAGGTCTGTACCTCAGTTTGGCTCTCTTGCAAATATATAAGTTCCGCTTTTCAAAGCACTTGCAGCTTGCAACAGAATTATTGTATCATGTACCAGAATCATAAATTCATAAAATCATAAATCACATGATAAATCATAAATCACATAACAAATCAGTAATGATGCGACTGTGCATAATCACATAATACACACTATTCTTTTACTCATTACCCGATACATGATTTGCACAATAATGATTAACAAATATATAAGCATAGACTATAAGTATAAGGTATAAAGAGAGCATAGTATCAATAAGTACAAGTATAAAGCATAAAAAGCATAATATCAAATTTTCTTTCACAGGCACTCTCGGCTTTTTATTCTTTGACTCTGAAGTAACTCCAAACTGCTGACATGTCAGCAAGCCTCACACAACAGAAACTCTTATCACATGATGCATCAGAAATTCTTATCATGTGATGCATCTTATCACGTTATGCATTTTGCAAGTTTTGTAATGAATTTCCATCATTTTTATTGGATCAAATTACATTTTTTATTCCTTCTCGATTTCCGATTCAGTAATGTAGGCCGGGATCAGACTGATAGCGATGCAGAATATCAGATCACCGCATCTCTAACTGATACCTTTCAACAATGCGAACCCTTTGATGCTTTGTAAGCTCTCTGCAAACCATGGCTTTTGCTACAGGATTCAACTGAGTAAATGATTTGAAAATTCTATTAGGACAGCTAAACTTTACTTGGGGTTAAGCAGAGTCACTTTAATTGTTGGCAGGTGTGTACCCAAAAAGACTGACCGCTGCAATTAAACCAAAAGGAGCTTTAACAAAATATTAGTTTAAGGGTGTGCACACTTATGCAACCAGCTATTAAAGCTGGGGAAAGTTTGGAAATGATTTCTCTCTTTTTTTCAATCACAGAAACCTGGCATTTTTATATATCCTTTCCATTTTGTTTTATCACTAAAAATACACACATGAAGTGGATGAAAACATAGTTACTGCATCTGCAAAGTTTTAAAAACTCTAAACGCTTTGGAGTTATCGCAGTAACAAGAAAGTGTCTGCATCTGCAGCACAGTCCCAAAACCACATGCACTGTATTTCTCATCTGGGGAATAGAATTATTGTTGCACTTTATTAATCCCCATGTCAGGAATTCTCTTTTTCATATTGCACATCTGCCGTAAGATACAGGTGAGAGGAAATTTGGGGCCAATTACATGCTCTTATACTCACTCACTCACTCAGCCTTTATTTATATAGCACCTTACAGACATGACTCATGTCACCAAAGTGCTGTACAACACTAGGATAAAACACAAGCTAAAAAGAATAAAAACACACAAAAATAAAGGAGCTGACAGACGGCAAGCCGGCAACACTGGCGCCATCTTGAATCACATATTTTGAATTTATACTGTTCAACACCACTGAATGTTTAAAGGTCTTACTCAGTAACTTAATGGCAGTGTAACTGATTAGTGGGTACAGGAATCAAACCAGCAATTTTCAGGCACAGAAGTCTGAACTCACGTTGTACACATTTAGTCTATAAAATAGTCGCACTACTTGTGTTTCTGAAAAGCAATATGTTGTAATGTGAAGAGCCCAATTGTCACGGATATCACACTTAGTGTGTTACATAGTTGATCTATCACTGAACATCGTGTGCCCTTTTCATCTATATTGAGCAAACATACAATAAATCAATCAATAAATAAATGCATATAGATAGATAGATAGATAGATAGATAGATAGATAGATAGATAACTGAAAAAAACTTTGGTAATACTTTACATTAAGTGCACCTTCATAATGCATTTAGAATTAGGGTGGACTGATAATCAGTAATGCGTTCATTGTGGTTGAAATACCAAAATAATTACATCTGCTCAATTTTTGCTTCACTACTCTCCTCTTATCTCCTATCAATGCACTTACTATGTTTTACAAACTATACTTTCAAACTGAAAGGCTCCTATGCTCGGCTAAATAGTTCAGCTCTTCTTGTGCTTTGACTAGTTTGTTTCCTTGACTGAAAGACACATCTAGCTGTTTCACATTACCATTAGTGACTTATGCATGATTATAGGAGACTGACCAATCAGCACACAGCAAGAACTCAGTGCTCAAGTGAAATCCAGGTCCTTTTAACTGAAATGGTAATTTACAATTCCTGTCCTAGCTCAGAGTTTCCTCCCTGACATGAATATCTGGTCACCCTATGTAAACTACTATTTCAAATAAAAGAACCTAAATTTCACTTAAGCACTGAGTTCTTGCTATGTGCTTATCAGTCATCCTCCTATAATCAGGTATGTGGCACTGATGCTAATGTGACACAGCTGGATGAGTTTTCCAATCAAGGAAAACAACCAGTCAATGCGTGAGAAGAACTGAACTATTAGAATTGGAATTTAGTGATCAGTGGTCATTGTTGACACACCACAGCGCACAACAACGAAACGTGTCCTCTGCATTTAACCCATATGTGACAATGTGACATAGCAGGGGGCAGCTAATTCAGCGCCTGGGCTCAATTTGACTGATAAATCGACTATTTAGCAAAGCACAGGAGCCTTTCAGTTTTAAATTTTGTTTGTTTGTAAAACCTTAAGTAGCGCAAAGTCAAGTGTTCTGCAAATTTCGTTGTGCAAGAAAATGCGACAATAAAATCATTCCATTCGGGATAAGGTTATTTTAACTTTTATGAGTATATGCTTCCTTTTTGGGACGTACGACAATAGAGCGTAATATATTCCAGTGCATCGCAACACCTTCCACCGCGAAAATAGATTAACAAGCAGCACCTACCGTCGCATAAATTTCGCAAAAAATGCGTCGATTGAAAATAACGAAATTTCCTGTTGCACACTGCAATCAAGCTTGATTAAGCACCGCCTACATTGTGACGAATGTCCTACTCTGGCCAATAATAATAGACATACGGTAACAGGCACCCAATGAATCATTCAATTCCACGTTTAGTTGTTCGCTTCCGTGTTGAAGCACTAGAATCGGCTCATCCAAGAATTTGTGAAGTCATTGTGGATTGTTTTCAGAGTTTTGCAAGTATAATTTTCATTTCTTCTTCCTTCAAGGGCATAGATCCACATTCTTTGCAAAATGGTAAGTAACTAGATGTGTTATAACTGCAGAGTCATGAATAAACTACATATGTTCGCGAGTAGATAACGCATTCTGCTTCCAGAAACGTGTTTGCAGTATTATATGGAACCGCTTAATTACTGGCTAAACTGTATATGTTTTGTTGAAAATATTTGTCTTTGTAGCAGCCGATTAATACTTGTGCATATATACGGAGTTGGAGTACTTTTGAATCAAGCTAGATAGCTAACTCTATTTTTGTAAAGTATGTGAATCCAAACCTTAAGGTGATCGCTGAGGATATCTCGGTGATGTTTACTGCTATTCTAATGCCAGTGATAAAATGAAACTTTCTAAATATTAAATTTGAGTTATAATGAAGAGTAACTTAAAGCTTTTCTAGCTGGGTGAGGTTCCACTGTAAAGTACTGGCGGATTCAAGAAAACCGAAACTAAAACCACCGATTGATTTTTGTGATGACAGTGACTGGTTGTTTGAGAAAATGCTGTTCTCCTTATGTCTTGATTTATGTGTATAGTGGCTAGCTTTGCCTAAATTATTTTAAATAGGGTGTCTATCTTTTTAGGGTAACTTTATATTTCTCTTACGCTTCTTTCTTACAGTCTATTATGTCATATAATGGGGGTGCTGTCATGGCGATGCGGGGCAAAGATTGTGTGGCCATTGCCGCTGACCGGCGCTTCGGTGTTCAGGCTCAGCTGGTCACCACAGACTTTCAGAAGATATTTCCTATGGGTGATAGGCTGTATATTGGCCTAGCAGGATTGGCCACTGATGTGCAAACTGTGTAAGTTTTCTCACTTTTTTGCTGTTTTGGTTTTCATTAAATGTGGTATTAAAACCATGATAAATTAATGAATTTGTTTAATTTTCTAATTAACGACACAAGTAAAAAGCATAGTCTGTTTACATCCAGAGGTGACTAATTCTAAATCCTTCACCCTGTCTAGGTCCCAGCGCCTTAAGTTTCGCCTAAACTTGTATGAGCTGAAGGAAGGTCGTCAGATCAAGCCCAAAACCTTCATGAGCATGGTGTCCAATTTACTCTACGAAAGGAGGTCTGTCTCACTACGTTCATAACAACTCTGTAAGCTTTGGGTCTTTCAGAACCAAACGTTTAGAAAAAGCAGTTATGTTTATTCATATATTCCGATTCAGAGTACTTTCTTTATCCCCAAGGGGAAATTTGTGTTGCAGTAGCAATTCACATAAATGACAGAAACACAGACAGACAGAAAGGTGGCATAAATGTAAACGTATCACAGAATTACAAATCTGAAAATGTATTTTCCACAAAACTATTTGATATACTTTGGACAGCATCTATAGTAGAATACTTCTGTTTGTAGTACCTCACTGTGATTCTGTACTGGTGGTTAATTTTGGTTGAGAACCATATACCAGAACACTCAAGGATTTAAAAAAAGAAAAGAACTTTTCTTCAGGAAGGTGAAATCCAGTCTTTGCTTATATCCCAAAATCGTAATGTTAATCCCAGTTATGAGTCCATAATAGTTCAGTTTTAACCTGAGCCTTGTTCTCTTCCCCCCCCCAACTCAGATTTGGCCCATACTATGTAGAGCCCGTAAT
The DNA here is from genome assembly GCA_026779585.1 of Mormyrus proboscirostris. Classification (NCBI taxonomy): domain Eukaryota; kingdom Metazoa; phylum Chordata; class Actinopteri; order Osteoglossiformes; family Mormyridae; genus Mormyrus; species Mormyrus proboscirostris. The sequence continues at coordinate 16,838,456 of JAODKF010000047.1, forward strand.
TGCTGGTTTGGATCCCAAGACCTTTGAGCCATTCATCTGTTCCCTGGACCTGATTGGCTGTCCCATGGTAACAGAGGATTTCGTAGTTAGCGGGACTTGCTCAGAGCAGATGTACGGCATGTGCGAATCTCTGTGGGAGCCAGACATGGTGAGGATTTCACTTTTTCAAAAGAGAGAAAAATTGTCACCTATGCATTTTGCTGGTGCTGGGGCCTAAAAGTTACCTATTATTCTATTTTCAATTAGTTTTTTTCTGTTTTTGATTCCCACATTTCTTTGCCATTGACTTTATTAATAGTAAAAAAATCGCTTTTAGTCTTTATTTGACTACAAAAGTAACTTTTATTTTCTCTTAGTACCTTGAAGAAACTGGGTTGATGCCACATAAAATGTGAACTAATCTGTACATCGTTTTGAATTCTTGCAGGGGGCGGAGGACTTGTTTGAGACCATTTCACAAGCCATGCTGAATGCCGTAGACAGGGATGCAGTTTCTGGTATGGGGGTCGTTGTGCATGTCATGTAAGTACTGTTTCATTTTCACATCTTTCGGAGAATTAAAAAGCTCTTCCAGTTGATTATTTAAAATGATTTAAGGCTTGCTCCTGCACTTGTATCTTGCATATCCTCCTGAGATCCTCATTATAATGAATTTTGACTTGGCAGAAGAGGAAGCTGGCATGGTCACATCCTCACAAAAGAACAACAGGACTTAATACAGTTGCATATACAATATGAGGGATGAGCATAAAATTTGTCCTCTGTAGAGGACTTTAATTGCTGGATCTCAGGAGAATGTGTAATTCTCAAGTGTGTAATCTGATTTATCGTTTACTAGAACTTGATTCTTTTATTTATTTACAGCGAGAAAGACAAAATCACTACCCGGACTCTGAAGGCCAGAATGGATTAGAGCATATGTTGTTCTATTCATTTGTTCTCCAAGTTTTTTTTTTTTTATATGTATTTAGAAAACTGTATTCTCATTCTTACATGTTATGGAATAAGGTAAAATAAACACTTGTAAATTTGTTCATGCATTTCTGTTTGTTTTTCCATATGTGAGAAATTAACTATAATGTGCATAATTAAAATAGTTGCAACTGTGATACGGTGACATTTGAGGACCTTTTTCCATTCATGATTTAAATTGGTGCTGAAGACATTTTTTTTCAAACCTAAGTTTCAGTCTCCTCCCATCTCTGTGAATGACAGGAGGCTATTAGGCTAAAGTCTTGGCTTTGAATATTCCCATATAATGCTTCTTGAGGTAAACGAAGCATAATACAGAAAAAGGGGTAAAATTATGTTCTTTTAGCTGGACCAGCTGCAGATCCAACTTGTTAGCTAACCAGTTACATAATAAATTCTTTTGCAGACCCTCTGGATCACTTACTGGAAACTTTGCCGTACCCAATGATGGAACCGATATTTTTAACTTGAAAATGGATACAGCTTCTATTGATGATTAGTGGTTTTGTGGTATATCCAAAAACAAGCGTGTGGTACCGAGATGAAAATGAGTTTGTCACTATTTCGCAAAACTCAGGGGTGCTTTTATACGCAGGCTTCCCCGGCCTGGTGCCCAGGTGACCGGCATGACCGTCTCCCCCCCCTTCCCCCCCCAAACACCATCCACAACTACATCAGGTCACGTTGCAGAGCATGCACTGCTAGAGCTACACCTACACTTTTGTGGAAGATAGTAAGCGGCCGTGTGACAACTCAAAACTGCATGTCCAATAAGCCTGCACGTTAATGTTGACATTGCATGCTCTGCACAAGGATTCAACAGGCAGCTTGGCTGAGATTAGTCTCAGATTAGAGACGGTATTGAATTTCTCATATTGTCACTACATTCAAACATTATACTGTGGTATATGGTATTTTGAGAAGAGAAATGTTATTTAGGCATTGAAATCTTGGCAAAAGAATTTGGAGAAGGGGGGTATCCCATGGAGTTTTAGTCCTCTTCAGTTTGTGATAATTATGTGAAGATTGGATCTGTTGCTTATAAAACCGGAAGAACGGTTAAATATTCATTATTATTAATTTATTACAATGGAAATTTCTCATGTCTATGTTAAGAAAATCACCCTAACATAAAGAATGGACCCATCAATTAAACAACTGTAAAAGTTGTGACTCTGGGGCGGGAGTGAAAGCATAAGAAATTTGCAAATGAGAGGAGGCCATTCAGCCCATCAAGTTCATTTGGGGAGAACTTAACTAATAGTAGTCTAAAATTTAATTTGCCAGGTATCAGCCTAGTCGCTAATTAAATCCAGATCCCGTTGTAGCCTCTCTGCTGCTAGATCAGTATCTGCTACACCACCCACCTTGGTGTCGTCTGCAAATGTAACCAGTTTACTGTATGTATTGGTGTCAATATCATTAATTTAATTAAAAACAATAGTGGTCCAAAAATTGAACCCTGTGGTACCCCACTATGAATGCAGGCCCACTGTAACATTGTGTCTCTAATAACTACTCGCTGCTTCCTGTCTGTTAACCAGTTTTCAATCCAAGCTGCCAGAGTTCCTAAAATCCCTGCAGCTTTGAGCTTTAGCAGGAGCCGTTTGTGGGGGACATCAAAGGAAAAGAAACTTTTATTACCATCCTTAACCTCCAATGCAATCTTCCTTTCTACATTCCTCTTGGTGAGTCTAATGTTACTTTTTAACTCAAGCTGTAGACTTCAATACTCCTGCTTTATTTTCTGTTTGTGAAAGAGACCCCTTTTCCTCCTGACTTTATTCTTAATTTCTATAGTATCATTCCATGGTTGCAGTTTCCTAGATTTAGTTTTGCTAGAAACAGGCATGAAGTCCTCCTGCACTTGCAACAATGTGCTTTTAAAAAATTCCCCTGCCTCTTCAACTGTTTTGCTATTTAACTCCATCCAGTTTACAGTTTCTAGTTTCAGTGTCATACCATTAAAGTTAACCTTCCTAACATTGTATATTTTTGTTTTGGACTTTGCTCTTCGGACACTAAAATTAACCTCAAATTTAATCATGTTATGATCACTACTGTCCAGTGCTTCTAAAACCTCTAATTTTTCAATCCTATCCTGGTTATTAGAGAAAACAAGATCAAGAAGGGCTTCTCCCCTGATAGGGATATTAACAAACTGATTAAAAAAAAACTATCCTGTACTAATTCCACCATCTCAAATTCATTTATAGAAGAGTTGTATCCCAGGTAAGTTAAAATCACCCATAACCACCACATCATTTTTATTACTCATAATCCTGATATCGTCATATAACATTCTGCTTTCCTCTGCAGCTACATTAGGTGCTCTATAACAAACACCCACAATTAGGCCATTTGAGTTTTAGCATCTAATTTTATCCCTACAGCTTCTGTACTTTTATTTTTATCAGTGAGCTCCCTTGCCTGCAAGTTCTCTTTTACATATACTGCAACACCACCCTTCTCGCCCATCCGGCCTCTACGGAACAACATATAACCATCCATATCATATTCTTCTCCATCATTGTCACTCATTCATGTTTGTGTTAGTCCTATAATGTTGTAAGATCAGTCCGATGAAATAAAAGCTTCTAAATCATACATTTTGTTTAAGTACAGACAGCAAAGGGTAGGCCTTTTACAAACAACAGACAACTTTATTTTTGTATAGCGCGTTTTCACAACATTACATTGTCTCATGGCTTTTTACAGCATCCCCACCCAAAGCCCCCAGTGAGTAAAGCCAGAGGCGACAGTGGCAAGGAAAAACTCCCGAGAAGGAAGAAACCTGGGGAGGGACCAGACTCAAAGGGGAGCCCATCCTCCAGGGGGCAGCAGAGGAAGCCCTAACCCTAACCAGACTCAAAGGGGGAGCCCATCCTGCAGGGGGCAGCAGAGGAAGCCCTAACCCTAACCAGACTCAAAGGGGGAGCCCATCCTCCAGGGGCCGGCAGGGGGAGTCAAATCGGAGAGATGGCTAAATGGCAAGTCACACAGTCTAAGTCATGAAATACGAGTCGGAACCGGAGAGCAGGGAGGTGATGACGAGCCGGTGCTGGCGCTCCTTCAGATCGCCGGGCAACCAGTAGAAAGGCAGCCATGCAAACATGGAGGACAACACAGGCAGAAGGGCGAGCTGGACAGAAGGATGTCATGCGTAGTGGAGGCGTCACATGTAGCAGGGTGTGCAGCATATCTCCAGGCAGTATACCCCAGGAGGGGTAGGGGAAATAAAACGTGCAATTAGTCAAAGTAGGGGAGACTATAGGCAGTGCTAATAGTTAGGTGAGTGCAATATGTAAGTGCAATGTGTAAGTTCCGGCAGATATGGCTATGGCAGCATAAGTAGGAGGGAGATGCAGGTGGAAACGCAGGCATGGGGAGTCCCTGAAATGTCAGCACTCCGATTCCACAAGGGATTGTGAAGCTAGAGTGACAGCACTGACAGCTCAGTTTATCCAAAGCCAATGGCACCGATCCCCACCCAGCTCTACACCTCACACTATAGGTTTAACTGGGAGTGAGGAATTAGCTAGAGCTAGAACTAGTGTACCTATAGGCTAAATTGAACAAGTGTGTTTTTAGTCTAGACTTGAATATCGAGAGTGAGCCTGAATTCCATACATCCGGTGGAAGACCATTCCACAGCTGAGGAGCTCTGTAAGAGAAAGCTCTGCAGCCTGCCGTAGCTCTTTCTACCCTAGGTACTAACAGAAATCCTGCACCACGAGAATGAAGCAAGCACGAAGGGTTGTATGAGGCCAGCATCTCACTAAGGTATTCTGGTGCAAGGCCATTCAGTGCTTTATAAGTTAATAGCAGTATTTTATAGTCAATCTGGGACTTAACTGGAAGCCAGTGTAATGCGATCAAATTTTTTAGTGTTTGTTAGAACTCTGGCTGCTGCATTCTGTACCAGCTGAAGTTTATGTAAGGATCCAGACGGGCAACCAGAAAGGAGGCCATTACAGTAGTCCAGTCTAGAAGTTACAAAAGTATGTATTAATTTTTCTGCATCATGATGGGAGACCATCTTCCGAAGCTTGGCTATGTTCCGTACATGATAAAACGCAGTTCTAGTAATGCTTCTTATGTGAGCATTGAAACATAGATCTGAATCAACTAGAAGACCACGATTTCACACCACTGTGTTAGGTTGTGTAGGAAGGCCACCAATGTTGAGGTGGTGAAAGTAATTTTGTGCATCCTTGGGACCAATTACGAGAACTTCGGTTATAATTTTACATTTCACACTTTTAATATTAATTGGAGCTTTCCGTCCCCCCACCTATATTCTTAACTAACCTCCCTACCCCCCCCCAGTCCCTAGTTTAAATATTCCTCAACTACTCTACACATACGCCTCCCCAATACACTGTTTCCCCTCTGGTTCTGATGCAACCCATCCGGCTGGAACAGGTCCCACCTGTTCCTGAAGGTCCTCCAGTGCCCCATAAACCTAAACCCAAACCCCTCTTTCCTTCACCACCCTTTCAGCCACGCATTTAATCTCTTTATCTCAGCTAACTTAAGCCTGACTTGCACGTGGCACGGGAAGTACTCCAGAGAACACCACCGTGGATGTTCTGCTTCTAAGCTTATCCACGACTTCTATAAATTAATCCTGCAGAACAGCCCTCCTGTCTTTTCCCATGTCGTTGGTGCCAAAATGCGCCACGACCACTGGATCCTTGGGCCAAAAGCTGTGCACACGATTCGGAAGGTCCCCTACCTGGGCACCAAGCAAGCAAGACACCGTACCGGACCCTCTATCACGGGTGCACACATAACTGTCTACACCTCTGATAATTGAATCCCCTACTACCACAACCTCCGTCCTCCTGAGGGTGGGCAGCTCCTTGGTGCCCAAGGGCCCACCTGCCTCCCCAATCTCTTCTGGCTCTAAACCTGGAAGCACCTGAGAGCAGTCGAACACCGTCACTTCAAGTGACGTCACCTCTGTAAAATGTGCACGACCCTTTTCTACGTCTATGATCTATATTCACCCTGCTCTTTCGCCCTATCTGTTCTTCATTCTCCCCCCTCCCTGCTTGTGACGTACGCGCCGTTTCCCTAAAAGCCATATTAACTCTCTCCTCTAACTCTGTGTTTTGTTGAATGAAAGCCTTGACCACGATGGAGTCCACTAACTTATATCGCTTGCAGATGAAGTCCGAAAGCAGAGCAGAGTTTAGCAGAGACTGCTGGGCTTTAGCCCGCGTAAGTCCGCGCATTAAAGTGTTAAAGTGCCCCGGCCTGCAACAATATTTCATGCCGGAGGTAATCAAGTGTACACCCCCACAGACACACGCTCACTGCTTGGTAAGGGACGATGGTCTTCAGTGTGGTTCATGCACATTTTGGCACTGACAACCAGCTCACATTGGTGATTTTGTCAAAAATATTAAGTATGTTCAGTGTTTTTTTTTTAGAATACATGGTAAGCCAATTTTAATATTTTCCTATTTTTCCTTTTTCTATAATTATCCACACTTGGGAAAACACAAAAATCAAATTCCATACTTTTCCCATACTATGTAGGAACCCTGTCCTTGGTTAAAAAATAAAAAAATCCCATTATGTCGTATAAAAATTTAAATTCATATATATGTGTAACTGGTCAGTTGTCCAGTATGTTCATTACCATGACAACCAGACCTCTGCGAATAGGGAGGGGCTTCAGCGACGATTTCTTAAGCTGACAACATTTTAGAAGGACCGGGTTCCATGACATTTTCATCATGAACTTTGGGTAAATGTGGAATTACGTATTTTGCGATGATCATTTCCATAAATAGGTCTTAACTGAAATGGGTCAATTCTGAAATTCAGTTGCGAGCAGAACAAAAACAAAAAGTCTTATTCGTTCTGAAGTGTTTCTCGGAGTGTAGGCTTTGTTAGTCCTGTAGGGTGCTGGTGTAGCTTCGCTTCATGTCCAGTGAGGAACTAATAATATCTCACCCAAGGTGCCCCCTGTGTTTCCTCAGACAGGCTGCAGAGTCATAACCGGTAATGGAAAATGGATTGGTAAGGTAAATGCCAATAACCATTATGATTCGCCAGATTTATTTATAGATGTCTGCGGTGAAGGACTTCTGCCTGATCTAGAATCTCCCAGCATGACGATGGCAGACAATGGGGCATTTCCATAACCATTAATTCAGTACAGAGTTACAGTAAACATGGCGCCTACGCCAAGAATCACAGGGCAAACAATATACTCTCGATAATTTCAAAACACTGATTCATCTAGTAGTATATTTTTGAATTATGAGAGGGAATGGGAACCCAAAGGCAGGGGTTCCGCTACAGATTTTGAGCCCCCAACCGAGGTCAATATAATTATGTTCCAAATTTTTTAGGGTCTATGTCATTCAAAGATGCTTGAACTGTACTAACTTTCCCACCATTTCTGGAGGCCCTGTCAGACCCAGAGCGACTATGCAGACTCCATACAGACGCAGAGCTGTCGACAGGGTTTGACCCCAACACTGGACGTATGAGGTGAGAACATTAACCACATTATTTTTCTATTTTAGTTTTATACAACTTTTACACAACTTTTTTTCAATAGTTTATTTTTATCATTCATTATGTCAGTTTATTCAACAGCAATCTGAAATGTAAACTGTAGGGTGGTTCATTGTATAATAGTGATTATCATTTGTTTATAATAAAAAAATATAAAATACATGTCACAAAGCATATGCTCAATAAACAGTACAAAATTTTAAACTGGAAGGGTTTAAGTTTTATGGTGTTTACAAGGTTATGAGAAAACAGTACTTGTTAGATTACTAAAGTAACTTACCTAATTAAAGACTGAATAAAATTGAAATTAGTAAAAAGATGTTGCTTACAAATATTAACTAGACTAAATAATACAAGAGAAAATAAGTCTGACGGAAAATAAGTCTGATCCGCTTGTTCAAATTTTATTTGTGTCATAATAGAAATTACTGTCACAACTATTACTGCAACTAATACAGCAAAAAACAAGAAAACATTAAACACAATTATCTCGTTCTCCTAATCCTGTTGGTTCATCTATAAGTTTTGTTTTGAGTAATAAGGAAAAGTCACTACATTTGTACATTTTAACATGGTGAACTGAGAATGAACAATTTTTGGTGTGACGTGACATTATTTAAGTCCTTAAATATACCATGCAGGTATACAAGTCAGGAGTTTTGTGCAAATGAGGCATCCGTGTTTGCATTTGTTGTTTTACATCCTCTGTGGTAAATGACACATTTTTATACCTACAGGCACCTCCTCTTGTCCATCTCTGAATACATCATTCTAGGGTTCAGCGGTGTCAGCGGACATGTTTACACTAGCAATGGAGGTGACAGTATCACAGGATATAGCATGAGATGGGCTTGGCTTGGGAGGTAGGATGTGTGTGTGCTGCAGCGCATGGCGCTCCAGCAGGGTTCGGTGAGTGAAGGCTCGATGGCAGACATCACAGGAGAAGGTGCGCTCTACCCGATGCGTACGCATGTGAACGTTAAGTGAACTTTTCTGGGTGAAACGCTTCCCGCAGACCGAGCACTGGAATGCCCGAATGCCGGTGTGCACCACCATGTGCTTGAGCAGGTAGTCTCGAAGGGAGAACGAACGCCAGCAAATGCTGCACTGGTGAGGTTTCTGACCTGCGGCAGAAACAGGAAGATGAAATTTCACTGATGAATTACAACAAATTACAAAAACAATCCCATTCTGGCATTCATAAGTCACTTGCATCCAAGTTCATTACTCCATTGTAAATATTACCATTTATATACAAAGAAATATTGTGTAAAAAAAGTTGGGTACGCAGTTGAAAAATGAGCCATTCTCATCAATATATTAATAGTTTCATGAATTTATCGGCCCAGTACAGACAGAATTTTGACCGGGGTGTCCTTCAGAGGCCAGTTTCATCTTGGGGTGGAGACACCACACTGTGTCTATTTTACGGTTCCGCTTAGAAAATATTATTTTGAGGTCGGTGAGGCAACAGGGATGGTCACGTATTTAGTTGGGGAGGCCATGCCCCCACCCACCAATACCCCTTAGATCCACCCCTGAATACACAAGCTGTAATGCATCATACTATTATAATATTGCAACAGATACATGTAAGATTTTTAAAAGAGGTTAACTAGGATATTTTTCACACATTTATCTGCAAGAAGTTTGCTTGAAGTTGCAGTTTTTTTTTTTTTTTTTTTAAGTATTTCAATGACTGGTGAAAAATATGGAGAGATGATAATATGTCTACACATCATTCATCTCATTTCATTGACAAAATATGGGACCAGCAAAAGTCCTGTTTCTCACATAAATATACGATTTAAAGTAAGACACATGCTGGGAGAACTATGCTGAAAATATTTCTGAACCTGTAACGACCCCTATAATTGGGGCAGTGGTGGCCTAATGGTTAGGGATGTGCATTTGTAATTGAAAGATTGCTGGTTCAAATCCCTATCCAGCAAGGTACCCAAGCACTGCTTCCCCAGGTGCTGAATTAGCTGCCCCCCCCTACCCCTGCTGTGCACGTATGGGTTTAATGTGGTGTGTCAACACTGATCACCTAATTCTAATAATTCCATATATATATAAAAAGTATATCAAACATACTATCAATATAGCTGTATTCACACCATATTCAAGAATAACACATACTATAGTGGTCAGAGGACAAAAGATATTCATACCAATGTTTTCACTATATTTGTCGAAATATCTCACGTAGATTGAGGGGGACAGGAAAAGAGCACCAGTGACCCAGCCTCAACAAGAAGTAAATCTTCACAAAACTGCAATTTATAGCATTCTTAAACCACATGCATCTAAGTTTAACCCATTCATAACCTACTGAATTAATCACAGAACCTGGAACCATGAGCTACAGAAAAAGTAATATGGTCTCAAGTCACTCTTTTTTCCCACGTCCAGGCAGGTTTCCACGTGAGGCCTAAAACCCACAGTGTCTGTCGGTGCGGGAAGCCATCCTGGCGTTAGGTCCGATGATGTTTTATGGCTAAGGGTCATTTTTCAGGACCTGTTCCCTGACGCGAAAATAAAGCCCCATATATACTGCTAAACAAATTCAAGAGTGCTTTCATGAAAACTATGAAGAAGTAAAATGTCGAATGAAGAATTGTCCAATATTGCATTATGCCGTTTAGGATTGGGACGGCAACATTTCAAGGTCTGAAGCGGCACTGCAGGGTGGCTGTGCTCCACATCAGATCGGCGATATTAATATATTAAGCGCTTCTGTTACACTGCATGTTATACAATTATCCATACAGTAGGTTAACACTGTAGATGCCCAATAAAATAAAGACACTCCCACTGGCAGACGCATTAAACAGGAGGGTAAAGAGAAATGCATACCGGAGTGTATGAACATATGTTTGCTGTAATTTTTTCTGGAACGTAAACTCTTCCCACAATGAGAGCAATCGAAAGACGTTTCAGAGCCTTGAGAGGAAGGTGAAGGGCCTGCAGCACAGGAAGAGGATGCCAGTGTAGCAGGAGTCACTGGGGCTGCTGATGGAATTTGCAGGTTTGGTTCTGCCTTGCTGTCGATCATCATAGGTCCACGCACAAAGTACGTGGGTGACTGAGGCTGGCTCATTTGATACTGGAAAAGCATCTGAAATTGAGATTTAAAACTACATTAGTAAAAGGTGATAAAACCAGCGCATAAAGTTCAAGTTCTGTCATGAACAAGCCATACATACAATGAAATGCTTCATTTTCTGGAAAATGCAAATACGATATGTTTAAAATAAATGGACTACAAAGACAGGAGTATATCCACATTGGTATTATATGTGGGGTGCTTTAAGTATTCTGTAAGTTTTGGGTTGCATGGCTAGTTTTGTTCCTCTGGTCCTGGGGTGGCCAAACTTATCCGCAAAGGGCCGGTGTGTCTGCAGGTTTTTGGGATAACCTGTAGGTCAGCTGTTCAAACCCAGGTGTGAGGACTTCAGCCAGTCACTCCTCTAATTATTGGTCTAATCAGGGAGTTACAGCGAAAACCCAGAAACACAATGGCCAATTTTAGATAAGACTGCCCACCCCAGCTCTAATCCACACTGTAATGTACTGGGAAGCAGCTGGGGGCAGAGGCAGGAGAGACTTTCATTCATTCATTCATTCATTTTCCAACCCGCTTTATCCTATTGGGTCGCGGGGGGTCCGGAGCCTATCCCGGAAG
>JAODKF010000047.1:16850636-16864278 GCA_026779585.1 Mormyrus proboscirostris
AAGCTAAAACCCTGGGTTCCTTTAAATCACAGCTAGATAAGATTTTAACAACTCTGAGCTATTAGTTAAGTTCTCCCGAATGGCCTCCTCTCATTTGCAAATTCCTTATGTCCTTCATTACTGCATGCGAATAAATGACATAATCATCAGAACAACCAGTCACACATAGTCTAAGATTACATGATTTCTTATTGTTAACTATTCAGCACACTGGCTATTCTACCTGTTTATTACATAGTACGTAGCCTACATTGGGATATATAGTCCAATTTAAAACACCGGTAATCCGGATTTGGTAATCTTGAAAAGCTTGTATCAGCATCAGTGTAATCCAGTCCAATTTTGCTTTGAAAACCAGGACAAAAGTAAAATAGATTACATGATCCTGGATGCCAAATTAAGGGATTACAAAATTTGAATCTTTTTGAACAACCAGGCCCAAGTGATCATTTCGGGCCACTGTTGGGCTACTGTTCCAGGTACCGCAGATTAATAGCTGACCCACAATTGCTACAGTTTCCTCTTATCTAAGGTTTCTTCAGACCCAGGGCACTCAATTTCCTGGATTGTTGACAATAGAATTTGCTGGGGGGAGGTTCCATATTGTGGTGTTTTCCTATTCAGAACCATGGCATATTCAGAACTTTGTAAGTTACACAATTCATATATCATTTTATACTAGGTAGAAAAAAAATGCAAGATGTAAGTTCTGAATGTTGTTCTGAATAAATTTATGTAATTTTCAGTTTTACAACAAAATTGGTGTTCCAGTAAAACTCAAGAAGACTTAAGCCTTGCTTTTTCTTAGAGATTGACTAGTTGTTTGCTAGCTGTCTAGCTTTGCACCAAAAAAGATGCAGGGTAATGCATATCTGTCAATAAGTTTACTTTTGTCATGTATTAGATGAGGAAAAAAATTAAAGGCGCACAACCGATTTTCACACAACTTGACAATGATTATTAGGGTATAGACTAATAATAAAATATTCAAGATCAGGCATGTTGAGGACCACAAAATAAGTCCTCACAGGACACATCTGAGTACCAAGGCCTTATATATCTGCCACGGATGAGTGCAAACTGCGCAGGTTTACAGTGCAACCCAAACACTTCTTTATAGATCTGACTGCTTAAGAGGCAACTTATGACCCAGTTATTTACTCATTTGAATCTACCTCCAAAATGAAGTGTTAAAGAGTACGGAGCGTTTTAACTGGGATATTGCGAGCATTTACATTATAAAAATGAACTGAAGATCCAACTAACTTGATTGTTAATTGGTTGCGTTGAGGATGAGGGAGACACCGTCTTGCATACTCTGGAGTTAAATGGTATATTTTCAGAAGGATACTCAGACTCCTGTTCTGTCTGTGGCCAGAAATGCTCAGAAAACATGGACCCCTCTTCATAATACGCTCCTTCCTGCCAAGTCCAAAGAAAATGACAGATATGCTTTATTACACTGAATACTTATCACACTCAGCAGAAAATTAGTGCAACAAATGGCGATGAAAGACCAATTTAAACAAGTAGAAGAATCTAGAGTGGACTGTATGTTACCATAGGCTCTTGTGGTCCCGCGTGCCCTTTTCTCTCCTCCTCGTATGGGAGCACCCCTCCATCACTCTCTACCCATCCTTCATCTTTCACCATTACATCCTCCCCTCCGAGAACCTGAGAGAGAGAGAGTTTGGTGAGGCTGAAACAGCTGCAGGGGCCATTCATATGCTATTCTATGAAAATATATAACATTTACAGCAGCAACAGCTGATAACATTAAGGAGCATTAACAACGTGTATGGTTAAGAAAAGGTCATGGAAAAGGTCACACTGGCGATTGAGAGGAAGTGACTGGAGAAGTACAATACAGCGGGACCTCAGAACTCGAACTTCATCCGTTCAGATCTCAGCTCGACTCCCTAAAAGTTCGAGTTCTGATCGAATTTTCCCCATAAGAAATAATGGAAAGTCAATTCATTTGCTCCCTGCCCCAAAAAAATTACACCTAAATGTTTTTTTTCAGCATTTAAAAAGAAACAGGATGAAACAAGAGCATATACTGTACTAAACACATCTAAGAACATTTATGAAAACAGTAATTTGCAAAGTAAGAAAATAAATGTATCCAAATAACGTGTAAAGTTAAAAAAAAAAAAAAAAACAGTATGTCCTGCCCCCGTCGTTCGCACCTTCCATGTGCCACGCCCCCTTGTTAACCTCGTGTGGAATCCCAGTGTGATCAGCTGCTTGTTGTCATCAGTCCTCTGTATTTGGTCCGCGTTTCAGTTTCAGTGGTCATTGTATTGTCTGTCTGCGTTTTTCCTGCCTTACCTGTGATTAAACTCCATGTTCCCCGATACCCTGACGTCTGTGCCTTTATCTCCGTTCCGTCCCAGCTCGGCACGACAATATTATTATAATTAAATGTATTAAATGTTTATTATTAATTATGTTAAAATAATTATATAATTACTGTTACTGTCTATCATTGTCTAAATGTATTTTTACCGTCTAAATACATGTATTCAGCTAGTGTAAACACGCACGACGCTCTCACAGCGAATGCGAGGCTGAGACTGAGCGTTACCCTTTGTTTCCGCTGAGAGACGTGCCGCGTGTCTCATTTCCCCGCACGTGCAAGTTATCTTGGGTCTGCGTTCACGGTTCGACTTTTTGATTCAGACTGAAATTCAGATCGAGTTCTAGGTCATTTTTTTCGAACAAGTTGGTTCGACTTTTAAGAAGTTCGAGAGAGCTGAGGTACCACTGTAAATCACAGACACATCAAATATGAGACCCTAGATGTTCATAATAAGCATCGATCTGAATTAGTGCAGTAGTGGATTTCCAACTGCACAGTTCCTCCTTTAGCCATCTGTCCTTAAATCTGTATATTTCAGGTCTATTACTAAGTGTAACGTGTAACTCTTCTGCATAAACAAACACGGGCACAGAACCTCAAAGAAAACTAGTGCAGGCACAGTGTATAATAAGAATACAGCAGACATTAAGCTATATTAAATGCAAACTGACAACCAAATTACTGTATGTTCCATTTCTAGTGATAAGACTAAAAGATCAGCATATAACATTAAGTGCTTTCAAAATAAGACAAATATTTCTTAATGATGCTGGCAAAAACTCACAGAACGTAGAATACCACCAAAGTATGTGTAAAGTACGAGTGTATTAATAAATTCTACATTAACTGGGATCATTTGTTGTCCATGTTTTCAAACTGGGAAGTCTACTGTTCCTCTTACATTTTTACATTCCAACATCCAGGCCTTTGGGTTAGGAACAGGCTATTCTTCTTTTAGATTCTTCTGCTAATCAAGTGGAATATCTGTGAAATTTCAGATAATTCTTATGTTTATAATAAAAATGTGCCAGTATCCAGAGTAGTTTGATCATTTAAAATGTGCACCATATACACAAAAGCAGAGGTGGAAAGTTCAGGTCCAGAAAGTACAAATCCAGACCAAGATTTTATTTCAACCAACCAGTAGAGTACTCTGCCACTGAGACTCTTAAATTCAATGGATAGGTTGAAAGAATATCTTGGTCTGGTTTTGAACTTTCTGGACCTGAACTTTCCACCTCTGCCCAAAAGGACGATTCAATGACATAATCTGAGCAAAGGCCAATTTTCATTTGCTTGGCAGAGGTCTATGCTCATTAATATTCCCCCACAATTCCCCCTTTTCTTACCTGTAACCTCAGTGGTTGTCTCTGCTTGCGACTGTGCCCTCCACCACGTTCTTTATCCCGATCTCGCTCTCTCTCTCGCCCTTCCACCTCTTCCTCATTGTATTTCTCCATTACTGGGACAGTCTCCTCATTGTCTACTTCCAAAAGGGTCTCCTGCATATTTTCCCCACTAATTTCATCGCTGTTAGAACCAGTGTTGACATGTACGCTGCTGTTACTGTTGCTAATCTCTAAAAAGTCTCTTAATTTGTATCTGACATCTTGAGCACAACCAGATTCTGGTTTCAACGGCGCTGGACTAGCCTCGGAGCTCAAATTTCCTGATTCGCACACAGAGTTAAGTTGAATTTCTCCAAACTCTCTAGCCTGTTCAAGATTACTGGCCCCATTCTTGTTCATATTAACATTGTGACTGTTGCTTATGCTAAGGTTTCCTGATGCGGAGTCTCCAGTTCCATAATTTGAGAAATTTTGGAAACCTCCTCCTTTTTCCCTAACTTTTGATCTTTTTTCCTCATGCTTAGGTAGAACCCCTGCAGCACCAGACACAATCCCCCCAGCTTTCTGAGAAATAATTTGGGTGCACTCATCAATGACTGTTTTAATTTGCAAAATACTCGCGGCAGTCAGTATGCAGAGTGCTTGAGACTGCAGCACCACCAGTGAACCGCTGTACATAAAATCCACAAGCTGCCTAATGGTTTCTGCTGGCACCAGGGGGGGCACTGAGATCTCCGAGTGACCTAAAAGCAGTTTGTCTTGGAAAAAGGGACTGCCGGCTGCCAGGACACAAGCATGCGCCCGTAGAGATGCATCATGGATACGCACCGTTACATCACAGAAAAGACCTTCCTGGCGCTGAGACCGTAAAGCTTCTAAAACAGACTGGCTTGAGTTATGTAAGTGAATGTAATGCACGGCTTCTGTACTAGAAGACATGGTAGGACTGGTGATATGAGTCTGTCTCTCTCTTTCTCTCTCTCTCACTCTAGACACCGTACAGTGCAATCACATAGCGTTAAGCCCTATGGAGGCAATACTAAGGGAATTCTTTCTTTACTCTTGCCGTTTCAAATTTCTTATTTTCCTGTAAGAGATGCAAAAAGGTAATCAATATTCAATATTTATTTAAACAGATAATTCCAGATGCCAAAAATTGTACACAGCTTAATACAATAAAACGTTGAGCTAAATAATTTTGTGTACTTAAACACAACAAATCGGAGACACAGACTTTATTTGTCACCTCAATCTAAAATAAATCCATCTCTAATAAATGGTGCCTGGGGTGCTTCTCTGGGTGGGGACTCTGGGTCTGTGGGCAATTTCAGTACAAAAAAATGACTTGTTACTCCAAGCCATTTAATGAAGCAAAAAACGCATGTCGCAAAATTAACCTTGAACTTGAAAAAAGAAACTTAGACATATGCAAAAGTCTAACTTGACACCTCATAAGAAAAATTCTGAAGTATGATTTTTTGCTACCCACAGTGTAGAAAGGTGCTACATCTTACAGTATGGATTGATACAATGGATTGATCAAATGGACTGTGGTAGAAAGTAAAGATTTCTGATGCATCAAATCATTCCCTAAATAATCGTAATTAAGTCAACCATTTACACCCCTACTCTGTGACCAATCCAAAAGTAATCAAATCACAAACCTCCTAAGAAAATCTGCTTTATATGATCCCATATCATAAAATTGTGTTGTTATGCTCTTTAAACTGAATGCTGAAATGACAACTTCAGATCCTGCCAAGTACCACTGAACGATTCAATTTTAAGTTTCTATTTTTTAAAGCCGATATGGACTGAAGCAATCAAGATATATTGCATTTATGCATAAGTGATAGAATCATTTTGTCAAGTACTGATATGGGTATTAAATGTATAATCAGATCGCAATGTGAGAAATGCTTAAAGAAAATTTTATTTCATATTTTATTACACATGCATTGCATTGTAATAAAATATCACTTGGAATCTTGTAAAAGGATTAAGTACAAATACATGACAATATTTTTCATTGTAAAATGTGTCGGAATATGTTTTGCCATTGCTCCTTCATCCTTTGAGGGATACAAAAAACATGATTTTCATTTCTCCGTCCTTGATACGCAATATTTTTTCATTCCTCTATTGTCTATCGGCTAAAACGTCAGAATCCCTTTCATTTGGGAGTGAGTGCAGTACTGTATAGTAATGTACAGTCTACTTTATCATTACTGAATCTGACGGTGGTAATTACTTACTGTGCCTAATTCATCAATTAAACTTTACTATACGCACTCAAAAATCACAATATATATGGGGTGAGTGGATGGTTTGCTATTATTCGCAGGTTTTAAGCCATCTGTAGAAAGTCTTGGAACATATCATCTGAGGATACATGGGTTTTACTGTATATTCTTGTAGCAGTACAATGCGCTGTCTGCACATTTCTGTTGGACTCACGCAATATCCACGTATAAGTATAACTCAGTGTAGACCCAATGCATAACACGGCTGTACAATATAACATTTACTGTGTCATAAGTTATTGTCTTTTTTCCCCATTACAAATAACACTGCACCATTGTAGACATCAGCTCTAAACTGTCAATATTCTTTTTTGGTACCTATTTATATTATTTCATACCGTTTTATACCTCTTTCCTTGTTGTAATTGTTTTTAATGCTCTTTGTACCTACGGACAATGAAGTCAATTCTGAAGTTCCTATTTGTGACACTAACGGTGCTTACATTGTTTTAGATTCATTTTGTGAAGCAGTTTCAGAAATGCGTTTTTTTTTTTTCACGGTCCTTGGACACATTTTTCGTTGGACAGCGATGAAATGTACAGGTTGTGTTGTATCCCGATTCTTGCGATACCTCAAAAATGTGTATCACGGATAGAATTGTGACTAGTCGTGATTACATATAACTTTTTGTAAATAGTTGGAGCTGAAGAGCATTTCAGGTCTACATTTAAAGTAAGAGCAAGGGCTGTAACAGTAACAGTGTACGTACTCATTGTTTGCTGTTCAGTGCAACCAATGAATACATTTCCTGACCCGGGAAACCTAAATTCACAAGCAGGTATTCAACATGGAAATCGTTACACTAATTGTGGCTGAGTTGGTTACAGTTAGTGCTGGAGAGGTCAAAGACACCCCCCCACACACACACACCATCACTTAAATCAGAGTAGTTCGGGAAAATTTTGGTTTACAAATAAATTACACCACCACAGAGTTAGTAGCTGTTAAGACCGGAAGTAGTAACTTTTCAAGGCCCCTAGGCTGACATGGGGGCCATGTTTGCTCGAGCCATAAGAGAAACAAAAGGGAAATAAAAACAAAGGAACATTAATAATATGCCAATCAAAGTGCCAGTGGACAAACTTCCCAGTCAGGGTATGAGCAGGAGTACTGCTGGTTAAATTCACCGATCGGGGTATGTGAGAGGGAGTATCGCACCAGCGGACTGATTGGCCAAATTTAATAAGTTCCACTCCTTCTTTTTCCATGGTCCTATGCTGTACCCTAGGATAGCCCATGCCTTGTATCTTTGTGCCATTTTGCTTGGCAGTGAAACAACTGGTAGCTCACCGCTAGACTTCAGTGTCTAAAGAAAGCTGGGTAGCGTGGACTATATTTACAACTGCCTTATAGTGAGTCCACCCCTGGATAAGACAAAGACTGTCTGCCGGCTGTGTTATACCGAACTCGGGTATGTTGCCGGCAAAGACATCCAACATGCTAACTCATTTGAGTGTGTGTACAATCAGAAGTTAGTCTCCCTGTGGCATTTAATGTGCTTTTGCCAAGAAGTTTTAACCAGGCTAAAATAAATAACTAAGGCTACAGGATATTTATCACCACAGTTATGTAACCATACTCATAGTACAGAACACAGGATTTGGTTCATTATGATCGTACAGTAAAATCCGGTTATAATGGACTTCAAGGGATCTGGCAAAACAGTCCGTTATATCCAAAATCGGTTATATCCAGAGTTGCTGTATGCCCAGAACACAAATACAGGACACCGTTTACTCATGCCATACCCCCGCAGACACACTTGTGGTATAGATTATTATATTGTACATGTAGTAATCCAACTTTACCTGACCAGATGCGTGACTATTAATAACTATAAATATCACCGGCACGCCACGCACCTTGTTGGTGAAGCCTGCATGTCCGTTATAGCCGGACAAAACTACAGCTAAAAGCAGCCCTGGGGACTAAATTGTTTGTCTGTAATAAGCGGAATTCCGTTATATGCGAGTCCACTATAACGGGATTTTACTGTAATGATGCAATATGATTTTTTTTATTTTTACTTTACATATTTATTTTACATATTCAGCAGTGTGCAGACAAGGTTTTGCTACTCAGCCACTTTGACGGAAACAATGTCTTATTTTTGTTTTAGAACTGTTCCTAATTGTGTTCACAGTATTAATAAACAATTTCAAAATAAATTCTGTTTTATGCACGAGGGCTGACTGTACCAAAATCTGAAAAATGTCATTCAAAATTTCAGTGAAACCTAAAGAAATTTCCATTTATGCTTATTAGTATTTACAAAACAGAGCCGCAGGTAATGTAAGCATTTTTCTTTCCTGAAAATCATTCAAATATTATCGGAATTTAGCTATGCAGTTTTAAAACTTAGCATTCTGTTTTTAGCATTCTAGAATTATATCAATTTACATTGGGATTAACATAATGAGATACATTTTACTGAATAAAAATTAAGTTAATGTCTACAAGTTGGTTACTACTTTAACAAAAAAAAAAAACATATTGCTTGCGAGGTACGCTCTCACAATAATAAAAATGATATACTCCAGGTACACCAGCTTCCTTCCACGGACTAATTGGTGTCAGCAAATTTCCCACATCGTACGACTGTGTGTGAGTGTTACTATGGGGAGTCTCCATCTCAGACGCACCTCTGCCCTTGTCCTCTTTGCATGGGACATGTTCCAGGCCACCCTGTGGATGATTGTATGGATGGATGGAAGGAAGGTAAAGTGCCAGAATGGAATGGTGGTCCTAGCAATGGTTTAGATGGGAGATAAGTTTGGAATATATATGATTTGTCTGTCTAGGTCCACATACATGTAAGCACTGTATTTTGTTAAAAGTGTGGATTTTTGGAAGCATCATATGATTATGAAGATTATCATATTATAGTATCATATTTATATTATATTATAATATATGGTATTATATTATTTTATATTATTAAGTCATTTGATTAAAGTTATTGGAGGAAAAAAACTGAAATTAAAATTACTGATGGAATTGATAATCAAAAATGAAAAACACATGCAGCACACACCCACTGCAAATCATCCATCCATCCATCCATCTTTATCATGATCTGGATCACAAGGAGCCACTATAAGTTTCCATCATAAACACCACAAGGTGAACATGAAACTTTCAGTTAAACATGTACGTTAGTTAATAACCAATAGTAGTGGATTGAGCAGAATGCTCAACGCTTTCAATGAATAAAAAGAGCAGTACATTCCTCAATCATCATAACCACAAAATAATAAATATTACTATTTATTCCTATTAAGTTTAATTATCGGGCTAGCGCAATTCACTTAAAAAAAGAAAAAGAAAAAAACCTAAAAAGGACATTTTTAGAAATTTGTCTGCAAAATTTAATTCTGCTATACGTAGTTAAGCAGATCCTTAACGCAGTCATAAAATCCGCAACAACCGAAGGACAATTATAGATTTCATTATTTCAATACGTTTTCCCATACTCACATCACTGGTCAGCAGTTAAGTGGGTGGACGTTTCTCTCAAATGCACACGACGAAACATGCTATTCTGTCTCACAAAACATAAGCAGGCACTACCAGATTAACTGAGGAATGACAATTATTCATATACGTAGTAGTTAATTATTCATTGCATACACAACAAGTGAAATCGTGTCGGAACTAAGACCGAAATCCGACTCTTAAAGAAGCCATTTTGGGGGATCATAAAGCGAAGATGTAAATACTACTAGTGGCCAGTAGCGTCCCAATAGAAAATACTTCCTTTTTGTGCTATAGCGAGAGTGTCGATGCATATCCGGGATATGTCATAAGCGCTCATAGATATCATTATACATAGATGCCGCATTGGGGTTGATAGCGTGCGTAAATTCCACCGCCATCTTGTGACGGGGTTCTGACCACTACTAGCACAGTGTGCATCACAAACTGAAGATGCCGGACATTTTCGTTGCTTGTGGATGTTCTAATGAAAGTTGTTTATTACATAATACAAATTATAAACTAAATTACACCATTGTTTTACATGCAGTAACAAAATATAAATAGTAAGTACACACATCTATATTAGATTATAAATATGAAAAATATATATTTTTATTTGACCACGTATTCTGTATCATGAATACGTTGGACATTCGTAACAAATCAAGCCGCTTGAAAATCGTTTGAAAGGTCAGTGATTTATAGTGATTTTAATTGTGGATAAACCTTTCCTTCTAAAGACGAACATGCTTTAAGAAGGAGCCGCTACCCCGTATCAAGATGGCAGCCACATTTACGCATCGCTCTAATGAACAGCACTGACCAAGGCGACATCTATTTTGTGTATGATATCTATGATAAACGTTGAGGTCCACTTTTACATTACGAACTTCCGGTTTCGAGTTTTCAAAATAAAGGTCCAAATAATATGGTAACAGTAAATCCCATTGTCTGTATTAGACGCTACTTAGGGAAGTGCAATTGTAATTGAAAGATTGCTGGTTTTAATCTCCGACCAGCAAGGCACCACTGAGGTACCCCGGCGCTGAATTAGTTGCCCCCTGCTATGTCACATTGTCACATATGGGTTAAATGCACAGGACACGTTTCGTTGTTGTGTGCTGCGGTCTGTCAACAATGACCACTGATCACTAAAATCTAAATTTATCAATCCATCTTCCAGCCGCTTATCTAGTATAGATCGCAGTTTCTTCGCACGTAAACCCCAGATTTAAGTCAATGGGAGAATACGTTTAAGTGAAAAAAGCGCCCCGTTATGAACTTTCTTAACTTTAGCCATTGGGAGCTACCACATTATGCATTATTACAAATATTTTAGAAAATGCATTTACAGTTTATCTTTAAGTTCTTATTGTTATGTCGCAGAAAATGATTGTCATACTACAAAAGAGACATAAATAAAATATAAATATATATCAACATTTAAAAACTACAAATGATATAAATGACATTCAAACATGGACATTAAAGCGTACACAAAAGAATATTAGTAACCACCTAATTGGTGGGGAAAGATTCTGCTAATTGTCATATAAACGGAATGTGCAATTAATGAATAAGTATTCTACACATCGGAGTCCCAGCGCGGGTCAGCATATCCTGGCATGCAATGTAAATAGCCCCTTTCTGTAATTGTAAATAGCCTTTGTATTGTTGTTATGGTTATAGTTGCCTTCCCGATTGTGGCATGTGTGTTTACTCATGTCCTGTGTGTACCCTGTCCGATCCTCTCATGTTCTTAGCTTGTAGAACTCTCCCACCATGTGGGCACCTTCAGCATCTACCCGCCTTGTTTCCGCTGTGTGTATTCATGAGTTCGGTGCTCATTGGGTGCCTGTTACATTCCGGTCCAATGCCCTGCTTTGCCCAGTGCTACAACATTACAGTGGCCCTGAAAGCCCAGTACATGTCAACATTAACACAATGCAAAAAACATTAACACAACGCAAAAATATGAAGACACAAAAACATGTTATGTGTTCTTAATGTGTTGTGTTCTCCATGTATTTTCTTAATGTGTTGTTTTCTTAATGTGTTGTGTTCTCTTAATGTAGGTGTGTCAAACTCGAGTCCTGGGGGGCCGGAGCCCTTTGTAGCTTAGTTCTTTCCTTGTTCTACCAGAAATGATTCAGTTCAGGAGCTGTGTGGTAATTACCACAAGGAGTTGAATCATTTGTGTTCAATGAGGGGAAACCCAAGAATGTGCATGGATCTGGCATACCTTTGACAACCCTGTCTTAATGTGTTGTGGTTTACAAAACAGAAATGCTCTATGCTCTACGGGGGCAGTATTCGACCCACTGATCAAGACAGACTGTTAGGTCCCAGTGTTATATTGATACATTTTCAAAACAAGATCTAGAATGTAGCATGGTGGTGCAGGCTGGTGTGGAGTTTGCATGCTCTCCTCATGTTGTAGTGGTGTTTCCTCTGGGTACTCCACTTTCCCCCCACAGTCCCAAAACCATACTGAAGCCTATTGGAGTTACCAAATAGCCCGTAGGTCTGCGAGTGAGTGAATGGCATGTGAGTGAGCTCTGCGGTGGGTTAGTGCCCCATCCTGGGTTGTTCACTTCCTGTAGGTTCCAGACCCCCGCAACCCTGAATAGAAAAATAGTTGAATGGATGCGATGCTATGGATATTTCTAAAATGCTGCAACTAATAAAAAGCCAAACCCTTGAAAATCAACCCCACACCATAATCCCCCCTCCACCAAACTTCACACTTGGCACAATGCAGTCGCCCGACTGCAGTACCGTTCTCCTAGCATTCGCCAAACCCAGAGTCTTCCACCGGATTGCCAGGCAGAGAAGCGTGATTCGTCACTCCAAAGAACACGTCTCCACTGCTCTAGAGTCCAGTGGCAGTGTGCTTTACGCCACTGCATCCGACACTTTGCACTGCACTTGGTGATGTAAGGCTTGGATGCAGCTGCTCAGCCATGGAAACCCATTCCATCAAGTTCTCTATGCACTGTTCTTGAGCTAGTCTGAAGGCCACACAAAGTTTGGAGGTCTGTAGCTACTGACAATTGGCAACTTCAGCACACTGTGCGCCTCAGCATGCGTTGTGCTCCCTCTGTGATTGTACGTGACCTACCACTTCGTGTCTGAGTTGCAGTTGTTCCCAACTGCTTCCACTTTGTTGTAATACCACTAACAGTTGACTGTGGAATATTTAGTAGCAAGTAGGAATTTTCACGAATGGACTTATTGCACAGGTGGCATCCTATCACGGGACCACGCTTGAATTCTCTGAGCTCCTGAGAGTGACCCATTCTTTCACAAATGTTTGTAGAAGCAGTCTGCATGCCTAGGTGCATGGTTTTATATACCTGCGGCTATGGAAGTGATTGGGATACCTGAATTCAATGATGAATAGCGGGCGCTACGGCCACTGCGCATATATGTCCAAGGCCCACCTTATATCCTTGTATCTCTTAAAACCTTCAAAGAATTGTCACCTTTCCCTTCAACTGAGTCAATGTTTTTAATTGCCTTTCACCTTGCTCTCCATTTGACTCATAGAAAATGATCAGATTTCATTTATATTTCAGCCTGTGTAGAATGCAGCATTTTGAATGTTTTAAGAAATTGGCCAGCAGGTGGTGTCAGTGCTCCATTTCATAAATGCCATTCAAGACGACCTCCAGATCGCCTTTGTTTTATAGTTACTTATGTATGTTACATGGTGTTTAAAATAATAAATCACAACTTCCTCAGAATGTATCTGTTCTGTACCATGTTTTCCATGAAGTCCTTCAAAATGTACACAGAACAGCTGCTCCTGAGGACTGGGTTTAAATTTTATATTTTTGATTTCTAGTGGTAATTTCCCACATCAAATAACCAGTTAGTATTGCTAAATGAAGGACTACAAATGCATACATAGGCTGTTTTGGCTAATGGAAATAGTCAATCTGCAACACCAGGGACTGAATTGACAGTGACCAATTATATATAGTGTTTATTACTTTCTGTTTGATCCAGATCAAAACCAAGACTGCATTACATGATGTAATGCGATTCCATATTTTTCTTTTGAACAAGCCATTTGGGGGCCCAACAGGTGGCTGCCCTTCGAGGACAGCTTACGCTACAAAGAGCAAGTTGAGGGAGGCGTAAAAAG
>JAODKF010000047.1:16873363-16899115 GCA_026779585.1 Mormyrus proboscirostris
TTTAACATAAAATATTAGTTCACAACTGAATGACCACTCCGGGTTTTGCAGGAAATAGCATTTAATTCATTAAAAAAAATTCTGGAGGCCCCGCCCTCACACATTCAAAATACTTCTGACGTCTCTGGTTAAATTAAATTGATTGGACATGATTTGGAAAGGCACACACCCATTTATAAAAGGCCTCAGCTCACACTGCATTTCAGAGCACAAACTTGAGGTCGAAGGAACTGCCCTAAGAGCTGAGACAGGATTGTGGCAATGCACAGATCTGGACAAGGCTACAAAAAGAGAGATCCTTTGTGGAAATAGGATAAAGGTCCAGAAGGACAACCATCACTGCAGACCTTCACCAATCTAGGCTTTATGGCAGAGTGGACTGACAGAGGCCTCTCCTCAGTGCAAGACACATGAAAGCCCGCAGTTTCCAAAAAAAAAAAAAAAAAAAAACACACCTAAAGGACTCCCAGACTGTGAGAAATGGAATTAAGGCCAAAGGAATCCTAAGCGGTATGTGCGATGGAAACCAGGCACTGCTCATTGGCTAGTATTAATTGCTCAACTGTGTTGCATTGATAAATTTCTGTTAAATCTCTAAATGCCATTGCCATTTTTCCATATTTCGAACTGCGAAGAACCGACCTACTTCTGAAAATCTCCTGACCTCTAAATGCTTTTCCGTTCCTTTCTTCCCTCTGCCTTTTTTCCCCGTTTTCTATATTCTATATTCTAATCAATACAAGTATTACTATTTTCACTCAGCCTTAAGAATACACACTGAAAATGAAAAGTATTTATTCAAAGCATTTTCATTTTTGGATTTACAGAAATGATAGAATACATGTTGCTTTTGGGGTGTTAAGCAGTGAAAGAGGACCACCTTAACTCGTACTCACCCATGTGACCCACCTTACTCGAGTGTTACACGAGAAGAAATATACAAAATAAAGTCACCTGCATAGGTGTAATGGTGACTGTACCATTTTTAATCTCTCAAGACTCATAACGAACACAATGTACTGAATTGGCCCATTTAATTTGTTCATATCAGAAAATAGATCTTGGCAAAGTACTTAATTGACAGACATGTTAGGTCAATCTAACATTCTTCGTAAAGATACAACTGGATCTGTAAAACATCCATCTGCTTTTTTTACGTAGCGGTAGAAAAAAAAACCTAAACCCACAGAAGTGGGTTCATTATTTGCCATGAGTAATTAAACCACAACTGCTTTGGAAAAGGTTTATGTTCGACCTCCAGTTAAGGTAACAATCGGTAACCAAAGGTATACAGCTGCACTGATATTACACTACAATATCCCCCTTTAGCACAGACTGCATTTGTATTATTCATAAAAATAATTAAATTCAAAACATACTGCACTTCACTGAAGACATTTACTAAGTTAAAAAAGACTAAAACTGGGCTTCAAATGTTATGAAGGGAGGGAATTACATCCACAATTACAAATTTAAATGGAATTAAGTGACTGACGATATACAGCAATCCTGTCGAGAGTAAGAAAAAAAAAAAAGCGAAAGGTGGTATTAAGGGTGTTCATGAGCTGTTTGGGACCTTTATATATGAATAATTACATTGGTTATATACTAAAGCAGCTCTTGACATGTCTGAACTATCTCTTCATGAAATTCTTCTCGAGGGCGGCTGGGGTCCGTTGGAGAGAGTGAATGTTCCTCTTTACTCGATCCTCCAGAGAAGAGGCAGCACTTTCCAGCTTCATGTCACTGCCAAGCAGGGAATAGTCGCGTGGTTAGGGCACAAGTCTCATTCCAATATTTTAAACATCGCTGGCATAACAAACCATAAAGATGCCCCTTTACACTAAAAACACACACTACTTCTCCACTAGTGCCATGCTGATGCCAACAGGGAGCTGGTTCTTCAGGAGGTGACGAAGTGGCCCAACCCAAGAAGCGGACCACGTATTTACTCATTAAAATCAAATGGTCTATTGTCCCATCTGCTGCTTATGTATAATAATAATAATAATTAAAAAAGTTAAGCATATTCTCCCCTCACCGGCATGGTCATCGCCACCGTGCTTAACCTGAAATCAAAGGCATGGCTTTGCAAGAAGTATAATGCAGAAAACAAGAAAAAGGGGATTAATTCCCTCATTGATTGTGGCAACAAATGTGGAACATGGATTGTTTAATTAAAAAGAAAAGCCACTGACTGATCACAATGGTCCCTGGGTTCAAAATAGACACAGTTCATCCAAAAGTTCCATTTCACCTGTGTCATTCCATTACACGTATCACCGTCTCGAACATATACTTGGGAAATAAGCACCAATTGGCACGGTTGCCAATTCTCACGCATGTAATAGGACACTTCGACTCTCGTGCAAGAAATCGTATGGCAAATCTAAATCAAGTTAGCTACAAACACGTTGCAGTACTGCACAAACCCTACAGACTTTTTACAAGGTAATAAAACTTGCATGCATGTAAATACGTGTGCAGATTTTCCTCAAACCGAAAATCTAACGGTAGCCAGCTGACCAAAGTCGGCAACCCCGTGATTGTGTGTACACGTGAAGAATAATGCTGCAATCACACTGTAGAGGCTGTCTGCCAACAACGAATATAGAATATTCGGGCACTTTCAAACGTTTTCTGTCCCATGCCACTTTTGTGAGTGTTGTTTCTGTAGTTTTTGGAGTCTCGTTTTACTATAATTTCTGCATGTTTTCACCTAATGCTAAGACAGTATATGATCAAACACTGGAAATAAATTCTGTTCTGCTAAAAGGTACAGCGCATTGTCGCCCGTTCCCATGCACCAACAACATGGGTTTGCAATGTCAGACCAGCGATTCTACGGTGCCAGGTATGGCAAGGTAATCAACAGTGGAATATCGCGGACCCGACCCAGTTCCAAATTAGGCATCGGTAGAAAAGGGCTAACAGATGCACAAAACATTGTAAAGTCAGGTACAAGGTAAGACTCACTGTATGAAGCCAACTTGGCGATTTTGTATCCCATCACGTTCCTTTTCCTCTTCATCTTGACGCAGGTATTTCTTTACATTGCTAACTCTCTCCTTATCACGTTGCCGTGCAAAATCCTGCATCTCCTCTCGCTTCCTCCTCTTCTCCTCTGATGACATCCTGAGCACAAAGGAGCGAATGAATAAACGACGACGTTTATCTGCGAGAGGCGGGGAGTAACTCGGGAACAAAAGTGTACCAACAAGCTATACTGACGTACTTGGGTCGGATTGTGCCATAGCGTTTGTAAGCACGCTCCCTCTCTTGAGCGCTGTTCCTATGCGCTTGTGCAGGAACACTGGAACATGTAGTTTGATTTTTCCGTTCTGCTTTTGGAGAAACAGGGGACTGGCTTGACTTGCCACTAAAGGACTTTCCTTGGTGACAGTCTGTATGATGGTGACTGTTGGCTGGAAACTGGAATAAAATGGAAAAAAAATAATATTTTGAAACACATGCAAATGCAAAAAATACACTTCTCCCTGTGTTTTTACGCAATAATTGCTTTTATGTTCAGTCCCTTCCCGGGCAATTGTAGGTCTGCGTATACAGTGGTGCCTGCAGTTCACGAACGCAATCTATTCCAAGAAAGTGGTCGTGAACTAATTTGTACGTGACCAAGGCAATTTTCCCCCGAAAAAAAGCGTTAACATTTGATTAATTCGTTCACAAGCATATACCAAACAACCAAATAATTTTTGTTAATTAATATTCTGGTTTTTATAGTAAAAACTTTAAAGAAAAACACAATATAGCGTGGCATCGCGGGAGCAGAGAGACATCGAGACGTGGATGTTGACAATCTTCTAATAGCTTAGGCCATCTTTACGTAGAGCAACGATTCTTTTTTTCAGATCGTCAGAGAGTTCTTTGCCATGAGCTGCCATGTTGAACTTGTAGTGACTAGTATGAGAGAGTGTGAGAACGTTTAACACACCTACTCCCCATTCACACCCGAGACCTTTTAACACTAACGAATCACATGACACCAGGGAGGGAAATTGGCTAATTGGGCACAATTTGGACATTTTCGCTTAGGGCTGTACTCACTTCGGTTGCCAGTGGTTTAGACATTAACGGCTGTGTGTTTAGTTATTTTGAGGGGACAGCAAATTTACACTGTTAAACGAGCTGTACACTGACTTCTTGACATTGTGTCAAAGTGTCATATCTTCAGTGTCCCATGATAATATTTACAAGAATGTGAGGGGTGCACTCACTTTTGAGAGATACTGTACATACATATGTTTGTTTTTTAATATAAATTACCTGGTGGAATGATAAAAAACACACTCCCACATCTTGAAGCCCAAACTGTCCTCATTGAGGAACAACAGGATTTAACATCAGTGGCATGTATAGTAACATATGAGCAAAAACAATGCCATTCACATAGAACAATGATAAATCCTGTGAGACAATGCAGTCACTGTTGTTCACTCTGGCAAGTAGTTCTAATCACATGCCACTAACCTGTAATCCATATCCAGATTTGTGAGTGGAGGAGCTGGCTGGATTTTCCATGTCTCTGTGCAGAGACCTAAACCACAAAAAGATTATTACTTTACTGTTAGAATTTGCAGCAGGTACCACAACCTGACAGGTTAATAATCAATAATATTCAAATACAGACAACATAACACTTAAAATGCATAATAATCAGAGAACATGTAAACTCCCCAGAGAGATACACTATATTGCCAAAAGTATTGGGACACCCCAGTTATCATTGAATTCAGATGTTCCAATCACTTCCATAGCCACAGGTTTATGAAATCGAGCACCTAGACATGCAGACTGCTTCTACAAACATTTACAAAAGAACAGGTCACTCTCAGTAACTCAACGAATTCAAGCGTGGTACCGTGATAGGATTCCACCTGTGCAATAAGTCCATTCATAAAATGTCCTCGCCACTAAATGTTCCACGGCCGACTATTAGTGGTATTATAATAAAGTGGAAGCAATTGGGAACAACAGGAACTCAGCCAGGAAGTGGTAGGTCATGTAAAATCACAGGGCGGGGACAACGCATGCTGAGGCGCACAGTGTGCAAACGTCGCCAACTGTCTACAGAGTCAGTAGCTACAGACCTCAAAACCTTGTGTGGCCTTCAGATTAGCTCAAGAACAGTGCATAGAGAAGTTGATGGAATGGGTTTCCACGGCCGAGCAGCTGCATCCAAGCCTTACATCACCAAGTGCAATGCAAAGCGTCGGATGCAGTGGTGGACTCTAGAGCAATAGAGACGCGTTCTCTGCTGTGACAAATCACGCTTCTCTGACTGGCAATCCGATGGACAAGTCTAGGTTTGGCGGTTGCCAGGAGATTGGTTCTTGCCTGACTGCATTGTGCCAAGTGTAAAGTTTGCTGGAGGGGGGATTATGGTGTGGGGTTGTTTTTCAGAGGTTGGGCTTGGGCCCTTAATTGCAATGAAAGGAACTTTTAATGCTGCAGCATTCAAAGCAATTTTGCACAATTTCATGCTTTTAACTTTGTGGGAACAGTTTGGGAATGGCCCCTTCCTGTTCCAACATGACTGCGCATCAGTGCACAAAGCAAGGTCCATAAGAACATGGATGAGCGAGTCGGGTGTGGAGAATCTCGACTGGCCTGCACAGAGCCCTGACCTCAAACTGATAGAACCTTTAGGATGAATTAGAGCGGAGACTGCAAACCAGGCCTTCTCGTCCAACATCAGTGCCTGACCTCACAAATGCTCTCTGGGAAGAATGGTCAAAAATTCCCATAAACACACTCCTAGACCTTGTGGACAGCCTCACTCCATATTAATGTCTAGGTATTAAGAATGGGATGTCACTGAAGTTGATGTGTGTATAAAAGCAGGTGCCCCAATACTTTTGGCAATATAGTGTAGCAACTGAAGCTCCAACCCTGAAGGTGGAAGGTACTGCAACACACTGAGCACCCATGGGAACCAACAAGCACTGTTACTGCTAAAAACTCAACAGTCTATTCTGTAAAGGACTACAGCCATACTTATGCAGCCTGTGCTTCGACTTTTCCTCAGAGCCAGAGTACTCATCACTTGTACTGTGTTTCTTGTACTTTTCTTTCCTCTTTTCTTTCTTTTCCTTCTTTCTCTTCTTCTTCTTCTCCTTCTCCAAATTCTGGCGGAGCTTTGAGGAAAAAAAAAGGAAAAAAAAAAGTTTGACAATAAGTGTTCCATAAATTTCAAAAGCACTCGTTACATTTTTCAGATGTAGTTTTAGAAATATTAATAATTTAAAATGAATCTACTGTAAGTTGAGCACAGGTGAAACAACCTAAAAGTGTCTGTGGTTTGTTGTGTGTACCTACATTTGCATTTTCTCAATAGTTCCACTTGCCTTCCATGCAATTCAGAAAATCTAAAAATCAGTCTAATTGCATTTGCCCGATATGCTTTTTTTGGGAGTAAAAATATTTCACATTGATCTGACTTCGCAAAACACACAGTTTTTCTAGAAAAACTGTGCCAATGACTTACCATTTTTTGGATCATCTTCATTTTAACTGGGTTGGTAAGAAGATTCCTTTTCTTCTCCTCCTCGCGTTTCCTTTAAGTATCACAAAAGAACATTTTCACACGCTAAAACAATCAGATTAGCAATAATATAGAATTATCTCCCTTGGACCTCTGGGCTGTTTGGCTGAATTTTGTGGAATTACGTACTGGCTGCTAGGTGGTTTGAACTAACTGCCAATTAAAATATTTTAAATTGAGTTATAAACACTATAAACATTATAAAGAGATATAATGATGCATGCATGAGAACATTCACTTGTACTATAATGAAAAAAAACTCTGGAAAAACCAAGTATAAAAGGCTTTTCCTCAATGAAAACAACTGAATAGCACAGAAGAATCAATGACTAAGCCAATAACATTACCGGATGAGAAAGAGTGGGTCCTCCCTGATCTTAGCAGCCAAGTCAAGGGTGGAAGCAGGGAGAGCGGGGTTGAAGATGGAGCCTGGCAACAGGCCAGTCTGGCTACATGGACCACTCTCTTGTTCCTCATACTGTTGGGTAATTTGCTTGTCAATTGGGCGCCCCAGCAAATACTCCTCTCTGGACACTTGACCCCCTGGCCCCTGGTACATCCAGTCCAAGCGGTCATCTTTCTTTCTGAGAGTGAACATATGACTGTTAACATTGGGAATACGCCAAGCAAGAAATCGCCATGTACCCTTTTTTCAGAAATTCAGGGGCCCACTGACAAAGATCGAAGGTGGCGCCCTTTCACCGGACAGAGATCTATTCGCACGCACCTAAGAGCTCCCGTCTCCTGCGCGTATCTAGTTATCTCTTCCCGAGCTCGCTCCTCCCGCAGCTCCTTCTGCAGCTCTTCAATCTTCTTGCACTCCGCTTCATGTCGTTGCTCGGCCTTCCACACGCGCTCAATATTCTTCAGAGTTTGCGGATGCCAGCTCTTTTTCAAGTTCTGAAAGAAAATGGATCACCGAACCCGGATTAACGCTGACTGGATTAACAGGCCACTTCAGCATTTTCCTTGCCTTTTAAAATTTGCGCTCAGAATCAGAAAAACGCAGAAAAACATAGATGTCTATTAAGTCAGCACCTCCAGAGAAGATGGCACTCTAAGTCACCTAACAGCTTGACCAGCCCCGTATCCAGTAGACTAGAGAGTAGGATTAGCCAGTGTCCCTAGAGCAATTAGGGTTAAGGGCCTTAATTGCCCAAGGGCCCAATGGTACAATCATTCAGCCAGCCAAAAGAATTGAACCGGTGATGTTCCAGTTACAGGCACACTAACCTGTGAAAAGTCCATGTGAAAACCAAAGTAATTTTTGTGCATTAGTACAAATGATAAAAAGTATTATTATATCCAGTGGTGCACATAACTGGTAGGCACGTACGCATTCACCTTTAAGAACCATACGTGTTACAATTGATTGTTTGTAAAAGCGAAAATGCGTACTTATTTGATTTGCAAGAAAATACCTCGCATTTTAACCCGTATACTGCAAATGAAGTCGAGTTAGCATATGAAGATCAATACATTATATCTTGTTTTCATAGCAGCGAAAACGCACATAAAAAAGTACGTATTTTCGCTTTTATAAACAATCGATTGTCGCACGGATCGTTCTTAAAGGTGAATGCGTACTTGCGTAGCAGTATATGTGCACCCCTGGATATATTGATACTTTCTATATCTCTGATATCATTTTCACCAGTTGCTGGCAATATTGTTTAAAAACAAGCATTACATGTAACCATCTTCGTTACTATTAATCTGCACATACATACATCCACAGGTGTATAAATCTACAAAAAACTCTCACAACGCATCAAGAACGAGTTAGTGGACTGTACGATTGTGTTAGGCCTATTACTTGTAGTTAGATAAATTTGTATAAAGAACAAAAAATGTAAGTGCAATGGAACTATTTGTTCCACAGTCCTCCAAATTTCTAGTATCTTTACACGGTTGAGTATGCCGAGCTGTAAGCAATTATATTTTCGGTCATTTTGCCCAACATTACCATCAAAGAGTTATCCAGTTGATTAGCGCTGGTCGAAATTAAACGTCTGGCAGACTTTCGAAAACCATCGCTCACCAATTTAATTATAGCATATACGTCTATTTAAAATCGTATATTAAAAAGTATATAACGTTGTGTAAACAAGACATTCTGTTGTCGTGTTTCAATATAGGTTGTTCAAGTCACGGGCAAAATACCGGATATTTTCGAGAATATAGGCATTTTTAAAAGAAGAAACAAACCTTTATAGGGCAGGTTTTATTGCCAGCATATTTCTCAGAATTACGATCAGGCTGAAGCAATGTTGCGTTAAGTAAGCTTCAGCAATTTTGTAAAAAGACCACTCAACTCGGACTCCCTGAAGACAAATACGGTTTATATTTAACAAAACATCATATCTAGATAAGAAAATATAACAATATTAGACACTTACTAAGTCTCCTCCTCCCATGATAAAACAAACCCTCGATGACAATTTATCCAGAAAATGAAAAGATTCTGTTGTACTTCCGTTTTCACTGCTGCAAGCAGTGTGACGCTTACGAGAATAAGAACGCACCATAAGGGGGAGACTTCCGGTGGCTATTTCCGCTTATTGTGTCAAAATAAAAGTTCGTTTTTTATACGCGATTAATGCATTTAATTGGAAAATATATGCACGAATGTGCTGTAATATATATACATCGCCAAATTTGATCATAAATAAAATTAATACATCAAGAAATTTATATATTTAGCTTATTTTATAACTAAAATATTTTAAAAATGTTATTATACAATTTCCTTACTTTAAATAAGTGCTAAATACCCAAAATTACAACGTATGAGAACTGCCCAAAAGTTTATAGCAAAATTTGTTTCATAAAGATGACAAAAGGAAAAAAGGGTGAATGGGAACAGTATATTGGACAGTACCACCTTCCCCTCAGTCCTTAAAAAACTCTGCTATGTATGGAAATAAGACTAAAAAAACTGAAGTTTAAATACTTTCTTAATAATATTCTAAACTGTAGAACAACAATATAAAATCGATTTGCATTTCTGAAATAACTGATCAAAACAATTTTTTTGGTTGCACAACACTATATAACAAAAACCTGATGTACGTATTTCATATATGTAAAATGTCCATGCATGACAGGAAAAAAGAATTATGCCACCTTCATACCTACTTAAATAAATTCCAGTAATTAAGCTTAAACAGAAAAAATATCAGATGTATCAAATAAGCATTAGCAAATAGTTCAGTGGGTTTCTAACATGCTGACCCTAAGGTGAAATTTGGTCATATTCACAAGGGTCAAGTGCATGTGCATAACAGAAATCTAAAGGATTGTGCCAGCTTCAAACCTAATCAGATACATTAGCGTAACACTTCTGGAACAAAAACAAGTGAGAGGTACTGTCCTCTCCAAAAGTATTGGAACAGAGAGGCCAATTCCTTTATTTTTGCTGTACAATGAAAACATTTGGGTTTGATATCAAAAGATGAATGTGAGACAATCCAGTATATTGTATGTCTCCAAGTATGAGTGAAGTTGAGCAGCAACTATCTATTCCAGAACAACAAACATGGTACGTTAGAGATAGGTCCTGTGTATCCAAACCTGGCTTCTTCAGTAATGACCTGAAGTTGGTCAGGAACATCACCTGATAACAGGGATGTATTCATTATGTCAGTTATAGGTCTTGCCAGAACTCTAAGGGATACTTTAAGAAGCTTAACAGGTATTGGGTCCAGTGGACCAGTGGTTGGTTTAATCTTAATTATAATAGTTTTTAACTCACGTTCATTAATTAATTCCAAAACGTTAAAGGAGTGTTCTGCCTTGAACTGAAGTCTAATGTTTGTTATTTTATAATTAAAGAAGTTCATAAAATGTTGGCTACTGAAATTACTTAGTAGCAGAAGTTCAGCCTTATCTGTTAGATGAGCTATAATCTTAAAAAGGTAATGAGGGTTATTTCTCTTGCAATAAATAAGGTTAGAATAACAGGCTGAACATGCCCTATGAAGGGCTTGGTTGTATTGTTGCAGGCTGTCAGGCCAGCCAACTTCAACACTTTTAAGCCCGTGGAATCCTATTCCATTATTCCTAGTTGCAGCATTCAGGCCTGCTTTGAACACTCTGATATTCTCAAATTAAACCTTTCGGACTCTGCGGGACACTCAGTTAAGAGCATTGAGCGGCCGCTGACCGACAGGGGCCGGGACAGGCGGTAGCTCACCTCGCGGCAGACCACCGGCCCGATCCTGAAATCCGACTATGAGCATTTTAACTACAGCAACTATAATATATGCTATTGGAGCTGGAATTACCATGGCTGCTGGCACCAGACTTGCCCTCAAATGGATCCTTGTTAAAGGATTTGACTGTCAGACCATGCCAACTTGAACACTTCTAAGTCTGATTTGCAATTTAAAATCTGACTAACCACTGTCATGCTCCGTTCATCCTGCCCTCTCATTGACAAGGCCCTCCTCGTTAATTTCAGCTTAACCATTCAATGGGACCTGCCATTCTATATCTGAAAGTCTACAGTACACTGTTCATAGCTCTTTTTAGTAATCTGTTGTTCAGATTCTTGTGTTGGGGAGGCAACCAGACCAGACGATAGTCAATGAGAAGCTCATTTAGCTTGGGAAACCTGCCAGTTGACCATGCTAGAAGTAGGTGGCCCTCAGATGCCATTACCTTAATGGATTTTAAAGAAGCTAATTGGGCTGCATAACAAAACTTATTGCTTGCAGTTGCAGACTAATAACAGGATATACTTCCAATTCAAGCAACAAATGTTTAAAAACACAAGGTAGTAATTATTGTTGTACTTGATACATATAAAGCAGCATATTTATAGATTACACTTTCCTGGAAAAATATCAGCAGTCTATATTTAATTGCATGTATAGTGGGATTTTCATGTTTTTCCTGATATGTGATACAGTCTTACTGCAATATTGTTGTTGCTCCAAGGCTTAGATGGTCATTAGCTCTGCTCATGCTACCTGATGCAACAAACTCTATGCATCAAGCACACTATGTACCAATATTTAAAGGAGACCAACCTTGACTTATCCTTGTCTGTAGAGTGGTATTGCCAGGACCACCACTGACTGACCTGACACTCTACAAACACAGGGGACTTACTTTTACCACTTTTTTTATTAAACTGCCAAACAATACAGCTTTCTGGCCTGGGGGTCAGTTTTTAGGAAGTAGACATACAGGTACTGAGGGAATTAACTCCGAAGAGAGAAAAACTGAGTTTGAGGGCTCCACTGGGCCATGTCTGGTCCTGTTACGTTAGAGACCCACTTTAGAACTGTGACCATACCGATCCAATGCCTTTCTGGTGGGTTCACCTCCATCACCTGTACGTTTTTGGCTGGTGGGAGTTTTACTTACACAAAAATGTTCTGAGGGCAGAACAAAAAAAAATATATTGGTTCAGAGCGATAACCAATCAAATTGCAGAGGAGGTGGGTCCAAGCAACTAGAGGAGGCAGGACCAACCAATCAGACGTTTTAGTCTCGTCTCCTCTAGTTGCTTCGCGCAGGTTTTTGGCCGATCATTTAAAATATCAGGTCCTGTACATTACATACGCAATAGAGTAAAATGGGTTTTCGGATGTGTCTGCAAATGAAAGGTATAATTATAATATGTAATCTGTGTATTTAATTTTTTGAAACTTATTTTTGATTAGTGTTTATATATTTTGTCACGAATGATATTTAAATGACAATGGTGAATAATAATAGGTTCCTATGCTTAAGAAAAGACTGTTTCAAGGTTCAAGGTGACTTTATTGTCATCAACAGCTTCATACGTGTACAAAGAGTGACGAAACAACGTTTCTCCATGGCCCCGGTGCAGCATATAGCAACATATAGTAAAACATAGTAAAATATAGTACACTTACCATCACAGTAACAGGGCGTGCGAGGTGCAAACAGGCAGTAAATAAATAGTGTAGAGATAATAAATAGTGCAGAGATGTAAACTTTGCATGATTTGTGCAGTTGCGCAAGGCAGTTGGCAGTTTGAGAAGCTTGACATGGTGAAATGGCAGCCTGTTATGTGTGACACTGACAGGGCCTTATGGTCAGAATGGGGATATGAGTCTTATACCCCATTAAGGGTCTTGTCCCGTCTGCACGTGAGGCTAGTTTATACTGGGGCCTGTGTGGTCACATGTCAGCTGATTTAAAGACTCTTTTTATGGATGCATTTAACTCATGTGTTATTCCTGAGTAAACCATAAACTGGAAGCTGGCTGAACAGGTGTACTGTAGGTGATGGTCTGTGAGAGAGTGCATATTTTCCAGTGTGACGCTATCTTTAAATTATTACAGTGTAATTCTTTAAGCTATTCATGCGATTGTAAAGTTATTCGCTTCAAATCAATATGCCTGATTATCTGAATAATTTGGCCATGTCTGAGACAGCAATATAACAACATAAGGGACCTAAATATTCCTAAGGGAATTAAATATGTCATGCCACGACTTTTCAAAGGTGTACCTTATTACATTTTTGATGGAGGGCTTTTTGTGTCGAAGGGCACTTATGAAAGTAGATTTGTTTGTGAATTAAATAGTGCCTTAGTGGGAATTTAGTGGGAATTTCCACTTGGGATCCCAGTTGTGCATTTTATACTTGCAAAGTAATGCCCATAAAGCTTGATTTACCGCTGTTTATTCTCCTGTTCAATGTGAGACAGGGGGACCTCCTTGAAACGTCTCTCCAGACACAAAAGCACGCAGGAACAGTAGAAGCCGCTGATGAATCCAAGGCTCATATTTGTATCGTTAGCTTTTCCAATGTCCCAATATCCGGTGATGAGTAGATTTTAAATGTGACCCTGGAAAAAAATCAAACCGTGTTTCTCAACATGTCGTAGTAGATGGAGCGTTTAATGAACGGGGAAAATCTAGTGTAGTTTGCAGGCTGCTTTGTATTGCGTTCAGCCGCAGTGTGTAATTTGAAAATAATTATCGTGCTTTTTATTGCCCAAAGGATGCATTTCATGCTTGTTCTTCAGTGATATATGAAACTGTTTTTGAATTTATTAGATGCGGGGAATTTAGACAGCACCTACACACATATATAGATGTAAGTATCAGACGGGACAATATGTTGGTGCATGAGCTGTAACCCAGCGTCTGACGGACTCTGAGTTGATGTTCTAACACGTCAGGACTTTACTATGCTCCCAGCAGTACCTTCCCAACATCAATACAGAATGAATAAATGAAGAATCGAGACAAAGACTTCCATGTTCTCCGAACTTTTGGGGAGAAATAACATTACGTAGCACACAAAGTTTACGTGGGGTCATACCTCTGTTCGGATGTTCCTGTTTAGGTTTGTAGGCAGGTCTGGACTTATTCTGAGAGTTACTGCTGTTGTGTATGTTTAGGTTCACTACAACTCCCAGGATTCAAA
Source organism: Mormyrus proboscirostris (assembly GCA_026779585.1). Lineage (NCBI taxonomy): Eukaryota > Metazoa > Chordata > Actinopteri > Osteoglossiformes > Mormyridae > Mormyrus > Mormyrus proboscirostris. The sequence goes on from JAODKF010000047.1 coordinate 16,887,340, forward strand.
GCGTCAGGAGGGCAAGGCCGCTTCCTACAGGTGAAGTCTGCAGTCAGAGGAAGTGTGCAATTGTTGTATGATTAAAAAGTTCGGTTCCTAACAGCGCAACTTGGTCTCCGCCTATCTTGTTCTTTTAATAGTAATGCAATCTGTGTATTACTTTATGGACACAACAATTGTGACGGAGGGTTAACCATAAAAACCACACAGAAGCTGATAATCATGTACCTTGTTCTTCCACAACTTGTCACTGAATTAAGTTATTTTTCAAGTGTCAAATACAATACTAATTCTGTCTTAATATTGTTATTACGTTCAGTATCTTAAAACTAGATTTTTGTTAGGTTAGTTAGGTTATTTGGGGAGGGGTCAGATTTTATTGCTGCTTTGGTGTAAAAAGGAGTAAAAAATGTCCACTGCAGTAAGTGAACGCAGTGTGATGTGGAACAGAACTGGTGACGAGGATGGGATTATTAACTGCGAATTTTATTTTGAAAGAGGAATAGAAGATGTGAGAACTGCACTAAAATATGGCAGTCTTCAGCAGTGAGACGGGCTTGTGCTTCGATGAAGGCAGTAAAAGCATCGAGATGTATGAGCAACGTTCTGCAGAGTTTGTGGAAGCCAATGGAATTCAGCAAGAAAAACAAAGGGCTGTTTTCTTATCTGTGGTAGATGCAAAGACGTTCTCACTACTGACCGACTTACTAGCACCAAAAAAGCCGTCTGGATGCTCACTAGATGACGTTCTAAAAGCGCTGAGAGACTTTAATGTACCAAATGTTTTAAGTGAACGTTACACCTTCAAAGCAACAAGGTGGAGGGTCTCTTGCAGAATATATTGCCACGTTGAAAGGACTGGCGGCGACGTGTGAGTTTGGTGAAAAGCTAGAAGAACAGCTAACAGATCAGCTGGTTTACGGAATTAGCAGTAAGGAGTTAAGAATTAAGCTGTTAAATGCTGCTTATGGAGAACCATTGAAAGGGGCTAAGACAGGGGTACCCAACTCCAGTCCTGGGGGGCCAGATCCATGCACATTTTTGGTTCCCCCTCATTTAACACACCTGATTGAACTCTTTGTGCTAATTACCAGACAGCTCTTGAGCTGAATCATTTATGGTGGAACAGGGAAAGAACTAAACTACACAGGGTTCCGGCCCCCCAGGACTGGAGTTGGGCACCCCTGGTCTAAGACAGAGATTTTAAAAGTGCAAACTGCAGCCTTGTGATGTGCATCTTAAAACTTACTCAGCAGAGCCAATTTTACTGATGTGTAAATTCCAAGCGAGGGTGCAGTGTGGAGATCAGACGGAACATTTAACCTTATTAGTGTCAAAGGGAAGTGGTCCGGACCTGCACTAATGGGGAGGAATTAGATTCAGCACCTGTACTAAGACTGGTGCAGAGCGAATCAGTTACCGGTAGATCCACTTACAGAGATGCATGAGAAATACTCTCAAGTCTTCAATGCAGATCGGGGAGTAATTTCGGGAGTGAAGGCAAAGCTAAAAGAAAAGGCAGTTCCAAAGTTTTGCAAGGCTAGATCAGTGCCTTATGCATTAAGCTCAGCTATTGACAAGCAGTTAGCAGAGTTGCAGGAAAGTGGAGTTTGCAGTCCAGTAGAATACAGCGGTATGTATACTTGAAAACAATGGAGAAGTCAGAATTTGTGGTGCCTACAAAGTAACCATAAATCCATGGTTAGTGGTAGATAAATACCTTCTGGCAAAAACACAGGATCTGTTTGCCAAGTTAGCTGATGGTAAATGCTTTATAAAGCTAAATCTCACTCAGGCATATCAACAGGTAGAACTAGATGAGGAATCTAAGAAGTATTTGACCATCAATATGCAAAAAGGATCAAATTAATAGATTACCCTATGGAATAGCAAGTTCTCAAGCAAATACTTCAAGGCTTACCAGGGGTTGTATGTTACCTTGATGACATTTTGATAACATGAAAATCAGAACCGGAAGACTGGAAAAATGTGGAACAGGTGTTAAAACGACTGCAAGACAGGGACATTAGCATAAATAAGAACAAATGTAGCTTTGGTCAACCAAGTGTCATTTTTTTTGTCTTTTGTAGGACATTTCCAAATGATTTACTAATTCATTTATGTATAGATCATGCGTTTGACTTGGGCTGTCTGCAGCTGATGTGACATGGAGCAAGATCTGCCTGTGGCTGCAGGGGTGGGATATAACTGTCTGCAGCCAAGTAGAACAACTTCTTGTCGTAGTGTGCGAGACCCGACTGCAATGGCCGCACTGCCAGAAGGGTGCAGATAAAGCTATACAAATATCACCGCATTACTTCTTTTACAATAACCAACTCCTGATCCAGACTGTTAGTAGTGGAAAAAAATAAACTATTGTGTATAGTGGCTCTGTGTAAAAAGATAGCTGTCTGGAAAACGATTAAATACATTTATTTCAAGGATTCAAAGACTAAAATCGGACGTCCGCCTAACGTCGTGAGTGAAACGTTACCGGGCGGACCAAAATCGGACGTCCAAAAACCTCACTGCGACGTCGCTTGTTAGCTGGGGTTATGGTTAGGGTTAGGGCTATCAATTAGCGCTACGGTAGCCTAACTCGACAACGTAGCTCAACTCATCAAATCACCAGCTTGGCATTGGGAACAGGCATTTTCCTGATAGCCTGATGGGCAAAGACGCGCACAGACGCAGGTGCTCGAACAGGGGGGCATGGCATTGAGGGGAGGGTCACACTTCAATGAATGCTGTTGGATATATGGGTCGGCAAAATTTTACCGTGGGTAGCCCCATCATCCAGGACATATTTTTGATCCCAGTCCAGCGCCGATGATATTCATTTTTAATAACCTGAGGTCCTCTTTACCTAGATGTTATTTGTGTGCAGTCAGTGTATTTTAATACTTAGATTTCATTTAATGAAGAATCGGTGTGTTTTTACCGAATAGATTTCTTGGGTATCGAGCTGGCTGTCCATCTACTTTTTTTTAAAAAATGTATTTTTACTTACTAACCTTAATGCACCACATTTATGTATTTGGTTTAGATGGGAAATACAGTGAATAAATCTTAAAGTCCGGTTATTCCCATATTTCACCATTAGATGGGGTAGTAAACACAAGTAAAAGGATAAAGCCGCTCCAAAACGACACAGCATTAGCTACACCGTTGTTGTGCAATATTAACGATCTAAGCAAGACAAATTAAGTACATCATTAGTAATCTGACCAAAAACCACGACGCTAACAAATGAAATTATTAATCTATATATAGATATTTTATCTTAAGACGCATTGTTCTTTTGAGTACCGTATTTATATTTTAAAAGCACCCTATTCTGAAACACTTTACTTTGCTTCAGCCTCAAATTTGGTGTAAATGTCGCGCATCTGCCAGTAAATTTCATTACCCGCGTAGTCAACTCGGCCCGACCTTTTCTTATGCTATTAAATTTACATCTTGTTGTGTGTAAGATTTAATTTCAGTGTCATAAGCAGTTCTGGAAATATAAGGCAGGAGGAGTGGATGAGTCCTGCTTATAGATGCTGTATTGAGCAATAGTTTTGGGAAATGTTTACAAAGACACAGAGAGGAAGTTTTTGGGAGGATGTATGGTCACAGTTGAGGAGAATACTAGGATATAATTTGCCCAAGACTTTTGAATCATTATATTTGGGAAATTTGAAAAGAGAGGTGGTTTCTGGCAATGACATTTAGTTGGTGAAAATTTTACTAATAGCGGCTAAAAAGTGAACCACCAGGAGATGGTGTAAAGAAGACCCTCCTACCATGGAAAACTGGAAGGACACAGTGGAGGAAATGTTTGACTTTGAAAGACTTACAAACAAAGTAAGGATTCAACAAACTGTTTTTGTGGAAAAATGGGCCAAGTGGACCACATATAGTTCCCTTCTCGGAAGCACCATTGGGGATACAGAAATGTTTAGAGTTGTATGCTCGATTTATGTGCGACACTGGTACTATTACTTGTCTTTGTTTTTTACTTATTTGTATGTATTATTTGGAAAGAAAAAAAAACACAGCGAGGGGTGGATGTCTGAGGGTGCAGCTCTCGGTGCGGTCCGTTAGATAGCGGCTCTTATCAGGCTTCACTGTGCCCTTGATATTTTAGTGATGTTGATGAATATGATCCTGAGAACTGGGGAAGGTGGAGTCCGGTTTTCTGTCGCCACGAGTTACGGACCCCGAAGGGCATTCGGTGATGATGTCAGCAACAAGGCATCTAGGCAGGAGGGCCCGGGTGGGATGGGGTTGGAGCACCACAATTAGGATCTGGAGACATAGCTGGAAAGCATGGAAGACACCCCCTTGGTGGGGGGCTGCCTTGGAACAGTCCAGGTCAGAGAGGCGACGGCTTGGCTGCCAGGGCAACAGAGAAGTTGAAGATATGCATGAGGCAGTGATACAAAAGCAGACATGATCATCTCCTCTTTTAGCGGAATGTGGGGTCAGATCAGAAAGGGGGCAATTAAAAAACCGCCAGTCTCCCCTGGTTCCGGTACCTTCCATTTTGTGTATACAGGATCATGAATAAACAGGTCCTGAGACGCACGTGCAGAACGGGAACAGCTACCAAACACATACAGCGGCACCACCTACACAGTCAATCCCAGCAGTTAGACTGGGATGAGGCCAGGGAAGCAGGAAAAGGGCTTAGACCCCACCCCCACATGGCACGTAACTAAAGCTGCGGAGCCTGGGAGAGGGCGGAGGCGGAGCGGGCCGGGAAAGGAAGCCGAGGCGGGGGGGGGATCGAGGCAAACGGAAACGAACATGGATCATGTTGATTCACGGCCTCTAATCGACTCCAGCAAACCGCAGACACTGAGTCCAGCTGTGGAATCACAGATCTGAGATGGCAGGTTTAAAAAGATGGGCAACCAAATGCGTGCAATTTCTAGAAATTTAGTCCGTCTCAGCATGTACATACCAAACCAGGGCTGCGTCCATGGGTCCATGTGGTGTCCAAGGCAGGTTTTACCAATGGGACCCCCCCGCCCCAAACAAAGTAGTCTTGGCTTGCTGATTCACACCCCCTTACACTCACCTTTGTCGGCCAATGGGTTGGCCCACCCTGTACTGGACTTTGATGCTGAGGTCTGATATGTTTGTGTTTTTCTTCTGGGTGGCATAATGATTAAGGAACAGGGTTATAACTCACAGGCAGGGCACTACCACCTTAAAACACAACAATGCATAAATAACCATGATTCTTGTATTTCAAATTAATTTATGAACCTGTACAATAAATAAAGCATTTGCTCAGGAAATAAATTACGGTATTAATAATGGTGATGAGGCACAGGGAGACAAGGCAAGGCTGATGATGGAGATGATGAATCGTTTGAATGAAGAAACTGGAGAAATCAATACAAATTTTTGAAAACACATTTGCAGCTAGAGGGTAAGAGCATGTGAAAATTCTGATATATGGATGTTGGATGGAGAGAGGGGATTTATTTGGATCTCTTTAACTGGGTGGGTATCAAGACTTTGTAGTTGCCAGATTAGAAAAGTACACTCATTTTTGACTACTGGGTATCATCCACGATTCGTGGGCGAGAAATTAGACGTATTACGGTATCCGAATTAAACATTATTACTGATAATCAAAATGAGTTTAATTTACAGTGCGAAACCCACCACTAAGATATTTTCCAAAATGAACAAAGACATTGTCACAGGTGTTATACTACCGATCTTCCACGGCCCCTCGCTGTTTCCAAAGTAAATGCAAAATGAATCGATTGTTTCTTGATGACATAATGGTCCTGATGTTGTTAGTGTCGCCCCCTGCTGCACAGTATGTTACACCTTTCAATTACGTCAGATAAAGGTCCGGTATATTTGCGGTACCAAGCGATAATAAAAATGTGTGATATAAATATATGGTAGAGTTGCACAGAACACAGCGTAAATGCCTTCACAGAGTGCACTTGCCCTTCGCGTTTAGCCTTTGATTTACAATTCAAAAGCTGTTGGTAGGGATAGTACTGAGAGACATAATGTAATGAAAGACAGTATATATAGGCGAATTAAAACAATTGTAATTGTAAAAGCGTGTATGCTTTGGGTACAGTTCATAACCATAAAAACGTTTTGTAATTTTATTGTTAGCACATGCCATCCAAGCAGGTGTTATATATTTAATAAAGTAAGTAATATTTTAAATGTTAAATTATCCAAATTGCATTTCAATCTTTGGCTTGACAGCCGTTGAAAACACTGTGTGCTGTAGTTTTTTTTTTTTTGTTTTTTTCTTTTAAAGTCACATATAACAACAGTTCCATTTTATATGTTTTAATCTTGCATTGAAAACCTCTAATTTGTCTTTGCAATCTAATTAAAGACGATTGGCGTTTGTGTGAATATATAACATTGTAGCAGCCACACTGAATAAACCAAACACCGCTGTCCGTGGTCCTGGATCAGTCGTATCCGGTGTCGTCATTGGTACAATGTTGTATCAGCTCTGGCAGAAATAGAGCACAATGTTTTCTCCCTTAGAAAACGAATCTGACTGAACATAATGTACTTTCCAGAAACGCTAACTTTTTTTTCTCGAGGCATTGTTTTCTTATATCCATAGATTTTTTTTTATCATAGCCTAAGATTAGTTCATTCACTTTTAAAACAATTGCTTGACTATATAAAAAAATCTTCCTTCTGCATTTGAAATGAACTTTTTCCCCACTTGGAACTGCCTTGCGGAATGACCGTATCTATGCAGGTCTTCTGTATCATCGGCCAACTTCATACCCAATACAAAAACACAGGGGAACTTGGAGTGTATCCCAGCTAGTAGAATGGTACACCCTGGCCGCCATGCCAAGCCAACGCAGGAGACACACCATGGGAAACCTAAAGCTGCGAGTTCGCCTGGTTGCATGCCTTGGGACTGCTGGAGGAAACCTACGCGCCTCGTAGAGATCATGCAAGCGCAACACGAGCGGAGGTGGGATTTGAACCCCCAACCCTAAAGGTACTTGCAAAGCAGCGGCAGTCCTTCCCGCAGAGACACCGTTCCGCCCTCTGTAGCCTTCTGTTTGTTAATTTAAGCATATGCCTGTTTCTCTTTGAAACACCCACGGTATTCACGGGGGTACTGGAAGAGAGAATGGGAGAAATATTCACTGTACTCGGTTTATCAACAAGTGACGGATCAAATCCTGTAAATTCGGAGTGACCGCTGGCAAACCTCGGCAGCGAACATCGCGCCGAACGTCGTCAGGGTCATTATTATAAAACGCCTATAAAGCGAAATCTGAAGCCGTCCATCACGGCGGCGCCTGGCGAGCGTCTTCAATGAATGGGGAAAGCGGCGAATTGACAGACGGAGACGCGCGTACGAGAGAGATGGGCTCGTACTTTCATCAGCGTCTGTGCCCCCGTGCACGAGCCCGGAGGGAGAGGTGTGCGCGGCGTGTATAGAGGGGAGGCGCGCTACCAGCCAGCTGAAATAAGGGAAGGGAGAGACACTGCGATCACATACGGTGAGACCCCATTCTCAAATGAGTAAGCGCGCCTCCGTTTGGGGGAAGGTACGCGCTTGAGGGGCTGCGGTCCCATTGACTGTTCCGTCTCCCAGGCAGCAGGCAGCATCATCATCAGCAGCATCAGCAGCGCGGAAGGAGAACTGCACGGTCTCCGCCTTAAGCATCAGCCAGCGACCGAGCCCGAACACGGAGAAAGGAACAGCGCCGATCAGCCACCCCGATCAGGGCTCCCTCAAGCCTATATATCATCTCCTGGCGCTGAGATGCGCTGCCAGTAACTTGAGGTGGAGGGGAGAGGCGGACAGGCGGGGGGTGGGGGGGTGAGAGAGAGAAGAGAGAAAAGCCGAATAGAAACCAAAGCACAGCCGTGGGTGCCCGCAACCATGAAAGGCTTGCACTATACCAGAGAGCTGCGGCTCTGCCCGTGGACTATGTCGTGAGGAGTGCCTTTCGTCGCTCGGCTTTTGGTCACGAAAACGACACGCCAAGGAGGGGTAAAAAATGTCCGCCTCTGTGGGGCCCCAAGGCGGCCCTCGCCCACCCACCGCGCCGATGAACATGCCCGATCTTCCGGACCTCAGTCACCTCACGGAGGAGGAAAGGAAAATAATAATGGCAGTGATGGTTCGACAGAAGGAGGAAGAGGAAAAAGAAGAAGCCATGTTAAAGTAAGGGGAAGTCATTTCCTTTCGCAGAACGTTACACTGCCATTCAAAAAACTGTTGTGTCTCTGTCCAAAAGGCAGGTTAGTTCCCATCCGCCATCATCTGAGCCATTTCTCCAATTTGTTAACAATTTCACCTGATTTCCTCTGTGCCGATTACAACACACCCTTTACTGTAACGGAGGTCTGCTCAGACGCACGGTGCATAGCGTGAGCCGGTAACTTCCCAGGCTTTATGATTTCCGTAATGATTCAGTTAAATGAATACGGACACACAAGTCGGGTCAGCTCCGTGATTTGCACGATCGGAGAAGCCCCGTGGTGACCCCTGAAAGGATTCCCTCGATTGTTAAATGCATCGCCAAACAGGGGTAAAGCGACACATGCGTGCACTTTAAATCCAGCCCCGACATACGTTTCACGGAGAAAGGTAAAGGCTCCGCTTGGTTGAGAAGGAGCGAGCTATTGCCTGAAATGAAGACACTCGGATACAGTTACAGGTGTAACTTCATGGGTATAACTGAAAAGAAGGGGTGTGACAGGGAAGGGGGAATGACCAAAAACAACAACAACAACAACAAAACATCAGCAAACAATCAATAACAATCGATGCATTTGTCCCCCTCGATTACACTAATGGTTAGATTTCGCTACACCTCTTCATCCCCCCCGTATCTAACACGGAGCATGATGATCGTTGCGTCCTCTCTCATTACGTCTCAGCACCGCTCCCCGAAGCAGCAGGTCTATCAATGTAGGTAAAATCCCCATAAATAGCGTTTCAAAATAAAAGGGGCGGCTTTGTTTAGGGCACTGCGTCCCAAATCGCTTTGTTCTGCTGCACGGATATAGAGCATTTTTGTAATCAAATGCCCCGAAGTGGATGCCGTTTTCCTCCATCAAGGAGCGGGGTGTGGCTGATCGTTTCAGTCCGCCGTAGGCCAGCACTTCACCGGTTAGACATGTGGAAAAGAGCGCTTAAAATGTCATTTAGACAATACCCACCCGTTTCATTTTTCAAAGGATGATTTGATTTGGGATCGTTTCGAAAGCTTTTTTTTTGTTATCGGTTCGTGTCAGTGGCCGTTGTCCCCATCGTCGTGTTATACACACTTACCGTCTGGTGTCTTCTCATCAGAAGCGGAAAATCGTTTGACTTGGCATCGTGACCGAATGTAAAACTGCATTTAAACTCCTGGCATACGTTTCACAATAAATACAGCAGAACAAAACGCATTTATTCCGCTGTCAGCCAAAGCACACCGTTCAGATGGTAAAGCATATGATAGACTAACATTTATACAGATCCGATGTGTTTTGCGTTGTATTTCAGACAGGGATGTAGGAGTAGGCCTACTACGGTTCACTATCTAATCAATATTTTAAACGGGTTTAACCGTTAAATGTTAATCAAGAAATTCAATTAAAAATTCGCCGAATTAATTTTCTTGCTAGTCATACCTTTGTATAGGTAAAACTTCCCATCTTATTTAGCTCGACGTGCAATAGCGTCACCAGCAGGAAATGCCGTATTACTCCCATGGCTGAGCAACAGGATGTCAACTCGAACATATTGTTCTGTAAATATTAGCTCTACACGTACACGTCGCAAACGATTAATAAGAACGATGCTCGTATCGCGTTAAATACGCGTTATATGCTGGATGCGATTGTACGTCCGTGTAAGGAATATTTATAATGCCTCTCGGATTGTTAATCGGCTTTATTAAGAAAGGAAGGAAGGTGATTTTAAAGCATTGTGCTTCTTGCTCACAACAGAACGTAGACTTCAATATTTAATACTATGAGAGGGTAAAATGGAATTTATGCAATTTCCTGCTGCCACACTGCTGGCACCCATTCTTGTGAGGGCAGGAGATGGGATGTGGTCGAGTGTTACTCATCACGGCCCTCAGAAGTGTAGCAAACCGCGACTGCCCCGATATCTGCGTGGCACGGGCAGGTGGCGTCCGTGGTGTGGTCAAGGTTAAATTTGACTCCTGGCTGTTCGTGACCGGCCAGTCAGTATGAAAGTCTTTCCTCAGTTGTCTGCAAGTAGCTTAAACATTCCGACATTCACGTATTGAATACGAGGCGATGTTTGTTTGTTTTTTTGTTGTATTTATTCAGCCCTTGGCTCTTTTGCCTGATCTGTAGCTATGGCTGCATTCGCTGCATACTCGGGGATGAAGCCCTCATGCCGGCGTCCTGGGTGTCTGGTGAGCTGGCCTCACACGGGCGCTCAGCGCAGAGCGTTGGCGGGTTCTGAGCTGCTGCCAGCGGACGGGCCGGCATCCGGGGGAGGGTTGTCCATTCCGGCTGTCGGCATACGTTGAGGGGTTTCTTCTGGCATCTGTGAAGACGCCTATCACCTTCCGATTGCTGGGGAGCAGAGCGGACAGGTCCGGATGTATAAATGGGAAGTTTGAGACACTGATCGGGGATGGGGGCGTCTTCAAAGAAGTCCCCCCTCTGTCCTCTGAGTGGCTGGGAAGACCAAGCAGCTGCTTCTGGATGCTGGGAGGCTGGACCTGATAAGTCATCTCGCTTCCTTTTCATCTCCTCCCCTTAAGACCATAGGCAGTTCTCCAGAGCTGTTACCTGGCCCAGGTCCTGGGAGTGGGGTTAATGATTACCTGAACAAGCAGCTGAGCGGACCAGGCCCCAGCCAGCCTGGCTGCGGCCCCTCTCTCCTTGCCCGGCCCCAAAGCACAGAGGTGCTTCTTCTCCCTTCACTTGGCTTCTGCAAAAGGTTCTGTCTTTACTGGGAGCTGGGAGGGAGCAAAAACATGGGCCGACTGTTGATCCCCAAGGACTGGATTGGGAAACACTGCTCTAATATACTATCTGAGACAAAAATGAGAGGGAACTCCTGGTTTGCAGGTAGACTCCCCTATCAAACATCATGTCGCATATATAATTATGAGCAGATGTTACTTTAGGCTATCTGCTCATGTCTGGTAGAAAGCTGGTGATGTTCTGCTATACCTCATCCCTACAACATTAGTGACAACCAGGGCTGGGTTGGTTACCTTCTAATTCTACATTCCTGGCTCTGTGCTGAGAGCCACACGATCCCAATATGAATCCTGCGTTTGCGTATTTTGTAGGCACCCATGTGCTAATTGGCAGAGTTCCGTGATTTTTGTCTGTGTTTGATTTGCTAGCATAACGGCAGGGGCTTAAACAGAGGTGGGACTCCAAGGGCACTGCCCCTAGCTGAAAGCTGATTGGACCCCGGAGCGCCCCCTAGCTTAAAGCTGATTGGACCCCGGAGCACCCCCTACCCTGTCCCTCACCAATGGCCCCTATCATGCCTCTCACCTGGAAAAAAATCGTACAATCATCCCTAGCAGAGCTTTTGAGACAAAGTACAGCGAGCTGAGTGTCTGGTTAAGGGCATTTGGAAGGCCTTGGAGGTTTGGTGGCTTCTCTTTGCACCTCAGGGGAAAGGTTGCAGATTTAATTGCAGGGCTACCCCAGTCTGTGAAGGAGGAGCTGGCGCGAGCAGCGGAGGACGTCCAGGGGAGTTGCTCTGTGCCTCGTGAACCAGGGGGGCCCGGTCGCAGGGGGGGGGCGGGGGGGGGGGGGGGGGGGGGGGGGG
>JAODKF010000047.1:16954788-16967225 GCA_026779585.1 Mormyrus proboscirostris
TCAGGAACCAAACCGGTGTTCATCAAGCCACCCAAACAGGCATGGGGAACTTCTGAGGAGAGGTTCAGGAACCAAACCGGTGTTCATCAAGCCACCCAAACAGGCATGGGGAACTTCTGAGGAGAGGTTCAGGAACCAAACCGGTGTTCGTAAAGCCACCCAAACAGGCATCGGGAACTTTCCGGAGGAAAGAAGAAATTCTTGTTTTTATTTTGTTTTTATTGCGTCACCTTTTAATTTGCATATGTTCCAATGTTAAACTACGTTTTACTAATATTATATCAGTACTCATGCTTCTCCAGCATCAATATGTATATTGATCCTAAATTAACATCAGATGCAGCTTCAACCGAAGGCAGAATTTGAGGGCATGTTAAGTTTTAAGGTTTCTTGGCCGCACAGGTCTGTGTCTGACGTCAATTATTTGGTATTTTAATTTCACACCACAATTTAGGTGACTTGTCACTGCAGTTTTGTTCAGCTTATTCAATATGCAATAACTGGCTAATTTCAGATAATTCACGCGTAAAGCAGGGATGCACATAATCAGTATGCAAGTACGCGTTCACATTTTAAAGCGATACGTGCAGCAATTGACAGTTGTACCAGCAGAAATGTGTACATTTGTGCAGCTATGACAAGAAACTACTGTTCATTTTAACCTTTGTACCACAAATGAAGTACCACTTAGCATATAAAAGTAAAAATGCGCTCTCATGTCTTTCGGCACATAAAATATGTACACATTTGCGCTGATACAAATCATAGATGTGCGTAACTATTACGCAAGTATGCATTCACCTTTAAAAGTGATACGTGCAGTTATCGATTATTATAAGTGATAAACTGAGAATAGGCTACCACCTCTTTGCTGGCTTTCCTGTCCTGCGAGTAGCAAAAATAAACGTGTTATACATTATCGCCCAACCATCATTTTCCTCAGGCAAGACAGCCTTGCTAGCGTTGCAGGCTTCGCCTTTCATGGTTAGTTACACAACAGGCTGAGGCTACTGTGCACTGACGAGCATGACCTGCATCATAACAGTATAATATCCTTATCTCCTTGAATGACAGACGTGTTAGAAAAATTCAAATGCCTTTTTAAAAAGTTTCCCAGCCGTACTGCAGATGGAAAGCAGGGCGCGAAGCGGGGGGTCTGACCTCATCATCCAGCACGTCACAGGCCAGGTGCACGCGCGACACGTCCACTAGGTGGGGCTCTGCCTTGAGCTTGCGCGCTCGCAGGCTCCACAGCTTAACGCAGGAGTTGTCGAAACCGGCGGCCAGGAGCTTGCCGTCGGCCGAGATCTCGGCGGTGTTGAGCAGCTGCTCGGTGTGGTGGAAGGCGTAGAAGCAGACGGTGGTGAGCGACGCCGGGCCGTCCTTCACGCGCTTGATGCAGTCCTGCAGCGACTCCACCGCGGCCTCGTTGTGGAGGATGCTGGACGCCACGTTGGCGGGATCCAGGCCCTCCCCGGTGTCCCCCCCCCGTGAGGAAGACCCGGCGCCGGGAGCCGATCCATACAACTGGTAGCCCATCCGCTGGACTGCAGTGACCTCAACCTGCAAGTGGGCACTCAGCACCCAGCAGAGGGCGCCGTTGTCCCCACTCTGCAGGTAACGCAGCAGGTAGCTGTAGGCCGGCTCGGTCAGGTGCACCACATATTTGTGGTCAAGGAAAGCGGAGAGCTTGGGGCTGGAGAAGACGTCCTGCGAGGTGAGGACACGCGGCAACAGCTCAACGATATCCCTCTGCTCTGCATCCTGCAGGAAAAGCCCCTGGAAGCGACTGTAGAAGCTGTTGACGGCGCTCTTCAGGCCGCAGTGCACCATGTCCAGGTACAGGTAGACGAAGAGCGGATAGAGCAGGCCGCTCACCTCCTGACCCCAGGATACGTCGGCATCTGAAATATCGGCGGAACCTTCAGATGAACGCACACAACAAACGCTTCTACCCCTGAACCCATCATGACAGGTCGACCGATCAACCAGAACAAAAAGGGCGATTCTTAAGCCTCACTGTCACAGAAAACAGCTCCCATGCAAACCTGGCCCTTTCAGCCGCAGAGTGGAGATACTGAATGCTGCACAATGAAGGGCGTGATGCCTTTTCATAGGCCGAGGAGGTAAAGGGCGGCGGGCGGAGAGCGGCTATGCCGCTTTCAGGACTTACCGGAGAGGAAGGCACGCAGCCTGGCGAACTGCTTCTCATACTGCTGCGGGTCCCCCTGGCAAGGGGCGGCAGACACCACATTGGCACAGCCAGACTCAGCCTGGACTGCAGGGATCAAGAGCACAAAGCAGAGCGGGTCAGAATGTCAGAAGCAGGTACAGCACCACTCAATATGCAATTGCCTACAAGGAGGACATTAGTGATATATTAGTGATGACAGGATTCATGGTGTTCATCCGTTTCTTTTAATGACAGCAGTCAGTGTGACAACTGCACACAACATCAGATCATTTCTTTTTATGACAATTATCCACAGTGTGTGAAGCTGCAGAATATACTGCAGTATATTTTTGTCTGCTTTCCAGGTGGTTGACGCGACATATTTTCTGACGCGCGCTCTGTTCGCTGGTTGGAGTGTGCTCACCTGTGTGTGCGTACGCGTATCTGCGCGCGCATGGGGGCGGAACTCCGCCACGCGCGATATAGCGCACAGGAGAATTATAAATGCGCGACCGTGTAGAGACAAAAATGACTGTTGTGTAAATGTGATAAATAACGTAAGGCTATTTAGTGTGTTTAATAAAATGACAATGTATAGACCTGTGCTATAGGAAAGGTAAATGACTTTTGTTGTGATCTGGCGCTATACAAAAAATAAAATTAAATAAAAATTAACTTGACATTCAAGGGGGGGGGAGCGAGAGGTGCTGTTGGGGGGGGCAGCACACACACACACACACACACACACACACAATATGACTGAAAACTGCATGACATACAGACTAGAGCATAAATCTGATAATAGAACAATAATAATAATAATAATCAGGCCTGTAACATTACACGTATTTGTTGTGAACCAATCCGTGCATCATTTTTGGTCCCCTACACACAACGAAATGAATGAATTTTGATTTCCCAATAAACCACACCAACACTGTAGCCAATAGGACCAAGAATGTCTGTTGGATCCATTATACCAAATTCATACTTATTCTTGGAAACACATCCAAGATAACTCAGCAAACTCATTTGATTCGGCGTCATGCGAGGGTGTGTATGACCGAAGCGCGGCGGAAACAGCCGCTGCGAGTGAGCCTCACAGTCGCATTTAAGGCTCTTTTGGCAGGAAATTCAGAGCGGGCTAAAAAATATTAAAAAAAAAAATTGTTGTACAGGTATTTATTGCTTCAGAGAAACAACCACACAAGGTAGGAGAGGACATAGATTTTATTATGTTTCTTTATTTTATACATTTTCACAATCAGCAAATAAGCTACTCGTAGTTTTTGTTATTTAGACACCTTTGGCCTGTACTACGAAGAGGGGTTACTGCCTTATGAGGGTAATTTGTCGGATTTAAGGTACCAAAGTTTAAATGGACTTCATATTCATTCACTTACATTTTACCCAGACTACCTTAAATCCAACAAGTTACCCCGATAAGCCAGTAACCCCACTTCATAGTACAGGCTGCTTGACTGACACATTACTTTTTCCTTTTACAACTGGTCCCAACTGTGTTTGGTTGCAGTTTCAAATAATTTCCAAACAAAATCTTCCGTGCTGTGCCAAGATCCCAAAACCACGGTTTGTAGTGAATATCTGTGCTGTGTTCTATGACAGTTTATACATTAGATAACTAAAAGGGCACAGAATGAAGGGCTTACATGAGAAAGAGAGAGTAGAGACGACTTGCTGAGCTCATACCTATGATATTTGCTGCCATTTCCTCAGCAGACTGAGAGAGTTTGGTCCCTTTGGAGGAACTTTCAGTGTCCACATACTGCCGACGCTTCAGGTACTGAGCCACTGTGTACTGGATCTGCTCAGTCCTAACCCGCTTCATCACCTGCGAGGTACAAATCAGCATCGTCAGGCCCAACCGCCATTCACACAAAGCTCCTGTTCTAAGCCAACAGATCAAATGGGACAACTGTGATGTAACGTTATAAAATGATAAATGGTACATTTATGTCAAGAAAATCTGCTGTTGCACCTGGAACCTCAAATGAGTAGCTTTCATTATAAGCTAGAAAATATCCTCAAACTGCAGAACCCACACAGAACACACATTTCAAGGACACTACGGGCAGGCTCTTGGTCCTTTTTCCTGGCAATAACGGTTTGCCGTTTGGCAAAACCAATGTGTTGTGCAGGAAGACAGAGAATGCGGCGGACTTTCTGCATAGACTGTTCACATTGCACCTATTTGAGAGACAGATTCTCAAATACAGTGTGCTACAGCGCTGCCCTGGGTAGATGGTACCTTTAGGGGAGAGGTCTTAGGAAATACTCTTAGTACCACTTTTATGCCAAAAACCTAGAAATCTGTAGATCTGCCAATATTTACTGAATCCCCTTGCATAGGACAAGTGAGTGGATGGATGGATGAAAACATGCAGTCGCAGAGTAAGCTAAAACAACAATGCATTTGCTGTTACTTCTCGTGCTGTTTTTTTTTTTTATTAAACTCCCAGTACAATGGACCATTATTCAAAAAAAAAAAAAGACATACACGGTTAGATAAATGAACTGAAAAAACGCATATTAAATCAATTTTAAAATAACAACTTATTAGAAACACGTTTAAACCGTGTGCTTGAGAGAATCGAGTGAATGACTTTATTCTCCCCATCTTAATGAACCAATCTTTCTATTTACTTACGCTTTCCCAATAAATGACCACTTATAACGCGGGAAGGTTAGTGCTCGGTCTGCGTCGCTGTGATCACGGACTCACCATGCACTCCCCGTTCGCATCCTCGCCAATCCGGCTATCTGCTAAGATTAGCTACCTTGCCAGTAAAACGGCAAGATTCAATAAGAAAGATGATCAATCTGATGCATCTTGAAAGGTATACACCGGTTTAAGAGAGCAGCGAATAACGTTCGGAACTGTTACTTTAATCGGATGAACAAGTTTAACCACACACAGCTCAGAGGCCTTTCACTACTCCACCATTACTCAATACAAACTCAATACAGCGCCTTTTTTCCGCCTCTATGTATAGCATGGCGGCAGACCGCCGATTATAGTCCACTTACTGCATATCGTGGTGTTAAGTCCAGCTATCCGGCGATCTGAACAACACACAACGAGAAATAAAGCTTTAATTGCCTCGCACTATTTCGTAGGCCGCCGAAAGTAGCGCCATTAACCAGCCTTCTGAGCGGCCTTTTTGACAACATCGAGCTGGCACATCGGGTCTCGATTAGTTGCGTCTGACCTTCAGTGTGGGCTACCCTGAATCAGCTATTTAACAATGACTCTCGATTATAGTGACGATGATGATGGTGGTTATTATAATAATTCTTCCTCTACTACTAATAATAGTAGTATAATAATAATACGTTGAGAAGTTAGGTGACCGTCGAATTAATTACAATTTATACGTATCTGCTTCTCATCAGGAAAGTTATAATTGGACTTATAATAATGATTTTATTGCAGGTGATAATAGTAGATCAAATTATCGTCATCATTGTCAGGGACTGCACTGCAGTGATTTAGGCATGATTTCTGCGCTACTAGCTCTGTCTATAATTATACTACTGATTATGGACAGATAACAAATGATAATACCCTCGTAGAAAACTTGTTGCTTCCAACTCAGCTAAATAATGACTTTTAAAAAAATCCATAATGTCCAATTCTGCAGTCATTAATTGTATTTTGATCACAGCAAAATACATAAACAAGTTGTAACCATGAATGGGCAGTATTTATGATACATATATTTATAGTACCAATTTCAAACACAAAATGGATTTGTATTTGATGAAAATTGCTTCATAATTTGTATCAAAATACTTTAAGATGCTTTTTGTAAGATGTCTGTCTTTCATCCATGTATGCCCTAGTTTTCCTGTTTTTTTTTGGTTTAACTATAATTTATTATATTTATGATTGACAATCGAATGATTATTATAACTATTTAGAAAGTAGTTGCTAAGGATAAAATTGCTACCAGTTGTCTGCTAATAAATGTTTTGTTTACTGATGCAAAGTAAGCCTTTCATTACCAAACATCAAGTAACTAAATTATTATACAATTATAACTCATTCACAAACTGTAAGTTGAACATTAAACTGTTGGTTACTTTAGAATTAACTTTCATCTGGCTGATCACAGGGATTTCTGGGGATCTGGGATGTAACAGGTAGGTCAGAAAATTTGATCTGTTGATGGCATGTGTCAGACTTTTGGCATACCTTGTTAGGCAGAGAAAAGCTGTTGCTTACATTGTCCACCGCTCAGCGGAGTCTGTGTACTGCTCAAATAGGCCAATAAATATGATTTAATCATTTCACGTTTTACCTATATTGTAAATTCCCACTAAATCCTGTATTGAATCATGCAGCACTTCCTCTAAATTCAATGAATAAAACCCAATCATCAGGTCTCTATTCTGATTCTTTCAAGCTATTTGACATTAATTGGGCCTGTAACGGTACACATATTTGTCGTGTCCAGTTAACATTATATTTCACAATAATATTTCTAACCTTTGTAAATGTATCATTAAAAAAACATAATGAAATTAACATATAATAATAAAGGTAACATCTAGTAAATTCTGCCGCGCTAGGTGTCAGTATGATGAAATAGAAGCGTAGCTTTTCGTTAAACCAGCTCAGTTTACTTCGCGTTTTCATTACAGGCGTTGGAGGTGTCATTAAAGATCATAATTCTTCAGAAGTCTGGTATCATTATGAAATGTTCCGGGAGACCCTGTACCAGATTCGTACAATTCGTAGATCTGTACTAGAAATTACCATGGGTACTTTCTGCTTAGAAATGAGTATTTTTCTAAGAAAAAATTTAAATTCCGAATGATAACTAGAACCGACTGTGCCATAGCCCGTTTTCTCCGCTTGTGACTGAGCGACCTCGGCGCGTAATTTCTGCGTCACTTCTGCGTAGTACTTACGGGCTTCAGCTGTGCGTTTGCAAAATGTCACACGCTGCTGCTTTTTGGTTTTGTGTTCACGATGACGTCGAATCGGATCGCAGTACTACGGGGAATGTATTAGATTATTTTGATGATGAATTTATCTTCAGAACCTTACACCTCAGCAGATTCGCCGTTAGTTTTATTATTGACTGTGTAAGAAGTCGTCTGGAGCGTTTTGCCGAACGGTCTCTTCCTGTCGATCATTTGGTCCTTGCTGCCCTATGTTTCTATGCAAATGGTTTTTTACATAATGAAATAGCTGAAACCATTGGGAATAGTCATGGTTTTTTTAATACAGCTGTGGAAACCGTGTCAAAAGTCTTGTCAGCCATGCTCGACGAATTCATCACATTTCCAAGCAGTCTGAATGATCGAGTCCTGGTGGCGCAGGAACTGCAGAAGTTGCACGGCATCCCTAATGTAGTTGGGGTGCTGGGATGCATGCACACTCGGATAAAACCTGTCAAACGGGAGAGAATGCTGTACATGAACGGTATGGGCTATTTCTCCATCGTGTCTCAAATGGTTTGTGATTCTCAGAGTAACCTGCTAAGCGTGGAGACCCAATGGCCAGGAAGCACGTCAGAGCAAAGTATTTGGGAGAATTCAAAAATATGCCAGCAGTTCAAAAGTGGCAAGCATGGCCACAGTTTGCTCGTGGGTAAGTTAAGTAATTTTAACTAACCGTAAAATTAAAATGTCTTATACAATGGCATAGGAGAAACTTTGAGATTAGGGAGAGACATTTAATAATTGAAAGACAAAGGATTGTTTACTGGAGGACGAATGAAGCCAAATAAATATTTGATTGTGGTTTAGAAAATAATCCTTTCTACTATGCATCTGAGTAAACAATGGTGCACATTCGTTTAATGAGCTAAAATGAACTGCAGACATGGGTGTTCAGCAGCTTAACTTCAAAAAACCATAACAGTTGGTCATTTTGTGATTAACACATCGAATCTGGCACACTTATACCCAAAGAATATACGATAAAATCTGAATATTGGGCCATGAGGAAATTTAAGCATGACCGTCATGGCAGCAATTTTCCAAAATGGGCATCTGCCTACACTATATTGGCCCAATCGCAATGTCCCCCAGAAGAGAGGGACCCCTGAACCCTGACAGATTAAATCACCTGGCAAGTGAATTTGAGTAACTGCAAGGGCTCGAAATGGTACAAATTGGAATGGGACAGCTCCACCTTAACACCAGAATATGTTCCTTACTATTGTGGTTTTGAGCCTTTTTATTTTTTAAATTTGGACTTTCTTCACATATAAGGCTCTTAAGGGACCAACTGCCTAATTTGAATGTTTTCCAGGCTCATGCATTACAGAATGGACCAGAGGTAATTATCAATTTTGTCATCATTAAGTAGAAGCTAAAAGAAATACTTTGTTAACGGTTTCGGGCTTCCCCTCGTAACCTCGTGTTTCGTGTCACAGTGCTGTGAACTCTGGGTAATTCCCTTGGACAAAGTCTGCAGATATGCGATCTTACGGAAAGTGTGCATAAAAGGCTCAAAACGTCTGCAAGAAAGCCCTCGTTCATTTGACGGTTTGACAGTGGGACAGCCCTAAACCCTCAAGCACTTAGCAGGAGCACACGTCAAAGACGGCGAGTCCGTGAGTGTAAACACTGGGATTGGGCCATTCTGAGATGTTTTCAGATGAGGAATAAAAAGTCAAAGTTTATTCGGTATATATACTTCTTGGAAATTGCTAGTCAGGTGACACATATTGGTATTATCATTTTATGTCTTGGGTTTAAGTCTGTATCAAATGTCTTTTTCTGAAAGGTGCCAACTGTTACTCTTTGAGTAAACATGTCCTGCCTCCCCTGAGCTACGCCAGTAACCCAGCATCAGTGCATTATGATGAATCACACTTCAAGATCCAGAGCATTATTCAGAAAACCTTCGGTGCTTTGAAGATGCGATTTCAGTGCCTGGAGAATTTAGGACACGTTCAGAGGGATGTTTCTCACAAGCCAGCAGAAGTCATTCACGCCTGCTGCGTTTTGCACAATATTGCTAAGAAGTTCTCAGTACCACTGCCTGGAGAAACTGGACCAGAGCCATTGCATCATGGGATCAGCTGAGAGGAAATCAACCAATCGGATGTTCGCCTACTCCTCTTTAGGGAGGACATGATCACAACCGGTTTCTCCCAGGATTCAAGTGCTCTCTCACAGCCCCTGGAAGATTAATCTGGGAGCACAGATCAGTGCAGTTCCTACAGATGCAGCGTTATTACGCTTTTATTTTTATATTTTCCATTTGAAATCCAATTTAGTTTTCATTTTTGGTGTGTTTTAGTTATTTTAAACATGTAGTATTTATGAATTTTCCTTTAGTGTATTTTTGTGTCATTTCTGCTTACAAAAATACCCTGTATAGAAGGTGTAGCATCGTGTTCTATTCTGAGATGGACATTCTAGGGGTCAGTTCCTCTAGGGTGCTAAACAGATCGATTTGAAACTGGAGTAATTCAATAATAGAGCAGTTTATCAGAATCGTAACTAGATTAGTGGAGCAGACCTCAAAATGCAGCTGTTTCGGCCTTAAAGAAGCTGACACACTGAGGAGATGCAGGTACCAGAACGTTGCGTGTGCTCTGTCACCCCCTAGTGGGGTAAAGATGACGCTGCCTTATTAATAAAAACACCTGACTGCAGTAGAGAGGCTGGTCCCCTAACTGAACATGCACGCCACTTCTTGTTCAGGCATTCTAATAGTTGGTATGAGGTTTGCTTGGCTGTGCCAGGCTGCTCGGGGCACCAGGCTGTGGTACACCCTGTGTGAGCTGCCAGTCAGTTGCTGGGCACATGCATGCAGACAGTGGGCCTCAGGTGCATATTAAAAATTTGACCTGCCAGTTAGACAAACTGCACCCCCCCCAGTTTAGATGCGAAACTTGGAATAAATGCACAGCACTCGAGTCAGGGCAAGGATAGGTTTGTTTTTTTTTGTACCGCTGCATTAAAATTGCACTTCAATCAGAACATTTCAGGAGCAAAGCCCCCCCCCCCTCAAATTATCCCCTTAACTGAAGGCATAATCCCAGAAGTTTAAATGCTTTTCTGGCAATAACGTTTATAATGTATGATCAGTTTAATCAATAAACGAATGAAGAATGTATTTCTCTTATTTTATTTGGTTCTCTGTTTTTCGAACCTTTTGATCTGATTGCATTTTCAGTCAAACATTCAAACTCTGAATGTTCTTAAGGCTTCAAAAAGCTTTTTCTGTAATCAAAAGCTTGGAAATACTATGGGCTGTGCACACGGAGGGCCATTCCTTTGTTCACTGCTGTCTCCCCATTAATGGTATTTTTGAGTTATACTTGACTAGATGGCAGGTGGCTGTAACACGGCTGCTAGTTTGATGATGCATGGCTCGGCTGGCCGGCCCCGTGTGGCACCATCCATCCATCAGTCTCTCCAGGTCTCCGGAGAGCCTTAGACAGCTGAATGGTTCAGCATCCCCCCTCCAATAAACATGGTGAGGCCCTGATGCCTCCCCAGTGGCAGCTGCTGGCCTTTCAAACAGGGAAGCTGGCTGGTCCCCATCGCCCCGCCCAACGTTCACGGTTATTTACAGTTTATGTACAAATGAAGAATAAAAAAAGTTAAGACTTCGCTTGCCAAAAATCTGCACGGGAAGGAACATGAAACGCTCCGACGCCAAGGTGTCATTTCGAAACGCTGTCAGTCAAAGAGCGCCGCAGCCACTTTGACAGGTCCCTCCAATCGTCACGCAGCGGCCCGGCGTCGTGGGCCGCCCACTGCCCCATTTACTCGGACGCCGAGCATCCCTGGAAATGCCGCTTTCGAGCATTTGTCCAAAAAACATCTAGCGTTGCTGCACTGATAACAGAAATGCCACCGAAGCGGAGCCCAGCCCAGGCCGCACAGGGCACAGGGCACAGGGCACAGGGCCTGGGTACAGCTTGGATGGGATGCCGGTCCAATCGCAGGGCGCATCCATACACACACACACACACTTAACTGTCAGGCTGGGAGGAAACCCATGTAACAAGAGGAGAACCAGCAAGATGGCAAGACGATGAGTATTGGGGATCAAAGACACGACAGCATGTCTGCGAGCAGCAGTGATGGAGGAAGTACTCAGTTTAGTTAAAAGAAGAAATACAGGCATATGCATTCTAGAAAAATCTGAACTTCCCCCATTAGCCCATTTCATCAAAAGCAAGTACTTGCTCATAAATATACTTAAGTATTTAAAAGGTACTCAACTTGCGGTCTGATGCAGCTAGGCAATAATACCACATTAAGTTTACCTACTTTACCTATTTTGTTAAATATGAAAGTTCAGTCAATAGTATTTTTCAGTCTAAACATTCAAAACATGGAACGCTAGTTTATAATATGAACCTCAGGAATATATTGCGTTGTGTTAACTGAAGTTAGTTTTACATAATTAACCAGCTACAATGATGCTGATTAGAACACGCTCTCAGCCACACAGTTCGATAGCACTAGTGTGTAAGGCTGTGATACAATATACATCATGTGACAATAGATAAGCATCTTTTGTGACACAAAAGCAAAAACACATTCTTATACGTGGTACAGATGCAAGCAAGAACTCTGTGGAAGGACCCTGACTGTCACTGCCAGATCTGTGGCAGCACACACACACACACACACACACACACGCACAAGGTTTCCCGCATGCTTACACTCACTGCCTGATCTTCACCGTTTGCCTTTTTATATCAACATATATGCTTAATTGGAAGTTTGCATGAAGATTATAAAAAGCAACAAATTTTAGAAGTGTTTTGTCAAATATGTCAAAACGTAATAAGGAATAGGCGTTTCCATGGAGCCATTTTAAATGAACAATTTTTTTCATTGAACTTACAGAAAATGCCCCATGTGTCGTCGTCACATTTTGGTCATAGTGAAATTACATAGTGTGTTATTCAGCCAAGCAGCTAATGGCCGCTGGATTCAGATTAGCACTTGTCATAGTATTATTAAAACAGCTACAAGAGGAATATTTCAGAAACAAGTCTTGTGGCATATGAAGCACATTTGTCTCTAGGCTGCACAGTTGGTTTGTCATGAGCTGAAATGGTCAGGGAGGATATCATCTTTATATACATGCAGGAGTTTAATTCTTAAAATAATAAATATAAAAAAAATATTTCAAAAATAAAATCTTTATTTTTTGGATTAAGGACACATACGTCTATGTCGCACAGCTGGATTAAGGACATAAGGACACATACGTCTATGTCGCACAGCTGGATTAAGGACATAAGGACACATA
>JAODKF010000047.1:16977568-17022898 GCA_026779585.1 Mormyrus proboscirostris
GGGGGGGTGTGTGTCATTTGGTAGGTATGACACTTTCTCACAGCAATCACTGTTCGCACTCATTACCTCCTCAAGGAGCATGTCAGCGGTCGATTTATTGTACAGTGTATATTGTATATTGTATATAGTCCAATCTGCTCTTCATCCTGTACCTGGAAACAGTTAAAAAGCTGCATCAACCTTATTTTGAAAGAAAGAATAAAGCCTGTTTAGAAGCCATGTACAAAATGAAATATTACGAAAATCCAAAAATAAAATAATACCTTGATATATACACCATGTAATGCAATATTATACACCAATATATTATGTACTACACCTGTACTGTAGATGTTTGTAACAAGTAATATCACAAGCTTCCCTGGAAAATACTTTAAAAACATTTCAAGACATAATTAGAACAAAATGAAACATAAAAAGAGAAGAGTGTACTTTCACCATCTCCTGATCACTTCCGTAGAAAACAGTGTATGTAACTGCAAAGTGCCACAGAGGACGTTTCATCATCATCATCGTCATCATAAATGTCATTGTGCTTTTGAGAACTTCACCAGATAATCCTACATGAATTTCGCAGTGATATATGATGAGTTTATTTCTGGATATGTTGGTCCATTCGTGAAATTCTAACGAACGATGGCAGAATGAACTGGAAGCTTTAGAAGACCCGGCCCCAGTTTCGCCACCATTTCACTTATAAAGCAGAAAACGCTAAATAACTACAAGCTGGATTTTATCCCGTTAGCTTGTAAATAAATGTAAAATAGGCAACTGAATATATAGTTACATGACCACAAAATATGGGACAGATAACCTCCAGAATCAACACCCACTAATTTACTGTTTAACTTGGCTGTTTAATAGCAATTCAGCTGACACTAATATAGAAGCCACAGTCATTCAGGTGTCAGGTTTACTATAAAACAGCAGTAAGTCACACTGGATGAAGTGAAAGAGAATCAGTGAAGTAGAAAATGATTCAATATAAATTATATATATTGCAGGGGCCACCAGCTGCTTTTTTTCTCATGCGAACACAAATTAATCTGTCTCTCTTCAAAAGCAGGCCAGTCTTGCGGAGTTATTTGGATATCATGGTTAGCTGGTGTTTCCCTGCCAGTGCCGGTCCTGGCAGACCACTGAGGGGAGAAGGTGGAGATGATAGCCATCTCTTTGAGGAGACATGATGTACACGCTCCCTGGGCTGGGGGGACATTGTTGGGGAGGACACAGGGTGTGCTGGTGTGAAGCAGCTCCTCTCTGCTGACATTGTGCGGGGAGCAGGTGCTGTATGAATTACCATACAGCTGAGAGCGCAAAGGGCAGGCCTGAGTCTTGCATCACACAATGCCGAAATGCCTTAATGACAAGCGGGCGAGCGACACCCCGAGCCACGTCTATACGGCCCCATTTAAGAGTGCGATAACAAAACGCACAGTTATTTACTTTAACATCAGGCTGACCAAATCTCTCCCGTCTTTGTGCAATTCTCAAGAAGAGTCAGAGTTTGTTCAATAAGAGGACGCCATAAAAATACCATTTAGGGAGTGACATTTTGCTCCTGGGAAATGATTTGAAGCACCTTATAACAATATGCACGTTTGTAAGAAATAAAGAATAAAGAAGTATGTCTAAATTCCAGCGCAGGATGAAAGTATGAAGTATGTAACTCTACTGAATTTGCTGATTTGTGTCCTGGGGAGGGACATTTTACAGCTCAGTGACCACTGAGATCTGTGAAGGAGTGTGAGATTTTCCGTGTCCCTTTGTATTAACCAGTGCTGGATTGTGGGGGGGGGCGGTCATTAGCATGTCATTAACATAGCAGCCAGCGGTATGTATATAACCAGTGGCAGGAAGCCTGGTCGAGCACACACGCAGATTCAGGGGTGAAAAAAGCTCTTTTCATTCACAGGATATCAGGCTGCTCCTTTTCTGCAATATTTAATTCCAGGACTGGGATTATCACCTTGACATGGAATTTCATGGAATTAAACCTTCAGCTTTCCACGAGGACTTTTCATCTCGTTGACCTTTGATGGGCGCTGGGATTAATTCTTACTCATGATTTGGAAAACGGATTTGGATGAACAAATGTGGAGACTCTCAAGGAAAAACATTAGTTCTTGTCGTATTACAGTTTAGCTAGTATCTAGAAAGTTTCTCTTGCTGTCGTTTTTGAATATTTATTGTAGATGTTATCCAAAATGAAAACCAGGACACAATTTTTGAAAGTATTCATTGTAAATGTCTTAATATCCCAGGTAACATGACATTACCATACAGTTTCCTGAAGTATAATATTAAGCATGCTGTGTGTTGAACAGTCAGGCTACACAGGTATGTGCTGGGCCATCCCATTGTAAACCAGGATAATGGCTCTTTCTTCTCTTTCCTGACAGTGCCTTTCCTCAGGTGGCTTTGAGCTGATGCTGCAGGAGTTCCTGAACAAAAGGAGCCACGCAAGATGCTGCCGCGGCGCCGCGGCCTCCGCGATTCAGCCCTGCGAATGTAAGACGCTGTTTCGCATCTGCCTGAAGCACTACCAGAGCAGCGTGTCTCCAGACCCCCCCTGCACCTACGGCAGCGTCGTCACCCCCGTGCTCGGCTCCAACTCCTTTCAGTTCCCCAAGTCGGCCCCCGATCACTCCTTCACTAACCCCGTACGCTTCCCCGTCAGCTTCACGTGGCCTGTGAGTATCCTTGCAGCTCAGATTCAATCTGTAAACCTAAGTTTACTGTTGACATATTGCCTTCGTAATCTGTTGCAGCTAAACACAAGCCAATAAAGTATATTTGTTATCAGAGATTGTGAAGATTTACCGGCTATAAAATAACTTAGTGTACCCCATTTTCGGTGGGAATCATTGACGGTTTTAGACACATCTTCTCTGTGCTGATTCAGGGGACCTTCTCCTTGATCATCGACGCTTTCCACACCGGTTCTACTGATGATCCTGCAACAGGTAGGGTGAACATGATCAACAGTGCTCAATTCCTTCCACTGTCGAGCATATGGAAGCAGGCCGGCGTAGAGGCATTTCACACCAAAGCCTCTTTATTCGAGCATATGGAGGCAGGCCGGCGTAGAGGCATTTCACATCAACGCCTCTTTATTCGAGCATATGGAGGCAGGCCGGCGTAGAGGCATTTCACACCAACGCCTCTTTATTCGACCATATGGAGGCAGGCCGGTGTAGAGGCATTTCACACCAACGCCTCTTTATTCGAGCATATGGAGGCAGGCTGGTGTTTCACACCAATGGCCCTGTATTCATATTCCTCCAGAAAGTCTGGAGCACCTGATCAGCCGCATGATCATTCAGAGGCATCTAGCTGCGGGAGAAGAGTGGACCCAGGACGTACACACTGCTGCTGGAACGGAGCTCGGATACTCTTACCGCTTTGTGTGTGACGAGCACTATTATGGAGAGGGATGTTCTGTGTTCTGCCGCTCCCGGGACGACGCTTTCGGCCACTTTACCTGTGGAGACCGTGGCGATGTGCTTTGCATCCCGGGCTGGAGAGGACAGTACTGTACAGAAGGTAGGGTCTCCTTATCATGCTTAAATCCATCTGATACAGACAATAAATCTGATTATGCATTATTTTATTATTACAGATTAATGTGCGATCCATAAATTTTCAATGAAAAAGAATTTTACAAAAAATTTAACAACTTTACTATTATCAGTGCCAAGAGATTAATTTGAATCTTGAGAAGCTTTGTGAATAGTCACAGACATGCTCTGCGCCGTCTGATTGGACCAGTCAGACTGGGGCCTGCTGCTGATTGGATTACTTTTGTTGGTAGCAGGCAGCTGCTGAGTGAAAGCAGACAATGAAGCAGCTGTCCTGCAGTAACAGCATGCAGACCAGCTGTCTGCACACTCTTATCTGCCCTGACTCAGGGATACCGAGGGGAGGAGTTTACCAAAGAATGGATCAGGGACTTCTGACCCGCAGAGAGAGCAAAATGGCCTTTTGTGTGTGCGTCCTTTGTGTGGGGAACTTTGTTAAGCAGAGAGTTTCTTTTTAATTCCCATCTGATTAGAGGGGCAGGTTTCCTATTTAACAGGTAGCAGCACTGAACTTATTTGAATAATCCGGCATTTACTGACCCGTTTAGTGTTTGAGGTTGTAGTCACGCTGAGTCAGCTGTCGGTTTGTTTGCAGCGATCTGTCTTCCAGGATGCGACGAGGAACACGGCTTCTGTGACAAGCCCGGTGAATGCAAGTAAGTCAGGCTGCTGTTGCGTGGAGTCGAGGCTCTGCACTGGCATGTAACCTTCTCTCCCGTCCTTCCAAAACCAGGAGTTGCCTCTTGATTTCTTTGCACTACAGCAATATTTCCCGATCAGGAAATCGTCAGGTTGCCGCAGACAGTCCACATTTTTGCAAAGGTGTGGACTGTCTGGCAGAGAGCTGAGAGTTAGCAAAAACATTGACCATCTGTGGGTCCCTGAGGACCTTGTTGGGAGACCCCGTACTACAGTGACATGACTAAATAAATGAGTTAAATGAATCTCTCGGTCTTGCTAATATGACATGCAGACTGTGGTCACTTGGCAGGTGCAGGGTCGGCTTCACGGGCCGGTACTGTGATGAGTGCATACGCTACCCAGGCTGTCTGCATGGCACCTGCCACCAGCCCTGGCAGTGCAACTGTCAGGAGGGCTGGGGCGGCCTCTTCTGCAACCAAGGTCGGTTCCGTTTACCTTGGGTCCCTAACAGTCAGCTCTGTGCCTGTGTGAAGTGTGTAAGTTCTTTCCATAGTTCACCCCGCAGTCCAAAACCATGCAGTTGGGTGAACTGGTGAATAGTGTGGAATTGTAAATGCCGGAATGCCCTGCGATGAACCAGTGTCCCATCCAGGGAGACCTCCGCATTTTAGGGTTAGCTGCAGGTTACCCATAATTCTGTACTAGTTAAACAGTCTGCAAACCAGATTAAGCTACACCTTTAACTTGTGACGAACATAGATGCTGTGATGTCATCATCCTGAGCATCCCATCTATTCGGTTATTTTTTTCCCATTAAAGGACCTTCAGAATCAATGATACAGGAAGCGGGCTGGTTTAACGTTTTAACTGCATGTTCCAGATCTCAACTACTGCACCCACCACAAGCCCTGCATGAATGGGGCCACTTGCACAAACACGGGGCAAGGGAGCTACACGTGTGCCTGCAAAGCCGGCTTTTCTGGGACTGTCTGCGATATTGAGATCGATAGATGTGCCGACGGGCCTTGTAAGAATGGTGGGACGTGCACCGTGAGTGATTCCGATTACACCGATTTACTTTTACTGTCGCAGGTTCTCTGTAATGACATTCAGACATGATTTACATCTCAAAGAAAGGTTTTCTGAATAAACTTACTTTTGGTCAGGGGGCGTAACCTGTTGCTGTGTATTCAAATCACAAAAGGATCGGGGGTGATTTAAAATTCAGATTTGCAGATGTGTACAAAATGTACAAATTTTATTATTATTCTTAATCCAGTTTCACCAATAGTGTTAAAGGATTAGTGTATAAGGATTTTTAGAGTGGTGACCAATCTAGTGTTTCATGTTCCCTTTCAAGCTATACCAATGTGTGTTAAGTAGCTTGTTGTAATTTATCGTTATATGAATGTACTCTTGGTTATTGTATGATGTACTTTGTCTGCCCTGACAGAATACTGAAGACAGTTATAACTGCAGCTGCACTCCAGGTTATTCTGGGAGTAACTGTGAGCTAAGAACGACGACCTGCACCAATGATACTTGCTTCAATGGTGGCCACTGTGTCGGTAACCCAGACGGTGGGTCCTACTGCCAGTGCCTCGGGGGCTACGTCGGTTTCAACTGCGACAAGAAGATCAATCACTGTGCCTCCAGCCCTTGCGTAAATGGTAGGAGATGCCTGTCGGCCTAAACGTTAGCTGGTCCAATTGCGTCAATGATTCTAAAGTAAAACCTATTTCATAAAGAATGATTGTGTTTTGGAATGCTGTCCTAGGTGCTCTTTGCGTGGACCTTGTGAATTCCTACTTATGCCAGTGCACAGAAGGTTTCACAGGACTGCACTGTGAAGAAAACATCAACGAGTGTTCCAACTACCCTTGCCAGAATGGCGGGACGTGCCATGATGAAATTAATGGCTACTCTTGTACTTGCCTTCCTGGATATGAAGGCAACAACTGCAACGTATCTGTCAGCAAATGCAAGTATAACCTCTGCCGAAACGGTGGCACGTGTCACGAGATGGACGGCCATTACGTCTGCACCTGTGTGCATGGTTATGCTGGACGAAACTGTCAGTTCCTGTTCATGGAACAGCTTGGTATCAAAGGGGCCAAGAAGCTGCTGGAAGAAGCTGACAAGGAGGGCGTCCCCTGGAAGGCCGTCTGCTCTGGAGTTATGCTGCTATTGGTACCACTGACAGGATTTGCAGTGCTGCTGGTCCGCAAATACGTGAAGGTTCATCCCAGGAATCAGTTGAGCAAGAACTATAACGGCAAGACCATGAACAATCTGACAACCAGCTCTCCCAGAGGCGAGGAGCTTTCTGCCAGTACCAGAGGGGCTCCCCATGTCAAAAACACAAACGTGAAGATGGACTTATATGGTGATAATGGGAAGCAGGTCCATTGCCTACAAGTGGATTATAATCTGGTGTACAATTCAAAGTCTAGGGACAAGATGAGAGCGGAGCTGGAGAAGAGCATGAATAGTGCATCTGTAGACTGTGATATAGACGCGAAACAGAGGAAGAGTTTGAAGAGGTAAATGGAGTTTGCGATTGTGAGATGCTGTTAGACTCATCGCACGTGGTGCCTAATGAGGTTTCATGTCACTTTTGTTTCAGTGTTGCTTCAGAGAAGGAGCCCCCAGGATGCGAGATCCTGTCAGTATGCGTCACGGCGGAGGAACCAGGCTGCTGGGGAGCTTCAGCATAGGTGCAGGCTGCCACCTCTATTGACAATAATCAACAATGTCCGTGATCAGTTAAAATCAATAACGTGACAAAATTATTAAGACTAAACAAATATACATCCATCCAGCTCACAAATGATTATACAGGGTTGCAAGGTTAGTCGGGAGTTTCATTCAGAATAGGGCACAGGGCAGGGGGACACCCTGGATGGGATGCCAGTCCATTACATGGCACACATTTTGGGAGATTCAAACTGGCCAACCCTGGAGGTGTGAGGTAGCAGTGGGTACCATGGCAACACCATGCCACCCAGGACCAAGCAAATAATTAAATCATAAATATACACATGAACAAAAACCATTCAGCCATCGATCTTCCATGCTTACCATATTCAAGGTCACAACAATTTTCTTGCTTCTTTTGTAAAGTTTTCCATGATCTGTGACATAGACAGACAAACATGGAACCATTTAGTTTCTAGCAAACTACATTCACAGGCCTTTGCACTGTGATGATTATCTTCAAAGGCTGGTGTGGAGGTGCCCTTTGAAATAAAATCTTGGTCTGGATTTCTGTCCAACACTGTCCACCTCTGAGCATGATTAACATTATGCTGCCAGCTAGAACTGTACTGTGATTAAAAACATGCACACGTTCGTTAAAATCAAATCAAATTAGCCCATTAAGAGCAGCCGAAGAAAAATGTACCTACACTTAAACTACATGCTATTTAGTTAGCAACAGTGATACACATATTAAATGGTTGTAAATTTCTCTTTCAGCCCAGTGTTTTTCATTGATCTCTGTTCCATGTTATGACATATATTTTGCTACACAGGTGTAACAGGCATAGAGCCCTGGAGCTCTTACTCCACTGAAGCTGCTTAAACCTGGGAATGTTTCCATTAAAGGCTGCTGCTGTGAGACTGTCATTCAGCATGAGCTGGATCTCTACTGAAGCCAGCAGATTCACTGCTTCAGACAGTGCATGTTGGGCCACACTGGCTCACAGAATTATGGCTGTTCTTCTGATAAAAATTAAATAAACTTACTAATGGGATGTTGCATTTAAAGAAGTGCAGAATACTATTAAACAGCAACAATAAAAGGAGGATTTCAAAGCAGACTGAGCCAGTCTTGACTCCAGGCTGTTTTTGAAAACATTGTTTTTAAATAAAATAATTGTATTCCTTAAGTTAACTTTAAGTTATTTTATTTGTTTTGTAAATGTCTTTAATTTTATGGAGTTTACATTTTTTTATTTAATTCTGTGCAGGTACAAAAATGATGATGAGTTCATGTTTTTTTTCTATAAATGTATTTAAGTTTCAGATTGTTGGAATGATAAAATATCTCATTATAGACAGTTTGGTAACACTTTATCTGAAGCTGTCATCTATAATCCATTATAATGATCAGTATAAGAATTAATAAAGCATTGCAGCATCTTCTATTGACAGTCATAAGGCATTATAATGTTTATTATATTACTTATAAACTGCAATGAAGCTCTCAATTATAATGCACAATCGATACCTTCATAATGCATTGTAATGGTTGGTATAAAAATTACAGATGTTTTGTACTGCATTATGAAGCTGTCTACAGTTCATTATAGATCAGAGCTACATAAAACATACATAATGCACAATAAACATGGCTCTAATGTATGTCTTTTTATAAATATTTATAACCATGTTCATAATGCTTTATGAATGTATTATAATGTGTTACGAATGTGTTCATAGATTCTTATAGACATGGCATTCTTAGAAAGTGTTACCAATAGTTTTATTTTGTAATGTATAGTTTAGGATTTTTGAAAATAAATACTTTTAAATATGTTTGTTTGTTGTTTCATTAGTCTATTCCACTTACATCGTACAGGGTCATCACAGGGTTTCCAGCTTAGGTCGGCTGGCTGGTATGAGTCTGCCCGGGCATTTACATATATGTAACCATTTCAACCATTACCTAATAGTTTGTAGTGTTTCCATACTACCCCAATGCTTTTGAAATGGTTAATTTTAGGTTTGTAATAGAATAACATAGATTTGCTGTAAGATATCTTGTATGAGCACAAAATGTGTCCTCTTGCATTTAACCCATATGTGACATTGTGACATAGCAGGGGGCAGCTAATTCAGCGCCCGGGGATCAGTGCTTGGGGACAGTACCTTGCTGGTCAGGGATTCAATCCAACAATTTTTCAATTACAAGGGCGCTTCCTTAACCATTAAGCCAGATGGTGACGCAGGAGGTAGTGCTATTGTTCAGCAGCCAGAGGGTTGCAGGTTCAATCCCTGATTCCTCCTGGCCCTTGAATAAGACACTGAACCCCTAATTGCTCCTGGTGAGCAGGTTGGCACCTTGCATGGCAGCCTTCGCCACCGGTATGTGTATTATTCATTATGGACAGAGTAAGTGACAACAAGCAAATGATCTGTAATGTCCAGCGACACCAAGGCTGGTTAGTAAGCTTGGACAAGGTTACCAATTTCCTCAGTAATAACACAGACCAGGGTTCTCCAACTTTGGTCCTGGAGAGCTACTACAGTATACATTAAGTTTGCTACTATAACCTAGATGAGGTTATTTCCAAAAATGCTTGCATATTTGCTAAATATCCACCCACTTTACATCAACAACCTTGACTGCTGACACATTTTTCAATAAAGATATATGCTAATTTAAAATATTTTCACATGTTGTTTGTTAGAGGATCCGAAAACGAGATAATCAAGAATTTCCATCTGTGATCAATAATATTAATCAGTTAATCTAATCTAATCTAATCTAATCCCAAAGAGTTCAGAACCTTTTCCTTCCACATGCAGTGGAATGTAAAAGAGGAAGATGATAACCTTGCTGAAGGTGCATGGAGGTGATGAACTTGCTGGATACACAACTCAATAATATAAGTTAAGTTCTGTTTGTTTTTAGACAGACCTATGAAGCCAGACTAAATAACGGAGGGTACACGTACCCAATTCCCCTCTGGTTTCTGTCCCTGGTGGCTTGTTAAATAGCCACGAATTGTCCATGGTGTTTACAATTTTCGTAAAAGGCAGTGGACGCTGCCAGTTGTCGATGTTTATGAGCTGAGGAGACTGACAGGGAGCGCAATACACTGAGCTGCACTGTACGGCGCCATACTGCCAGTCTTTCCGCGCCAGCTGGAAAATCGAAACTTCGCTCCCTGCTTGCTCCCAAATTGCGGCACAATTTAAGCGAACTCATAACGATTAAAGTCAAATTGTATTTCTGCCATAAGCCCAGAATAATAATAATAATTAGGAATTGTTCAAAAAAAAATATATTAGTAGTTAGCAAACTGGATGCTTGCAATAAGAGTAAGTAATAACCTTACTCGACCGCAAAAAAAAAAAAAAAAAAAGATTTCTTGAGGTCTGTCCTCTGAGTACGTCCTTTACATGATATTTTGCTAGTGGTATCTAAATCCTGGTTTTATCTTTTTGATATTCACACCCATGCTACCGGGCGGAGCTACAGAATGTTTCAGCCACCTACAAGATTTTTGAGAGCTTCTCCTTCCGTTAAAAATAGCTTCTGGCAAGTGTAACCGCGCTTACGGGCTTTATATAGAAACCTGAAAGGGTTTCAGGAGATGAAGATTCTTAACACCGCTAGGAAAATTACCTTAAATGTAAATCATTTAAATGGTATATATAACATTGTACCACTTTAAACCACTATGTACAACTTCGCGACTTAAGGTGCCCCTAAATCATTATAAGGTGTAACTGGTATTTCACACGTTCACAATAAGTCCATCACATCATAATCTTGGTATTTTTCTTGTCATTATTACCGTGAATTACTAGTAGTCTGTCAGTGTGTATATCATGAAAGAAAAAATACCGCTGCATTTCCTTTTACTAATAATTTAGGCCTAACGTTGTCTGACTGAAAGTGAAATTAACGCAGAAGGTCTCTCGTAGAATTTTGTTCTCAAAAAAAAAAGGAAACTTGATGTAAAATCTATATATAGTCTTATTCCTGTCCATAAATGGGATGCGACTGAGGGAGCCTTCCTTAAGGGAGGGTAATATTTTTGTTTCCATCATCAAGTAACTCAAGGCGGTGCAGACGGATCTTCCACCGTCCTGCGTTTTTGTTCCCTTGGGGTAAGTCGGATTTATTTATTTTTTTACATTATGTTTTATAAGAAAAAATGTCACCAGTGACAAGACAAACATGTCTTTGTAACTATTTGGTTTGAGATTCAGTTATATTGAAACAAACATTGTTTGTTTTTTTAAGAACAAGTGAAAACAAGAAATTATGTTTAAATGTGTTTAAAATTTGGGTATATTGGTTTCATTGTTATTTTTTGCAGCAAATTAAATCTGAGAAAACATTTTAACATAAAAGTAATTTTAAAAATGTGTAGTACAAGCAAACCCATACTTGGGACAAATTGGTCTTGATATGATGTCTACTGTTTCAATGTACTGTATACTTTGTACTTTACATACTTTGTATGTTTCTGTACTTTCCAAGGTAATTTATTAGGCTACCAAAATGAAAATGAGATTATCCTTGAAATATGTGTTCCACTACAGCTGGACTATTTATTGCAATATGCTTTGGAGGTGTGCAAATGCTGTGATTAAATGGTATCCATTGATAATCACTTTCAGGTTGTAGCTCTTGGTTTACACGAATAATGAATACATTTTCTCTGGAGAGAAAATGGTAATATGTGATATCACTGTAATGGAGTGATAAGCTAGTGAGTGTATAAAGAAGTCCTATTTTTTCCCACAATCCTTTGGTAAATTCTTCTTCAGTTATCTTTGGCCATTAGCCTTTGCAATTAGCCTTACATTTTAAAGGAAGTGTCATGCAGACCTAGCTGCAATGGAGTCATATTCTGCCGTGTCTCATATTACCTGCCTGAAATGAAGACGGAAACACACACAAGAAAAACCCTCCAGAGGCAGCATAACAGTCATTTGTTTTTTCAGTGCCACAGTGTGAAAATGAACATCATTAACTGAAATGGTTATCAATGAATTATAATGCCTGAAAATCGTATAAGCAGCATTTTAATCTGGTGAATTAGCTGATTTATTAATGCTACATGCTGCTACCAGCATCTGCCAAAGATATAAAAGCACATGTCTGTGTTAAGAACCTCGCTAGTCAAAGCAGTATTTCTATGGACATATTTTCGTTTAAGGCTGGCGTTACGTCTGGATGGAACAAAATGTTAAATATATATTCCTGTGCTAAAACATACAACATACTTAGACTCCACTAACGATTAAAGTCAGGTTATGGCAACTGAAGAAAATGTGTGTGACACTACATACTGTAGAAAGGCATGGTATCCTATCAAATGCTGGGTACAGTTTGACATTGTTCACTTTGATTGGTTGACAGGGCTTTGAGGCGAATCAGTCATGGCTACCGTTAAGGCTTTGCCACTTTACCAACGGAAGCACAAGCAATTTGACCAGGATTACCGCAGTATACAAACTAAGTACACGGTCAAGGAATATGCTGCTTCTTCATCAAGGTAGGATTATTAGGATGATGATGAAGATGATCATTGCTGTCGCAACACACCATGAACAAGTACCAGCGAAAAAAAGGACGCAAATATTCAATGTTCGTTCACTTTGCTGAGCATGTGTTTGTATCAAACTTAAGTATGAAAATAAATACCTTAAACCTTTTCTTGGTAGTACAAGTAGCTACCTGTGTTTTCAGTAAGACTAAATGTAGTTTTGTATTTCGAACGAGAAATATAGTCATTATAGGTGCAATAAACTTCCAACCTAAAATACCAAATGTAATTAGCTATGTGTAACAGCAGGTCAAGCTTCCAGTACACATAGGTACCATGACAGCATGTTTACCTAAGTCATTATCATCGATGTAACCTTCTCTTTTCTGGACAGAAAAATCAGTTCAAAAACAGTAAGTCATCATCAGCAACAAGAGCATCAAGGAACGTCCAACGTACAGGCTGTGGAGGAGGGCAAGGATGAGTCTGCTTATACCATACCTCCATTTAGGCAGAGGTGGGTTCTGAAGCACAATCAAGATGATATTCAGATCTATAAGCCATGTCATGGTATACGAAGAGTTCCGGCAGCAGATAATTCCGTTATGTAGAATATCTGTCTTTTGATAGCTTATGGGTTTCTTGGTTCAATGTAATAAAAGAAAAGTATATCATACATGAGACCCAGACTAGGATAAGGGGTGAGAAGAAAGTTACAGGCTCTTATGACATTTAGGGAAATCTGGTCCCCACAATGTAATAATTACAAAACACACACACGCACACACATACACAATCATTTTCTTCTCAGTTAGCTATATTGCTCGAAATCCCTGAAAATTTCCGTCGATAAATGGGAAATTCATTTCTACATTTGGACAATACTTCCAAAATTCTTAATTCTTTTGAAATCAAGATCACAAAAGTAATAGTTGTCAAGAATTTAGCGATATACTAGAAACCTGAAAGTTATCACAAAATGTGTCCTGTACACGCTGGGTACGGGGCAGGGAAGCAGCAAAGGATCCGAGGAAATCGGGTGCACACAGGATTTATTTGGAAGAACACACTCAGGAACATGAAATGATGTTAGGACGTTAATGACCGGACTGGAGAAACATTTTAACGCAAACTTAAATAAACGGCAACAATCAACATGACTCGAAACAGCTGGTAACACAGGGATTCCACACGGGGTAGATGAGGGGGCGTGGCACACGGGAGGAACGGATGATCGGGGCAGGACAACATGTTGGTGTTTTATCTGCGTATATCGCTGCTTCTTCTTTCAAAACAAACAAACAAGTAAATAAATGCGTTGCTGGGCAACCAAATCACCTTGGATTGTCCAAACTAATAATGCATATGATGTATTTGCTGCTTGTGTCAATTATAAAGTAGCTTTCTGTTGTTATTGAAAAACTTGTGATATTGTGTGTAGGTGAATTTGATAAGGAAAATGTTTGTGAACAATTCTGGTCTTTTGTTATTAAGATAAGGCATAGTTTCCTGGCTATGTCCTGTTGGGACGTGGGCATCTAAAATTAATCACCAGCTTCTGAGGAAGTCAGAACAGAGTGTTTAATACCACGATTCTATTATCAGTTTGATATGTAAGCAAAAAACCATGAGGTCGTAGCCAAGGTCGATGAAGGCCTTGACGCAAAACAAAACACTTTTCATTCCAAACCGATGACTCTAATTAACCAATCAGGGAATGATATGATACATTTTGAATCCCTGTGGGAAAATTCTTTTTTCCTGCTCCGTCTTGCTCTCCATAAGACACACACATACAGGCGAGAGGAAGCTTACAAGCTTAAGACACACACATACAGGAGAGAGGGGAGCAGAGCGCAGGGCCAGCCAGCATGCGGTGCCCCTGAAGGTTAAGGGCCTTTCTCCAGGGTCCAGACTCAAACTGGCGGCTTTTCAGTCACAGGCACAGAGACACACACCACCCCCATGTTACTGAATTTGGTCTCTGAAATGGGCCACGGCTGAACAGAGCCGAGCGTATTGTTTATTCTCCTTTCCTATGAATATAACAATAATATAAGCCAGTGTTACCCAGTATACCGGAGCCCAGCAAGTTGTTTTGAAATATCTTAATGGCACAAAACAACGGTCCATTTGTTCATACACACTTAGCAGAACTGCCAGGACTCTTAGCTGCCCAGGCTGTATGAACACTTCAACCTGGAAACAGAAGGTATTCAATTGCTGCTAAATAAATAATAGCATTTAGTAGTTATAGTAAATAGTAGCAAATAAATTAGTCTCTATTTTTTGTCATTAACAAGTATCTGATAACAGAATATCTATACTTTTCACTTTATCTTCAGAAATTGCATTGGTTAAATGTCTGTGTATGTGTGTGTGTGTGCAGCAAGATCCATTCCAATAAAAAGTAAGTTTACTTCTGTATTATCCAAAATACGTCATATGAGGGAACTCAGTGCTGGCGTCTGTATTAGCAGAGATGCGGCTGAAGTTGAGGAGTATCAACGCAGAGCCATTAATTTTGGAAGAGGACTGGACGAACTGCAGCAGGAGGTGCACAAGATGCGAGAAGCTACTCGGTACCAGGTGGAAAAGATCGTGGTTCAGAGGGAGGTAAAGGAATATGATGATGATTTTTCACTTTTTTTATTGTACAAGCAAACCATATTTATAAAAAGTTGAAAGGTCAAGGATTAAACAGCCTTGAATACTGTGCTTTTTAAAGTGACGAAGTGCTGGACAGAAACAGGTCACTGACATTTCAGTGAGAGTGAAATACAGTGATTCAGTTTCATGTGAATGGTTTCATATTTTTAAGCAGTAGGCTGTTATGTCTTTACCCATTTGGGCAATTTATGATCGGGACTGAAAAGATATAATAACTACTATGCGTTGCATTATGATTGGTTGCTTGCTGTAAACTTCTGACGGTTGTGTGTTATCACATCGGTCATGTGATGTTTCATTTCCCCTGCAAACAGGTCGAGGAAGCCATGTCCTTTAGGAAGAAAGTATATGAGGAGACTGTGAAGGAGCCAGAGTTTCTGGTCAACGTGAGAGCCCACACCGTTTGGGAGAAGACCCCCCTGAAGTTACTGTGTACCGTGCAGGGACACCCTGCCCCTGTTGTCAAATGGTAAGGGCTCCTCATGTCATGAATTTCAGGAATATTCTATCTAAAGGACATCGCTAAATTAACTAAATGCCCAAAAAGGTATAAATCTGTAATTTTGCAATCAGTTGATTGTAATAATACTGATTCACAAGGAAGCAAAAAATGGCTGAAATCCGTACAGCTGTTGAAACCCAGGCAGCTCATTTATCAATTTAATATTTAGAGACGGTGCTTGTAAAACCGTTGAAATTATCTGGATTTTTGCATGAATGACTCCTAATCATAATAACAGCATAATGATAAATAGACAGTCTTAAGACATTAAACAAGAGATATCAAACAACACACACAACATTCCTCATTGCCACAATTGTTTAGACAATTATGGTTAAATGGATAAAAATGGTGTGAACTCTGGCCCATTCCTCTATACCAGGGGTCACCAACCTTTTTGAAACTGAGAGCTACTTCACGGGTTGTGAGCTATACCAAGGGCTACCAGTTTGAAACACCCTCCTAATCTTATCTAAACTTCATGTATAATAAACGTTTTAAATGCTTTTTTTAGATATTGTCATTTTCAAATCTGTATAAATACAAATGTGATTAAAGAAGAATAGCAAGAGGATAAAATTAAATTTTAGACGCTGCTCAGTGGTGAGTTGTGCTATTTTTAGAACAGGTCCACGGGCGACTCATGTGGTGCTTGGGGGCATCCTGGTGCCCGCGGGCACCATGTTGGTGACCCCTGCTCTATACAGATCCATTTCAGTTGTTCATGAAAATTTAATTTACTCAAAAATATTCTCAGGTCAAAATGGAAAATGATTGGTTCATTGAGATACCCAATCAGGTTATAGAGGAGGCAGGTCCAATGAAATAGAGGAGATGGGACCAAGACATCTGATTGGTTGGTCTGACAGCTGACCTAGATTTGATTGGTTATCTCTCTGAGCTAATCATTTTTCATTCTGCCCTCAGAACCTTTTAGTAAGTAAAACTCTCACGTGCATTTTTGTGTATTTTTGGATGTCTTTG
The DNA here is from genome assembly GCA_026779585.1 of Mormyrus proboscirostris. Lineage (NCBI taxonomy): Eukaryota > Metazoa > Chordata > Actinopteri > Osteoglossiformes > Mormyridae > Mormyrus > Mormyrus proboscirostris. The sequence continues at coordinate 16,994,179 of JAODKF010000047.1, forward strand.
TTGAACAGCCTGCTTCAGATCATGCGACAGCATTTCTTTGGGATTTGGGATGGATCCTAAAATGCAAAATATCTCTGTGATGCTTATTCATTCTTGTATTTTGGGTGACTGTTATGTTGCATGGTGCAGTTTCTATTGAGTTAGTTCTCAGACTGACACCCTGACATATCCTCATACAGCTCTGTAGTCCCACACTCTCATCCTAACTCTGTATTGTTTCTCGTTCAGGATGAGCTTTTGCTGTTGATTTTTGCAGGCTTGTTTTTTCCAAACATAATGCCATTTACCTAAAAATTCGACTCATCAGTCAGTACAATATTGTTCCATCCAGGCGGTCTTTGGCAAACTTTGGCCAAGATGACCAACAATGTTTTTGGGGAACATGTTAACATCATGCAGAGAATTTCCCTTCCTACAGTAAGTGTCTTATGGCAGATGTTGTCAAGTGCCAGAGATCCTAGCAGATCTTTAGCTGTCACATTAAGGTTCTTCTTTACTTCTTCTACTGAAACACCTGATACCAGTCACCCTCTTTTGAAGAGGTCAACATTTTAACTATTTGTTCAATTAAGGTACAGCAATGCAAAATGTCATGTGTGGCGTCTGTCAGATATGACTGTTTAATGAAGCTTTTCAATCATCATTGTTTACTATACTGTTGACTGACTTATTCTTATGTCACACTTGTTCTCTTATCTCATTTTGCACTGCTGTTAGTCCTCTGTTGTTTGCCGTGCACACCCTCCCAACTCCCCAGTAACTGTGAAGCAGAAATTTCACTGTGTCCCTTTGAATACATGTGACATTAAAACCTGTAAATGCAATTTTTCAGCTGTTAGCCAGACGTTTGTCAGCTTAACTGGGACATAGGGGAGTCACCACTGCAGTCATGGTTAATGTCTCAGTAATTATCCTGTTTGCAGAGCTGAGCCCCTAAAACATGGCAGCAGAAATATTTCATATGCTTCATATAATTTACACATGGTGGTTTTGACATTTTAGCTGTACAATTACAGCCATTTTCAATGATTCTTTTTATAAGACACTGATACACAGTCCAGTTGTCCTTGTTCAGCCATCATAATATCCATTTACTGTACACTTTTCTGAGACTTACCTTGGATAACTGGCATTTTTTCTTAATGGAAACTTAAAGGAAAGTGTATCTTATTCTCAGGTTTAAGGACGGCGTTCTCCTTGATCGGCTGAATAATCCAGGGAAGTACAAGCTGGACAGCAAATATGGCGTGCACAGTCTGACCATTGCCAGGTATGCTATGAAAAATGAATAATTTTCACGTCTGTCTTTGAGCACTTTTTTTTTAAGGCGGCTGGAGTGAGCCTGAGCCGTGGCACGTCGACGCGGGAGAAAGTGCTGTGGTACGGGCCGAAACAGCTGCCGGGCTCCCCGGGTGCCAACAGCCGCTCGCAGAGAAGCCGTCGGCTCCGGGATGCCTCAGCTGTTCGTCCAAAGTGCTGAGCTGCTCGCCATTTGATACGCGGCCTCCTCGAGCAGCGCAGGAAGCCACCGGCTCCCTACAGGGGCGCATGGCGGACGGGCGGCGGCGTCTGAAGGTCGCACCGGCACGCAGATTGTTTTTAATTCAGTGAGACAGAGATTTTGAATAATGAAGATGCCGTCACAGATGGGAAGCCTGTGTTGTTAGTGTGCCTGATACTTCAGGGATTTAAAAGAAGGCGATGGAGACCTGAGAGTCCGGGCAGTTTTAAAATAGGCCCTCGGGGTCAAGGTCAGATTTCTGTCCTCTGTTCAAAAGCCGCTGCCCTCCTCCACATTAGGCTTGTTGTAGTTCTTGGTCGGAAGGGGGAATGAATTTGCCCCAGGGGGGTTCGTGAGAAAGGGTTTGTGAAAGTGTGCAATGTAGGAAAGATTTTTAAATCATTTTTGAAAAATAAAGACTTCGTCATTTAAAATAGTAACACTGTTGGGGTGCAGTTTCGCAACTAAACATGAATTAACTAAAAAAATAACTGATTCATATGATGAAATGAGTCATACTACAATCATTATTAGATTTCGTAGTTGTGCTCTGAACATGCAGCGAATTGACCTCAGTAACATATGGATTCATAATGACTGATAAGGAACACGCTCTTAATACATCTGTTTCATCTGTACTATGACAGAAACACATTAAATAGCAAAAGACGTCGTCATGAACGGTGATCGCAAAATCCAAAAATGTAATTTTGTGATTCCCGCATCTGCACCCGTTATTCCCGGGATGGGTTCGAGACCCCCTGTGACCCCAGTGGGGATTAAGCGGTTATGATAATGGACGGATGGATGATTCCAGTATTGTTCAGCCCTAAATAGATATCTGTTTGCAGACTTTACTGAGAGCTGTAGAGGGTGTAGGTCAGACTGAAGCTTCACACACAACAAAACGTGATTTTAACGTGAGTAAAATTTACAGAATGGAAGAGGTGACTGCCGATATTGGGGGGGTGAACAGCCCCCCTATTTCCGATGCCGCTGCTGCACTGCACACCTAGGCAAGGGGCTGAGAATTAAGCACAGTTTGTTTTATGCCAGTATAACATTACTGAATTTAGTTACGATGCACATAATGGCAAACGGAGACATTGTTTCCTTAGCTAAAGACTGGCTGGCAGATTACATGGCAGCAGATAGCTCACAGACTGAACTTCTATCCGAAGAAAACTTACTTTGATATTCTACTGGGCTAAGGGGCTTCAACATTATGTCAATAATTACACAGTGTATTATAATAAAAGAAAATAATCCTCACTAGAAGTTGTGAAGTGAATGGATGGAAAATCTCCATGTATTTGTTTTCATATAAGTAATTATGGAACATTGTATTGATAATGTTTTCAGTGTCGAGTTACCCTGTGAATATCTGCATGGAGTGGATGTGTAAACGTTACATCGGTTGTCCTGTCTGCCTTCAGGAGCGACATCGGTGACACCGGCGAGTATACGGCTGTGGCCACCAACGTGCACGGTTCAGCTTCCTCCAAGGCCACTGTCACCGTCAAGAGTAAGTGAGTGTGAATCAACGAATGTTACATCTATATAGCGCCTTTCAAGACACCCAAAGTGCTTTACAGAACCAATGGGGAGCCACTTCAACCACCGCCACCGCGTAGCCCCCACCTGGACGATGCGACGGCAGCCATTCTGCACCAGAATGCTCACCACACTCTAGCTAATGCGGTGAAGGGGCAATTCAAGAATCAGATACAAGGAATGATTAGGAGGCCGGATTTTCAAGGGCCACAGCGGATAGCAGGGTACCACCCCATCACTGGAATGAAATCATGCAGAACCTCTTCTGGAGCTCGACAGCGGTGGATCTCTAGCTGGTCCTCAAAGACGCCCAGGCAGTCCATGGAAGGGAGCTGGGAGGGAAGGGAGAAAAAACATGGGGCTGGGGGTTTCTGAGGACCAGGTTGAGGAACTGAACTACACGGACTTGTACTGGTACTGATGCATGAAGCTAAAACCCTAAGTTTTGGCAATAAATGTGATAATCTTTGCAAACAAGTTTATAACCTTGCTTCTAGATGAATTTAAATAGCGCTAATATTCATTAATGCAATCATAATAACAGTGGTTTAATTCTCTATTTCAAGTCTGATGATGAATGTACAATGTTGTATTCATCTTACGTATAGGCACTGTGTCAGACTAGACAAACCCACAGGCCTCATATGAGTGTTCGTGCTTATTACAGGGCCTGGTGAGGAGGAAGAGTTATCACAGCCTTCACTGCTTTCCTGCCAGAGTAAGTGCCATGTAACATGTCTCTACCTGAGGGAACAGCCAGCACTATCAGAATCATGTGTGTATACTGCCCTATAATCTATAATGGTGACAGGAAACATCAAATTAAGAGAAGTTTAATAGCATGATTATGTTCTAGAATAATGATTTTATGATTGGTGTCCTTAACTGCATGTCCCAGAACATGGCTGATCTTGAACAAATACAGTAAATACAGTTTTCTCCATATCATGTAACTCTACACGAAGCTAAATCTTTTGGTTTTTACGTTTGGAAGAAATGCTGAAATGTGGAACTGGTCTTGCATCAAGGTTGTTTATGAGTGGACATTTAAACTGGGCTGGGCAGTGACAACAGTAAATTTCCTTAATTTAAAAGTTAAATGGCACAATTTATATGCAATCCTATTATTTATATAATGCTTTTGCAATAAAAGAAATTAACAGAATTCATTATTCTTTTCTACCATTTGATGTTGTTTGAACTTCATCACATAATGACCTTGGCGAAGCCAGAAATCATAGTGTGAGTTGGCTGGCAGAAAATCAGCAATTCACTCTGCAGCAAAATCACACTACAGACTCAAGCGCATATTTCTGAGGTTTTAAATGACCCATGGCATTACTAAGACCAAATGAGCAATGAGAAAGAAAAATCTGCCTCTCGATCTGACATTTCCTTCGATTGATCTAACCACGCACACACATACCTGTCAGACACAATCATTTTATTCTACTTTTTATCACTCACTGTGAACGCTGAAAGATGGGGCTGAGTTCTGTTTGCGAAGGCCCTCCACGGCCAACCTATGCCGTGCTTCCATCATAAAATGTGCCATTAGTTAGGCATGCTGTCATATTTACCAATAAAACGTTGCTAATACGACACTTGTACCTTTCTTAGAAAATGCAGATGCCTTCTGACCGCGGAATGTTTTAAATTTAATTTTATATCATTTCTGTTCCACAGTCCCCTTGCTGTCAGAAATACGTCACAGCAAACTTGATATCAGTTTCTTGGAGAAGTTTGGTGTGACCTTTGGAACAGAGGGAGGCACAGTTAGCCTGACTTGCAAACTGATCATTAACCCGGACCTTGTTAACCTGCCCCCCGACGCTATGTGGTACAGAGATGGTAAGAGCAGCTTGTGGAACCGCGATTCCAAAAGTGTGATCTTGCATGAATACCTAACACCGGAATTGATTATCACAGAGGATTCAATACATCAACACAGCTGCTTTATCTTATGGAAAGCCTTAGTATTTACCGAGACCTGGAAAGACTGCTGATTATACAGTGCTGTGCAAAAATGCCAAAAAAAGAAAATTAGCTGTAAAACCTATTTTTAATCTGTCTGTGTCCTGTGTCGCCACTCTGAAACCTCCACTCAGATCAGCCCAGTATTTGCAGAAGTTATTCATGTATTTGTTGAACTCGTTCTCCAGCACATATTGTTTGTTTAAACATTACCTCATGAAATTAATAAACTAATTAAACTGAGTGAGCTATTAGTGAAATTTAACAATTACATAGAATGGCTGGGGAACCCTGAGCCAGAGCTGTGGTTTACTTATCAAACAAGATATTAGTAACTTTTAGGAAAATAAAAGGATTATGTGTTATTTTTCATTGTGTTTTACTGTGTTTTTATATATTCTAATGTAAAATTTAGTCATATTTTTAGATAGGACTTTTTTAGGCAGATAAATAGCTTTAAATATAATTTCCATTGGTGGCCCCGTACAGTACGGTAGTGTCAATATAGGAATAAAGTTTATGGTAAATGGACTGCATTTATATAACACTTTTCTACTCCTACAAGTACTCAAAGTACTTTACAATTCATGCCTCACATTCACACACCGGTGGCGGAAGCTGCCATACAAGGCGCCAACCTGCACACCGGGAACAATTTGGGGTTCAGTGTCTTGCTCAAGGACATTTTGATGGAGTCAGGAGGAACCAGCGCTAGAACCCCCAACCCACTGGTTGTGGGACAATAGCACTACCTCCTGCACCACCATCTTCCCCATCTATAGCAAGGATTCTCTGCCTTGTACGTAATGGTCCCAAATGATGGTGATTGACTGTGATGATATTGATAAACGACCTGACCTTTTCAGATGAGCTGCTGAAGGAGTCTGAGTGGGTGGAGCTGAAATGTGGAGGCAGCGTGGCTAAACTAACCCTCCCCCACCTCAATAAAGAGGACGAGGGCCTGTACACCCTCCGCATGTGGACGAAGGAAGGAACGACAGAGCACAGCGCATACCTCTTTGTTAAAGGTAAGTTCCCCAACCCGGCCCTTGGGGACCCACAGGCGGTTCCTCCAGCACCCAGCAGGACCGGACTGGGAAACACCGCATTAGCTACACATTTTAGAACCCTAACTTTTCTTGGGTAGTTGTGATCTATTGTATAACAGATTGTTTATGTTTTTTTCTAATAAATCTTGTCTTTTTTGCATGTAGTGCACATCCTGCATTCTCAGCATCCAAACCAGCTGTTTAAATATATTTTATGCATTTATGAGTTATCAGGCTTTTTCGTTTGTCATCTGCTGGCCTTCACACGTCGTCCACGGCTACATCATCTACCAAAAATTCCCAAAAAATTCCTATTTAGTTTCTTATGCTGACCCTGCGATATATATATCGAAACTGGAATGGGGAAATTCGTAATGCAGAAGGTTCGACTGTATTGGCTATTGGCTTTCACATAAATACTGCTACTACTACTACTGTACTACTACTTGGCTGCAGCTGTATTACTCCAAAGTCAAGGCAGCTGCTCCCTGTTTTACGTGTGGCAAAAACAGAAGTGAAACACTGTTAATTATGATACTTTTTCACAATTGAACTGTAGCAAGGCACAGAGCAAGATATGGGCGTAACAGCATTTGAAAAGCTATGAAAAGCAGTGAGTTACTGCCCTAAGCAGCTTACAGCTACAGCAGCTCCCTTGTGTTTTTGTTTTCTTTGTTTTTAAGTATCAGAAGTTTGTGTTTTTCTTTGTAACTATTTAAAATGTTAAAATGTAAATTGTGTTTCATGACTACCATGGTGTGGAACAGGATTGTTCCCCTGCTCTGCGTTAGCAATGATATTGCGATATTTCAGTCACGGGTGGAAGAATATGTGTGGAGGGACAGACGTTCACCTACACATGACAGAACACGCTGGACCTGCGTCCCCTGTCCCCTGGCCGAAGTGCCAGCAGGGGAACAAAGGCACAAGCCTTGGCTTCCTTATATCATAATAAGCAACATGAGGTCACTGGCAAACAAGACGGACGAGCTCTCAACTTAGACCGGGAGCCACGGGGAGTACAAACACTGTGACCTGGCTGAGAGCCGGAACCCCAGACCGCACTGTTCCAATAGAGGGCTTTAACATACTTTGGGGGCAGAGTGTGGCTCAGTGGGCTAACCCTCTCTGCCTGTGATCAGATAGTCAATGGTTCAACAACAGCTTTAAAAGTGAAGCCTGTGTGCCCTTGAGTAAGACCCTTAACCTCCAGCTTGCTGGTCGCTGCTTTGGTGGCACACTTTGCGGTCAGCAAGCTGTCACCTCCAGAGATCAAGTTAGGGTTAGTGCGTGTTGTACAGGGCTACAAGTAGCCACAGGTCCACCCGAACAGCAGACTGGACTTGGTGAACAACACAGCAACCCTGCATTAGAATGGCCAGCGCAGCCATGTCCACTGGAATAGTGTCAAGACCGTAATTAAACAAGAAGGCCTTTGGCAGGGGTGGCAGGTCCTGCCCAGAAAGGGCTGTCGCTTGTGTGGGTTTTGACTCCCTAATTAGACTGCTTATTATAGGCTGGGGGGTCCTGACTCCTGAGTTTGATCAGCTTAGGTTATCCCAAAAACCTGCATACTCACCGGCCCTTTGCGCATAAGATCGGCCGTAAAACCTTGTCTAGATCAGGTCAGTACTCCAAGCACAATGACTGAACTAGGAGGAGATTGATTAAAGAGGTCACTGTGGATGCGGTGAGTCTGAGGGAGGCACACAATGGTCGGTTATTATGGTAACCTGCTGAGAAAAACAACTTACGATAGTTAACCAGCTTAACATATGTTTTCACATGATGGTTCGATGTTTTAGCTGGTAATCCCAGTTTACGATTGTCATTTCAGCTAGTTTAGCAGGTAAAGTGACAGCTTGCAAAGATCAAAATCTATTTTCTGGGCTGGCCTGGTGCAAACCGTGACCTCAGTACAGTTGAAAACTTGATCCAGCTGACTGACAGAGGGCAGCCCACCAGCATGTCACACTCCAGACCCTAACCCCAAACACAGACACATGGTCCCAAATTCAGGAGCTTTGGGATGTCTTCACATTTTATTTTTCACTTGAGAGCACATCATGTAGTACGTAAATAAAGATGGGAGGAAATCCCATTTTCTCCACCCATCTTCAATAATTGCTTATCCAATATAAAGTCACTGGGTGACCCTAAAATCTGTCCTGGGACAGCACAAGGCAGGGGGACTAGCTGGGCAGAACATCAGTCTATTATAGGACATATATCTATATGTGAGCTCACATCCTGAGCAGAGCCCACTTTATGTCTATACATTCATATAATGTATTTACATGTCATTTAGACATCAAAATATAGAATTAATGAATGTGTTTTTTCACATCTGTTTCGCTTCTTTTTTACTGTGATGTTACACGTGCCTGTAAAATGTCGCCTTAATTTTCACTGAAATGAAATCCTCACTTTAAGCAGAAAAATGACCCCGTAGTAGAAGCATGCAGTCTGTCTGACTTCTGGGCCTTTGCTGTTTAAACAGATGTAGCTGCTCCTGTGGCTGGTGCCCCTCCGGCCCCCATGGACGTCAAGATCCTGGACGTGAACCGAGATTATGTGTTTCTGTCCTGGAAACCTCCCAACACCACCACTGAGGGACCAATTACCGGATATTTTGTGGACAGGTTTGTTTGAAAGGTTGAGGAGTGCTTGTAGGATTGCCCAATCATTTCTATTGCAAAACTCTAATCTCAACTATGACAGCCCTAACCCTCAACCAGCCACAACCTTAACCATAAGTAACCAAACAAAATGCTAATATTTTTGGCATTTTTACTTTTTTGATTGCATCCACAGATCCATATATAATTGAGCTTTCTCTTGTGGGGACTGAAAAAATGGTCCCCACACCATCAAAATAACCAGTTTTTATCATTACAGTGTAGGAACATTTGATGCCCACAATGTAACGTGTATCTGAACAAGTTTGTTTTTCCACCGTACCAAGTACGGTACGTTTGGTGCATTCCTTTGTCCGTTGACTTCCGGCCAAGTAGCAGTACCAACATTTTTGTACCAAAAGTGCCAAACGAAAAGTGGAACGATTGGAAAAGCACCCCTACACACACACACACACACACAACAATAATTTAAATTACAAAAGGTAAAATTTTCTCCATTTGCAAGTCTAGTCTTGTTAGACACATTTTAAAATGCTAAACGTGAGAATGTTTAAACTGGAGACCTATAAGGCAGGAACACTTCTGATTTCCTCTTAATTCAGGCTTGAAGTTGGCACTGAGACCTGGGTCCAGTGTAACAGCGCCCCTGTAAAGATCTGCCGGTACCCCGTGCCCGGCCTGAGCGAGGGCCGCGCCTATCAATTCCGGGTGCGAGCGGCCAACAGCTCTGGCATTAGCCACCCCTCAAGAGTCTCTGAGACAGTGACAACCCAGGACCCAACCGAGCTGGAGCGGCTGCAAGGTATCCAAACATCGGCCGCTGACACACAAGGCTGTTTTTAGTTATTTGGTTGGTGTAAGACAAAAGTTTCATATTTCTTACATACTTCAGAAATGCTCTATACTACACAGAAACACGAATGTGGGGTTTTTTTTGTACAGTTAATGACTTAGGAGACTAGATAAAGCCTTTCATGCTTCACTTTCTAAAAAAGACATTTTTAAATATTCTTCATATTTTAAATCAAAACATGCCTCACTAAATTTTTGTCTCTGTTAAACTAGTAATTAAAATTGAAGGAAGACGGGACATTGTGATTCGTCCAGAGGACTTAGAAGGTAAAGTGATTATATTATAAGCCATTTTGGTATAATCTGCAATATATACAGTTACGCATTCATATATACCATGTAACACTGACTGATTTACGATTTTAATTACAATTTAAGTAGAAGAATAACATTAGTATTATGCCACAGCAGATGTGGAAGAAGAATACAGTGAAGTCTGGTTATATCCTGTACTAATTAGTGTTACTGATGTGTTTAGATGGCAGAGTAGGGCAGAGTAGGGCAGAAGGCGGGGCACCACACCCTGCATGGGATGCTGTTTCCACAGCCTCACTGAATCCTCCATCTGCAGGTCATGTGAAGGTGCCAGGACCTCCTACTAAGGTGAACGCTTCTGAAATAAGCAAGTCGTACGTGGTGCTGAGCTGGGAGCCGCCACAACCTCGCGGACGGGAGCCGCTGTTCTACCAAATCGAGAAGGTGGGCTCCGTTCAGGTTCATGTCCTGTTAGCTGGACGAGCTTTTTATGACAAATATTCATTGCAGTTAAATTGCAGGTATCAATATAGATGTTTAAGGCAATTTTGCCCAATGTTACGTTAATATGTGAACTCTATGCTGTTTCAGTCACATGTGTAAAAATACTTGGTTCCTGACTTGAATTTGTTTGTTCTAGTCGGTGGGAGACTGTGCACACTGGCAGAGGCTGAACATCCCAGTGCCCCTGAAATCCCCCCGCTTCCCCATATTTGATTTAGAGGACAACAAAAAGTACTTCTTCCGTGTCACTTCAGTGAACAAGTATGGGTCCAGTGAGCCTTCTGCCCCTACAGAGCCTATCGAGAAGAAGGAGCCATATGGTAAGAAAAAGACTAATCAAACCAGCTGTAACACCTCTAGGAGAGACTCTCCCAAATCTGCTGTCTGTGTTGCTATTCTTTGGGAGTTCATTCTTCATTATGTTCAAAATCAGTTACCTGGTAGCACCAGAACAGCTGATTTACACATAACTACAATGTCAGATAAAAGCCCTGCTATAGTTTTGTTCCTCGAGGTACAAACAACATCAGTGTACCTGCAATGGTACAAAAAAGTTCCCCAAAGTCCATTTCTGTTCCTGAAAAGGTAAAGGTGGGAACACGAGGTCACTAATTCGCGACTTGACTCAGACTCAAGTGACAGACTTGATGATCTGTGACTCAAGTCGGCAAAACTAATGGAAGGAATCAACCTGGGCAATTGACTCAAGACTACAGTACGACCTGACTTGGACCCCATGACTCGAGAATAGTTGAGGTTATATAGTCCCTCTCTGGATACCATTAATTTTATAATTTCTGCTGTCTACATTTTTATTTAGCATATACATGGATGTAAAAACCTTGTGAGGACAATCGTGAGCAGACACTCTCTTTTCAACCTATCTCTGCTTATAAAGAACGTATCCTATGAACGCCCTGTGGCGGGTTTTTGCTGCAGCAAGTTTTAATCATTAAAAAACTGACATAGGTAGGGACACAAGTTACACGGCTCACAACTTGACTTGGACTCGAGTCACAAATTTGATGACTTGTGACTTGACAGCAAAACTGCCAGAAAGACTTGGTCTTGATGGCCAATGACTCAAGACTTGACTCGGACTTGCCAAGGAATGATTGTTCCATCCCCATTAAAAGGTACATTTACCTACAGCTAGGGATCCATTGGCAGACCCTTGAGGTTACAGCCTCTGTGACAAGTAAGTATGTCGTGAAAGATTGGTAGTTTATTTCTGATGGCGTAGTTCCTTAATTGATAAAGAAATATTTAGGGTAATCACAACAATTAAATGGCCGTAGGCGTTGCCTGTCATTTGCTGTGTGTGCTCTAGAAACTTCAACACCAACATACGGCCGTGAAAACAATTGAGACCACAGCACAATTTTTTGTTTTACACTTTTCTCAATTTTTGGGTGTGCTTCTGAGAATATTTTGCATATTATTTTGCAAATTGCAGCCTGCTTCTTCTCTGTTTCTCATTAATGAAGGGCTTCTTCCTTGCTTTGTGGGACTGTAGTCCTGCTTCGAGGAGCCTGATACGAGCTGTCCTAGCAGTGCACTTCACACCGGCACTTAATGTTTCTCATTCCTTTTGAAGGTCACTTTATGTCACTCTACGATTCATGAGAAACTGTCGGATTCAAGTTTACTGTCATCTCTTGCATTAGAAAGTCGCTTCTGCCCTTTACCAGCTGGTTCGTGGTCTTTCCCAGTGTCTCCTGATTCACCATGTTCTTGTGTACTGATGTCTTAGAAACTTTGAGCCTGGAAGCAGCCTGCCTTGCAGGGTTAGCTTCTGTCAGCAGAACCAGGATTAAACTAGGATTTAAAAATGCAGACTTGTTTAAAAATATGGAGAGGTCTCTTAATTTTTTCACGGCTGTGGAGAAAGCAGACATTAAACCAGATAGTATACCAGAGTTTTATTGAAAGGCTGGATGTTCCTGGGAGAAACACATATATCATAAGTGCCTAAGTGCTCCTGTTGTGAAAGCAAAATAAATAGTTTTTAGTAAATACTTTTAAATAGTTATGTTGCACCAATGATTAGCCACGTATAACACGTATAATGTCACTCCGTACAATGATTAATGATAGTGTATGTTTAGGTTTACTTTTGAGCATACTTGGGAACGGCTTGTAATTTTTTTTATAAAAAGATAAAACATTTTAAGGAACAAACTAGGTGTGTAATTTGAGGAGTGTCTTGTACTTTTTGAAGTACATGTGCAGGAATCCCCCGTAACAGCTGTCAGGAATGTGCTTTTCACGTTGCCGTCTACCTTGTGCTCTCCAGGCGTTCCCTCAGCCCCTGGTCAGGTCGCTGCTACAAGAAACACAAGAACGTCCGTTTTCGTGCAGTGGGATCCTCCCAAGAATCTGCACGGCCTCATCGGCTACTACATCGATGCCTGCGTCGTGGGAACGAAAGCATGGACTCCGTGTAATCACAGGCCGTACAAGTACACCAGGTATTCAACAGCATTAATGAGGGTCCAGTGATCTCACCGCATCAATTAATCACATCAACTACTCCTTCTGTACAGTACAAGCACACCAGCCATTCAATGACAGTAATGAAGACCCATTGACTTTCTTGATAGTTGGAAGTTTAAATGTAAATGTTTGATTGTGTGTATATACAGTATGCCGTCTGTGTTGCTATTCATAATATGGTATTATATACTGTATAATGTATATACTGTATATATGTAGGTTAGTGATCTGCCTGACTTGTCTGTCAGTGTGTCTGTCTGTCTGTCAGCATCTCTGTCTATGTTTCAACATGTTCTTACTGTGACTTGTTTAGGTTTGTGGTTCATGGGTTGACTCCTGGGGATACCTATGTCTTCCGTGTACAAGCAGTAAATGCTTTTGGCCTCAGTGACGAATCTCAAGAGTCCTTGCCTATCCAGGTGGCAGATGCTCTTTGTAAGTACAGACCATGAGAACCAGGTCCTCGGGCTACTTTGCACTTCAGACTTTCTCTGCATTATGAGATTTTATTAGTTCGTTATGAAATTGTAAGCTACAACTTGTGGTTATTAACAATTTATAGTGCGCAGCTATAACAAGAATGTTAGAGGTATGTTTGAATAAAAATATTATACCAGACCATTTACCTCAAGCAGCAATACAAATTAATATTTTTTTAACAGCAATTTGTCAGACTTATTGAGGCATTTAGCTGTTGATTATCAAGGCAAATAAATATCATGTTGTTGTTTATCATTGTTGTCTATAATTTCTATATAATTTGGTCTCTTTTGCTGTTACTATTTAGAGGTACATAATTTTCATTGATTCTTAGCGCAAAAATAGTGTGGTGGAATGATTAACTGTAAACTAAGTACCTGACTATATATAGTGGTATTTCAGTGTATTGTAGGTCATAGTTTAATTATAGGAGATGACATGTCTTTCAAACAGAAGTACTGCCTTTAATGACAGATCACCGCCAGTGTTAACTGGCAGCACAGAGAAGGGAGTGCACAATTCAACTCGGTTGGGGTCAGACACCACACACACACACACACACACACACACACACACACACACACACACACACACACACACACACACACACACACACACACTGCACAGTAGACATTACGCAGGTGCTACATTTACTATTTTCAACCTTGGTGTAACATGATTATACACACTTTAAATCACAAGGTTGGCATACTTATATAATTTTGTAGTCACAGTATTTTTAAGCTGTTTCAGAATCCATCATGAATGCAGATATGAGTATTGAATTGTGAAAGGGTCCATTATGCGAGCAGATATGATGATTGTGTTATAGCCACCAACTGTGGGTGGAGATATGGTGTAATAAGATCCATGATGAGTGCAGATATGATTATTGAGCTGTAACAGGAATACAAGTATGATTATTTACTTACAGAAGGATGTTTTATGAGTACAGATATGATTATTCAGTTTTAATTGGGTCCATTATGAGTACAGATATGATTTGTGCTTGTAGCAGCAGCTTCCATGAGTATAGATATAATTATTCAGCACGAACAGGGTTCATTGGGTGTACAGTACAGATATGATTATTGAGTTGTAACAAGGTCTATTATGAGTACAGATGTAATTATTCAATTGTAACAGGGTTCATTGTGAGTATAGGTATGATTATTGAGCCATTATGAGTGCAGATTTGTTTATTTAGTCTGGCTTGAGTAAATAATATAATGGGTAAAATTAAAATCAGACATTAAGTAACTTTGTACTCGACTGCTTCCACTATCATTTGTCACAGACTACTCCAAATGCAGTAACAAATACTGGCTTTGCATGTCACTATATGAGATGACGTCTATGTTTTATGCAGCATTTAGCTTGACTGAGCTGCGTAAATGCCTCCATTTTAGCTACACCCACTCCCGCATATGGGATCGCCCTGCTCTGCTGTGACGGAGCCTCCATGATTCTGGGATGGAAGCGGCCCAGGTATTCTGGCGGATCCAAGATAACTGGTTACTATGTTGACCAGCATGAGGCTTCTAGCATGGAATGGAAGGAGGTTAATGTGGTTCCTGTCAAGGAGAGAACTTTAAAGGTATATTTCCGCCATCAATAATTGAAGTATGATATAAATTTACCAATAAATTAGCTACGGCTTGTATTATCCTTTGTTCTCATCACTGAACTCTGTAATTTATCTGTGTAGGTTGAAAATCTGAAGGAAGGAGCTTTTTATGAGTTTAAAGTTAAAACAGCAAATCTTGCTGGAGTTGGGCAGTCTTCTGAAAACAGTGAACTTTTTCACTGTGAGGCCTGGAACATGCCAGAACCAGGTACATTCAAGAATGTTTTTGTGGTTGCTTACCTCATTCTTTCATGCTTTAAACTGCTTTATTGATTCTGTAGTCTAAGGGCGCTTTTCCACTGCACCAGGTACATTTGGTACTTTAAAAAAGGTGATACTTTAAGGTGGGTTTTTCCACTGCCATACAAACTGGCACTGCCACTGAATGACATCACAACATTAGTCAGGGTATTTTGTACTGCCTTTTTCTGCCTTTGCTGTTACATGAGCGTTGCGAACATTCTCTGAGCCAATCATAATTATTTTCATCTTTGCCGTTTAAATTATTCCTAGATGGATCTGTGAGAAATGTATTTTTGAACTTTTTTGCTTTATAAATATCCCAGTATTTAATACAAGACATTATCATATGCAAAATTTTTCCAATATGGAAAATATGTCATGCCATCCATATCTCATTGAATATGCTATTCCAACCAGATAACCATTAAAGCAGGGGACTCTTCACCTGTCCATGCATACAATATTATTACTTTTTTTTTTTACTTCTTTATCATTGTTTTCTGAGTTTGTATCTACACTTAGTCAGGATGGAGGATGTATTTTCTGCTTGTGAGACAGTTTATTTGCATAACCAGTTGACAATAAACACAAGTTCTTCCTCCCCAGCTGGTTTGATAATTTTGATACTGGTTCCTGATTCGAAATCAATGAAAATGTGAAAGCAATTGTTAACAATACCTGGCACAGTGGAAAAGCACCCACAATTCCTACCTTTGTATTTATAGGAAGAATCTGTGATGGGTTAATTAGCAAAGCTTACTTTTTCAATAGTAGGTTTCATTAACTGGGTGTCTCTGCCCCAGTGGCCTAATGGATAAGGCCTTGGCCTCCTAAGCCAGGGATTGTGGGTTCAAATCCCATCTGGGGTAAATAAAGGCAAAGCTGATTTTCATATTAGTGGATTACCTGTTTTCCTAACTTTGAAAATCGTTAGTGGGCCAATTAGATCCGCTAACATTTTTTCGCAAGTAAAGTGAATAACATTTATATATGCATTTGTTCCTGTATGTTGTGAGCGTGTCTGCAACAGTCTATCTGGCATGTTGTTGGCTGACTACATGTACTGTAAACACAAGACATGATTGGTCGATAAATTTTCCGGGGTCTGATTGACAGGTCTAAAGACCAATAAAGAGATGAGACCCTCCTTCCTAGCTGTTGGTAAATAGTGCCATGCTTGTAGTCCACAAGATGCTTCACTGAGGACAAAATGTCAGCATTGCGAAATAGGAGTTCTCCGACAAAAATGATAATATCTCAGAAATAGAATATCACGGAAAGAAATCAAAGAAAGAAAAGGTTTAAACACAGATTTATTCAGGAGACTACAGAATCCGATGACACTCAACTGGATAAGTCTTAAACATCCCCTGGTAATACAACAGATGGGAAAAAAATTAGCTCTCTAGGTATGTTTTTAAGGGTTTCAGAGCCAAAAACCAAACCGAAACTCGATTTATATAATAAAAGCTAGGAGTTAGTATAGTTATCATTTAGCAAAATCTTTTTTGTGGCTTATCAGTTTAGCGAATTAGTGGTTATTGTTTGTGTGGAATTTGCATGTTTTCCCCGTGTCGTTGTGGGTTTTCCTCCAAAGTCCAAAAACATTCCCTTCCTTGTGGCTATGGGCTCTGGATGCCCTTTAACCCTGAATAGGATAATCAGTTACAGAAAATGTGTGGATGGATAAGAGTCACCACTTAAAATTTAAAGATATGATGTTCAGTAAAAATTACAGAATCGTTACCGAATTCAGTAGAAATGTTCGGTAGAAATTACACAGCAATTATGGGTTCTTATGAGTTCTGTCATTTTGAATTTCAGGTCCTTGTCATGATATCTCTTTTTGTGAGATCAGGAATGACTCCCTGGTTGTTCAGTGGAAGCGCCCAGTTTACATGGGTAAAAGTGCCGTCACTGGGTACTTCATTGAAGTGTCCAAGAAGGGCACTGGCCAATGGGCCGCTGTCAATGACAAGAGTGTTGATCACTGTTATCTGAAGGTAAAAGTCACTGCACAGTCCACAAAGAAGCGTTTTCATTCTATTACGATTTCTATTAAAATAGAAAACTGCTCATTATTTCTATCCTGCATGTGTCTAGGTGTCCGAGCTGGAGAAAGGAGAGACTTACGTCTTCAGAGTGCGAGCGGTCAATGCTCAGGGTATTGGACGGGCATCTGACGCCTCTGAGCCTGTGTGTGTTAAGGCGTTGCCAGGTAACATGAGATCGCCGCAATGCAGAGGCTATTTTTAAGTGAACATCTCCATCTAAAGGGATGTGTTATTAATAAAAAAGTGAATTGTAATCGATTGGTAGGAATGCAAACACATATCAGTGTATTAGTGCTAGTCAGACAACAGTCAAGGAGATCCTGAAAAGCAGGAACTGAAATATCATTTACTGAGCAGTGTTTTAGTTTATTTTTGCAGATCTTTGGGCTAAAACAGTACAATACTAGCAGTGTGGATTAATGCATATAGTGTCTGGAGGGCATGTTCCTTTATGGGCCGAAGGAGAATTCAGAGGCACTTCCTGATTTTCCTGAGCTCAATGTGCCCCTGGGTCAACGACGGAGGGGCTTGCATTTTAAAGAATAACCAATCACAGTCTTCATTGTATGACATCATTGCATTAATTAAAACCAGTGTTTTATATTAAGCGGCAGGGTGCACTGAACTACCTGTTTTATTGTGTATGCCTTTTATTAAGTATAAAACATAGGAACATGCTTACTTGCAAAGGCTCGACAGAGCAATGTAAGGGTGCATCTAAAGGACCTTGCTCAAGAGCCCACAGACATATGGTTATTTTATGGGAGTTTCTCATCGCAAGCACAGAGGCTCAGCCACACACTGCCTCTGGCCAAGTAGTTGAAAGCCTTGAGTTTGAAAATCAAAAACAGATCGAACATATGTGGTGATGTCATATAATGAAGCCTGTGATTGGTTTAAGTAGTGAAATGCAAGTCGTTCCCTCGTTGACCCAGGGACATATTGAACTTGGGAAAATCAGGATGTTTCACTTCAGAGCAACTTATTTTCACATCAGGTACCAAGGAAATTCATTGTGGGGTGGATGAAGAAACCGGAGATGTGTATCTGTCCTTCGAGGCGTGTGAAGCGTCTGACGTCTCGAAGTTTATCTGGTCAAAATCCTACAAAGACATCACTGATTCTTCCAGAGTGACAACTGAAACCAAAGGGAGAAGGTAAATGGATTTCCCGTAGGCACTGTATAAACAGAATGCCAGACTCGGCCGGCTATATGCACACACACACGTTTGTATTCATAGCTTTGTGGGGACCGTCCATTCATGTCTATGGGAAAAACCCAAATCCCAACAATGGCAACCTTAAGCCCCACCCATCCTTAACATTAACCAAGTAATCAAACAAAAAGCTTTTTGCCATTTGCAGTTTTTTGATTGTTCGAACCTCATACATTATTATTAGCTATAAATAGTCATTTTGCCTATATACATGGAATTGCATTTGCAAAAAAAGCTTTTCACCCTATGACCTCTGCATGCGATTAAGAGGGTAATTTTTGTGAGTCCTCTTTATACAATTTAGTTCACTCCAAATTACTAATTAAATAATGCTACTTTTTTAGATCTAAACTTATCTTCAAAAACCCAGACCGAGAAGATTTGGGAACATACTCTGTCTTTGTGACTGACACTGAATATGTGTCTGCCAGCACGGTCCTAAAGGAGGAAGGTAGGCTGACGACTGCCCCAACTGGCAGGAGACCCCTGTTGAAGCTGCAGGATTATAAAGAATGATCCGGATAATCTGTCTTGTTGGTATATATGATGACATGTGAATTGGTAATGGATGTTTTTCTTGCAGAGCTGAACAAAATGCTGGAGCTGAGCTACGCAATCAGACATCCAAGTGAGTCTCTGTTACGCCTTATATTCAACATTTAATTCAGCTTAAAGATCATTGTATTCTCTCAATGGGAAATACAATATGGTTTTGGGACCGATCCACCACCACAAACACTTTCTCGTTAAATTCAAAAAGTATTTGAAGGATCTTCTGTGCATTTCATGCCAGACTGTGCATCTTTGTGCTTTGATCTTGGAAACAAACACATCCCCAGTAGCAACCATGCTGCAGTAAATACTTTGGCCGAGTGTGTGATCTGTGTACCTGCAGTTCACACATCAGCTATCTGGCCTTTTTGATAGTTTCTCTTTTTGCTTTGGTGCCAATTCCCTTACTGGGAATTGGAAATCATTGTAATATGACTCGCCTTGGTAGTTTGCGATTTAAGGCCTTTTTCATGCAGTGTTTCTGTCAATTTGTCCAGCCCCTATATGTCTGTAACATATTGATGACACAGTCCGTTCTTTCTGCGTATGCTGGTGCGTCTGTTAGCAGGAGGCTGTTCAGACATATTCAGACGCACGTCACTTTGTTGCAGTCGTTCCTCTGAAGACGGAGCTGGCCTATGAGGTCCTGGAGAGAGGCCGCGTGCGCTTCTGGTTGCAGGCTGCGCGCATGTCCCCCGCCGTCTCCTACCGCTTCATCGCCAACGACAAGCAGATCACCACCAGTGAGGTGGGGGCATCCAACTCCAGCTAACGGACCATCACATTCGCTGTGAATGTTGGTGAATTGTGGTGCAATAGCTGCGTTCTAGGAAGCGCTGCTGTATGTAAATAATAATCAGAAATTAAAGACCAACAGTAGGAGCCAACAATGTAACAACTGCCAGCAACGTAATAATTTTTTAATATGGTAATAGTAGTTATTGGCTGCTACACATATTACAGTATATTATGCACAAAAAGTTATTACATTTTTGATTCAGAAATGTTATTACATTATTGGTAAGTTTTGCATTATCAACTGATATGATTAAGAGACAAATATATGCAAATTTTGCTCTCGATGAAACGACCAAGAATAAGGTAGGTGTATTATCAGCATTCTTTGTACAGCTGCCTTGTATGATTACAAGTCAATAGAAACAATAGTTAAGGAAAGTAACTATATTTAGCAATATAATTGCAAAAACATTTCAGTTTTTTCATGTGCGAAAAGAAAACGCAAACATGAAGGGGTTGTTGAATGATTGATGAAAACTTTTGATTCATTAAAATTTCCCAGAGAACAAAAAAATTATATTCATTCCGTTTATTTAATGCTACCCTAAGACACTGAAGAAATACTTGCTTTTCAGTTACACACTTGGCGGCTTTTTATCAGAGACAGATGAACAGATGAAGGGGATTTCTGATGCATTTTAATAATATTACTTAGGAATTATCATGAGAACAGACCCCCACTATACATAGCATTTTTGTGCTGGAGTATTCTATATCTAAATGTTAATTACATACTGTATTCCACCAGTCCAATGAGAATCTTTTTTGTTTTCATTTTCAGGGCTACAAGTTAAGCCACAGTGTTGAAACAGGAATTATTGAGCTCATGATGGAGCGTTTCACAAAGGAGAGTGAAGGGACCTACACGATTCAGATACAGGACGGCAAAGCGAAGAATCAGTCGTCTCTGTTGCTCATCGGTGACGGTAAGAGAATAATAAGAAGAGAGTAACGCCATATTAATAAGTCCAGGCAGGTTTAATGACCTACGGGCAGGCATTGGCGAAGGACATACGATCCACTGTAAGGCTCCAGGGGAAGGGGTGCTATTGAATCAAACTGAGAAATCAGTGAGAAAAAAAAACAGCAAAACAATGGGACTGCAAGGGGTCAAATAAAAGCAGGAAGGTAAAACCAGTACTAATAAAGGCTATACTTAAACACAAGAGAAACACAATCAGGAAACCATAAGCACACACAACAAAACCAGGAACAAACACAACAAGAAATGCATCCATGCAGCGGCAAACGCAATGACTGAATGAGTACAAGGGTAAGATCCCAATTACATAGCCAACAAGGGTATGACAAGGGATAGGTGTGAGTCATTACTAATTACCAAAACATTAGAGATTAGGGCAACAAGGAACAAGTGAGGGTAATTAATAAGAACTAAGGAGTTTAACACTAGGCATACAAGTAGAACAAAATATTACTGCAAAACCAGACAGACACAGGCAGGAGTGACAAGAACAGATACAAAACATATATCTATACTACAATACAAGGACAAAATAACCAAAGGGGAAAAAACTCAAAATATCCTCCTGCCAGCCTCGAACCCACAACTGCAGGAGAGGCTCAGTCCTCTATGGCATATACAGCCCATTCAGCCACACAGTGGCCCAGGGAGTGGCAAAACGCAATAGGAACTAAGGGTTACATCACCTGCTGGCCAAATGGGGAAATCAAGACAGAACAGGATAAGTCAGGGACAAATCCTGGTAATGGCTTGCTTTTTTTCAATTTCGCAGCTTTCAAGGTAGCTCTGAAGGAGGCCGAATTCCAGAGGAAAGAGTACATCAGGAAACAAGGTGGGTTAAAAAGAGTGAGGTGACGTTCCTATACATATTTAGAAAGAAATATGTTAAGTATCATATCTATCCATGCTACTGTCTAGAAATGTCTAATATCCATCGCTAATGGGTTTTCTAACGGTTATAAGTTGATACCTGACTGCACACTGTGTTGGTCTCACTTGAAAAATTACTAAATTTTAACTGACATTGTAAATATCTTAATTCTAGGCCCCCACTTCCAGGATTATTTGTATTTCCAGGTGGAAGAAGACTGCACTGTGTTACTTAAATGCAAGGTATATCAAACCCCAAAATTCTATGAATATGCTAGCCATCGGCTTGGCTTGGAGTTTTATTATAATTTTACCGTTTCTGTTTTATTTTTAATTATTTACTTCACCTCTGCGTTTGTGACAGCTTGCCAATGTCAAGAAAGAGACTGCCTTCCACTGGTATAAGGATGATGAGGAAATTGTTCTCGACACGCCAGTCAACGTGATGTCTGGGAGCTGCGCACTCCCTATCCCACTGGTAACATTTTCTAGATTTTAAAATACCCTACTAAAGCTAGGACCAGCTCTCAGTTGTGGTGCAGTAATCGCACAATCTTGTAATAAGCAATTGTGCTAACCAAAACTCTTATCCTTTCAATTGATCAAACAGGATGTAAATTCACTGTAACATTGCAGCCGCATTGCTTATCATAATTTATCCTAACAAACAGCATTGCATTACTGTTTATAGACTTATCTAAAGCCGACACTGTTCATCATTTCTTGTTTCTTAGATGAAAAGGTAGATCTTATTTCTCATGTAATCTAAACTCACAGCTGACAAAACTCACTATGAAACTGTGAAACCTGTAGACGACGGAGGCTGTCATACTGTACAGCATTCTGTTGGGTGTAAGGTCAGGAGTCTCCTGGCGCCCTCTGCAGGGTAACACCTGACTAAATAATCACCCTAATGCGTCTAGGGATAAATTCCTTGTTTTTTTTGTGGTTCTTTAGTTTTCCAGGAAAGATCAAGGTATTTACAAAGCTACCCTTAGTGACGACAGAGGAAAAGATGTCTCCCTGTTCGACATTTCGGGCAAAGGTATCGGCACATAGAACATACGAGATATTCTCCTCCATTTTATTGGTCTTCTCATTTAATTCATATTGATGGTTTATTAATCTGAGGTTAATTCCTTATGAGTTCTGCTTATGATTTTATGTATTTATTTCCGTTGTCTTCATGCAAATATCAACTTTGCTTTTTGTTTATAGTGTTTGAAGATATTATCAACGGCATTGCTCACATTGCTGGTAAGGGCCATATGTTCATATTTATCTCTATATCTTTTATTTTCTACAGTAGAGGTTCCCAACCCCCCAGTCCTTGGTCAGTATTGCACCAGGCCGCGGTACATGGGGGGGGTTACGGAGGGCTTGGTTAGTTTCCAAAAATAAGCTTTATATTTATAAATATATGTTATATAAATATATATTTATATAAATGGAAAAAGTTAAGCTGGGTGGCCCGTCATATTCTTGTGCGACACAGACTGGTGCGGGAGCAGCAAAAGTTTGGGATCATAGGTAACTCTAGGCTTTTGTCCCAGGGGGGTGCAGTCAGTCATTCACCCAGATAAATTTGTAAAAAAGAATTGGTAAATACATTTATAATAAATAATTATTATACATTGAAATAATTAATGATTTTCAAATATAAAAAGCAGCATAATTTCATTTTATTGAAAGTAATAAGTTCTAATAGTATTTTAAATTAACCAGTATTTGGCGGTTGGGAACCACTATTCTAAAGCACCGTACGCTGTCGCATTATTACACGCTTCACAGAGACAGTACTGTATAAACTTTTGCTTCTCTATCAAATGTATTTGATCCCTCCAAAATGCATTGAAATCCCTGAATTTATATAGTCGTGCCGTGCCTGGAATTATTTGTGACATCCAGCAACGAAGCGTGTAAGTGAGGGTTACCGGCGGCCCGTTAGCCGCGCTCGCCGCTGAAAGCCTGTCCCGTCTGCGGCAGGCTCCTCCGCGTCCGAGCTGGTGCTTCAGTGCACCCCCGAGGGCATCCGGCTGCAGTGCTACATGAAGTACTACACTGAGGAGATGAAAACGCACTGGTTTCACAAGTATGCTCATTTTTCTCTTCCTAAAGTGATCAATTCAGTCCTCAGTCTCTTTCAACATCTTTTTAATATTCACTCTGCCACAGCCACAGGCTGCATGTGCATGATTTTCAGTCCAGCATATAATACAGTTGTAAGTTACAGGGTTGTTAAGTACTTCGTGCCATGGTTGATGTACTGTTACATATGGCTGTAAGTCTCGTGTAGGGATGTAGAGAAGGTGTAGGGAAGGGTCTGTCTGCCCCTTTCACTCCCAGAGATGCCATTTATGTGACATAAAAGGGTTTCCCTAAAAAATAAAAGGCTAAAAATGCTGCTGTATGGCCATGCTGGTGTTGCCAATTAAAAAAGAATCTTTGGTTTCTCATGGCTTTTGCATACACTGTATATATGGCAAGGCTTTCTGTGCCAGAAGCACATATAGTTAGTGTTTTAGACCAGAGGACTCATCAGGTTTAAAAATGTTTACATTTTTCAAAAATGAAATAAATATTAGAACTGTTGGGTACCTTCTTATCATTTGCATGCCTTGAAATGCAGTTCAGCGTCTGTCTGGCTTTTGATTCCAGGGCTTTCGAACTGTCTTCTCGTGCATCACATGGACGTGCACCTTGCAGCTCCTATTAGGATATTTAATAAAAAAGTGCTGTGAATTACGTGAAACACCATCCTGGAAAGCATGTCACGAAAGCGCCTTGTCTTACGATTCAGGGAGAGCAAGATCTCGTCCTCAGAGAAGATGAGGATCGGCGGCACTTCGGAGATGGCCTGGATGCAGATCTGCGAGCCCACTGACAGGGAGAAGGGCCATTACACCATCGAGATCCTGGATGGCATCACTTCACACACGCGCACCTTCGACCTCTCTGGGCAAGGTGAGGACCTTTTAAGCAGCACTGTGTCAGGCGTGAAAAACAGCCACCCTAGTAATGAGCCTGGCCCATCTCAGTGAATTAAAACGAGTTTTATCTGAATTGCCCAATAGACAGCTTCACTATCTTATAACGAACAAGATATTCTAGAAAGTTGCTGATAGTACTAAAATATCACTTAAGCTTGCGTTGTCTGCCACATCTTGTTCAGATAGCATTGGGGAAGATTGGTTTTTGACACGCATATTATCATTACAGCATTCAATGAGGCGCTTGCGGAGTTTCAGAGGCTGAAGTAAGGCACCCATCGCATGTGTCACTATCCGTTAAAAAGCAATGAAATCTCCATCTGCTTTTACATCCAAAATGGCCTGCAAAATGTGACGCTTTCTCACTGTATTTTCCATTTGTTTCCAGGGCAGCAGCGTTTGCAGAAAAGAGTAAGCATCCAGACAGCACTGCATTTACCAGACAGACAGCACTGCATTTACCAGACAGACAGCACTGCATTTACAGACAGACAGCACTGCATTTACAGAGGGGCCCTGGTTTGTTTTATGTGTAAAATGAAACCTTTATGCTGCTTGTTTGCGTGTTCAGATCGCGGCAGAGTGGTCGGCGGTCTCCCCGATGTCGTCACCATCATGGAGAAGAAGGTAAAACATCCATTGATTGATTTTCATTGATTCACGCAGACATCTGAGCTTATGAATCAAGGCTGTATCCATAGCTACTTGCCTGATGAAATGTAACATGTATTTTAAGTTAAAAATGTAAATGAAAATTTTATTTTAATATATTGATGTTCCAAAAAAGACCGGTTTTATCAAATGAAAGTTAAAAAATTCAATCAAATGGCATGGAATTTAAAAAAGTTGATAATTTGCACCTAAGAGTCATATAAGTAATAGGCTTTATTATGTTGAAAGAGTTCAAGGGGCGGCATGGTGAAGCAGTGCTGCCTCACGCCTCCGGGATCCGGGTTCGAGTCTCTGCCAGGGTTCCACCTGTGTGGAGTTTGTATGTTCTCTCCATGTTGTTGTGGGGTCTCCTTCGGGTACTCCGGTCCCCCCCCCTCCCCCACAGTGCAAAAACATGCTGAGGCTCATTACAGTTACCAAATTGTTTTTAGGCGTGCCTCTGTGTGTGGATGGCGTGTGAGTGGTTGGCGCGTGTGAGTGGTTGGCGCGTGTGAGTGGTTGGCGTGTGAGTGTGCCCTGTGATAGGTTGGTGCCCCATCCTGGAATGTTTCCTGTCTTATGCCCATAGGCTCTGGAGCCCCTGCGACCCTGAACAGGATAAGTGGTTTCAGATGATGGAAATCATATAAATACTATCTGTGATTTGCTTAAGGCTGGTGCTAGAGACCCTCCGATGTCATTTAAATCAGGAGTGTGGTAACATTTTGGATCCCTAATAAATTACATCAACACTGGAGAGAGTGCAGCTGATAAGACCAAGATATTCTGTTGCTGGAAACACATCCAACATAACTCAGCTAACTCATTAGATACGGCGTCATGAGAGTGTGTGTACGACCGGAGCACGGCGGAAACAGCCGCTGCGAGTGAGCCTCACCGTCACATTTATGGCAAGAAATTCAGAGCGGGATAAACAAGAATTAGTACGGTTTATATCACCATAAACAGTATAACAGGGGATTTAGTTCATTATGATTGTTATGATCCTGTCATACTTTTGAAATTTTGTCTTACATATTTATTTTTATTGTGGAAACAAGCATCTGTAAGGATTTTTTATTTAGACATGTCAACAGACACATTGTCACATATTTCTTTACAACTGTGCCTATATTGTGTTTGCATTTTAAATAATAAATAGTTGGAAAACAAACCAAATTGCACCAAACTGTGGACCTAAGCAGGTTCCTTAATTGAGACGGTGCTGGAAAAATCTCTGCATATGTTTGCTCATTCGTGATAATACCGTGCCAGACTCGCACAGGTCGGAGCCTTAACAAAATTGGGCTGTGTGCAACTATGCAAGCTAATATATTAGAAATAATAAACTTGACCAACATAATTACAGTAACCTACATTTCAAATTGCAAGTAAAAATCAAATTCTAACTCTTGCAATATGAATATTGCTCTGCTGTCTACCTCTGTAATTTAAAAGTTATGCAAAGGCTACATTTCTTCATACAACAATATCTGTGAACATAACATTTCTTTTATTATTATGAACACTGGACATTTAGCTATACAGGTAAGGTATTTGCATTGGCTCTGATTATCCATGGTGTATTAACAGCCTTTATTGTACAGTGAGCGGCTGTAGTAGCCATTAACATCTAAACACCTTCTAAATGAAACGGCCTTTGTCTCTCTGCCTTCTCTGTAGACTTTGAGCCTGACCTGCACCATATGGGGCGATCCCACCCCTGAGGTCACCTGGTTCAAGAATGAGCAGGAGGTGATTCCTGATGACCACATTTTGATCACCTTTGAGGGGGGAAAGTTTTCAAGTCTTACCATCAAATCTGTGAGCTCCGAAGACTCCGGGAAGTACAGCATTAATGTGCGGAACAAGTATGGTGGCGAGTTCGTTGAGATAACTGTAAGCGTCTATAGGCAGGGTGAAGAACTCCCTGAGCCAAAACTGGGACAGAGGCCTGGGGGGGCCGTAGCCGCCAAATCCTCCCCCCAAGCATCTCAGCCCGCTAAGTCCCAGATGCCCCCACCCCAGAGTGCAAAGTCCCCAACTCCCTCCCCCTCTGTCAAGTCCCCAACTCCCTCTAGCGGCGCGAGGTCACCCACCCCGCGCCAGGAAGCCAAGTCGCCCACTCCCCCCAGAAACATTAAGTCCCCCACCCCCCCCAGGAGGAAGTAAAAGGGAAATGTGGGGGCAGCTATGCGAGGAAAGGCATGAGAAAAGACAGGAGAATTAGAATCATAATGAATGAAAAGATGAATCTGAAAAGTAGCATGAGACAGAGGTAGAGTGTACCTCCTCAGTTATTGAAGTGTCTGAATTCACATATAAAATAAAAAATTAGAAAAGTAAGAAAAGTTTTATTGGTTTCTGGAATCAGTCTTTAAAGCTGTAAATCAAGTTTGCCACCAGAGTCTGAGATGAGTCATGTGCTTATGTAGGCGAAATGTGCTGATTCGAGCTGATTCTTCCACAGGAAGTTAACCTGTCACTTCTGCAGATAAACAAACACAATTACCTGGTGCCAGTCACGTCCTACTTTGTGCCAATAAAGCATTTGAATCACCCTCCCCGTGTTTTCTGAAGTTGTCTCTCCGTAGATGACAGATGCAGGTCCCATATTACTGTTTAAAGTGGTGGAATGAAAATGCATGTTAGAATAAATGCTGTATAAATCAGAAAGTGAGAATGTAGCTTTCAAAGGCAGCTGGCAGTCAGCACACTTCATGTAAAACCTCTCAATTAAGGGTTATGCCAAACTTTCTTATATTTAAAAATTAATTAAACTGTTGTTATATTCTGTAGAATGCACAGAATCATTCTTGTCATTTATGTGAGCAGCACAATCTTCACGCACAAACAAAAGCTGTATTTTGTTTTACTGTTTGCAGTCTAGTTATTTGTATTTGGAGAGGGCTTTTGGTCATTCTGACACAGTTACAAGAATGTAATGCTAAAAAAGAAAACATACCTGTGCATTGCATTAAGTCGTCGACAATCACGCATCTCACGTATGTAACATGCTACTGCAACAGAGTAACTGGTAGGATCTTCCAGGTAAGGCATTAATACACTATTTGTTTTATAGAAACACAATAGACACAAGAGAAAATAATTTTATATTTCTTGTAAAAATGTAACTGAACTTTTTACCTAAACTTTGGCCGCAAATGATATTTGTGTCATAACAACTAAATTAAAAAAAAACAGTAAAATAACAGTAACTTGTGCCTATGCCTGTTTACAATGCACTGCATGTACTTTCTGGAATATAAGCAGGATCACACAGAAGAGCTGAGCAGAGTTTTCCACCATGACACAATGACTTACTGAGTGATTATTCTGCAGCCTGTTATGTTGTTTGGGCAGTTTATATAACTGAAGCCAGCCAGAAGCTGCTGTCTGTTGGTGCCAGAGCCGCAGGGCAAATTAGGGTGG
>JAODKF010000047.1:17041534-17051935 GCA_026779585.1 Mormyrus proboscirostris
GGGGTTCGCCGATCAAGCTATTTTTAGCCAATATCGGCCGATCATGATCGGTGGCCGATCAATCGGAGCATCACTATTTGCTTGTGAACACAAGTTTGCTTCACCCTTTGCCATTGTATTTTAGCCCTCCAGGCTTGCCGTATATAGATCATATGCGCTGGCATGCTACCCATAATCCAAAGCGGTAAAGGTCTGAAAGCTCCGGAGGAACTATATAGTGTGAACAGAAAGAGGACTGAGGCCCCATCAGGGCTTGAGGGAACCGGAAAGGGAACAGAGTTCTCAGTGAGAATGCAAAATGAGCCGAGTCCCTTTTACGTTTGGTCCACTTTAAGAAGTCTGAGTGTGGTTTGTTTAAAAAGGACTATTATGTGAAAACACCCTCGGGGACCTCAGACAGTCCACGTCTTTGCTCCCTCCCAGCTCCCAGCCAATCACGAACACCGAATACCTGGTACAGGTGCGCTGGGAGTTGAAAGGAAGCAAAAACGTGGACTGGTCCGGGGTCTCCGAGGACTGGGCTGGGGAACACTGGTCTAAATCACCTTCTAAAGGTCTGTTGGTCAGGGGGCTGTACGTGGGATACGCTTCATCCGCCCAGATTTGTTGTTCAAAGGTGTTTCTTCACATTCACGGTGAGATTCTTTCCGGCCCTCGTTCAGAGAGCATCCCGGTCATGTAGCCGTATGGCGGAGCCGTCCAGCCCGGGGCCCCCGCGGATCTCCTGTCTGCCATCATCAGGCTCCTCCTTTCTCCTGCGAGCCTTCAGTATTGGTGGCTCGGCTGCTGGTTCAGCTGTGCATCCTGCTGACCCTCAGTGGGTCACATGTTTAGCGTCTCGTCACAGGGAAGCCGTCTGTCATCTCTGACGGCTTGATAGCTCGTTCGGGGCCACGCCTTCCAGTGACTGTCCAATGGCATCATTCCGTCTTCTTCCTCAGTCAGTGACATGCACCCTCCGAAGAGTTAGTCGCTATAATGTTTGGCCAACACAAGCCAGCTGGTGGATTTTATTCGATTATGGAGAGAATATGGTAGTGTGCTTCTTAACTAGGGCTGATGTGTACTCTCCAAATGCTGGGTAAAACAGTCTGATAAAAGGCTTGAACACTAGTCACAGGAAATTAGGGCTGTAGCTTTAAAATCCTCCCCCTTCCCCAGAAAGATGCACGAATGTTGATGTGAAGGGCCCTTGCTGAAAATGGGCAAATGGGTAATTGCATTAAGTAGGTTTACGTAAAACTTGACTCTGCGTATGGTTTAGTGGAACGAGTTACTGACGTCAGCTAAGAACCACCTGTATTTTATTTTCAACAAACGCAATATAAAAACAATTCCATATGCTCCGACTCTTTTCCTGTCCTTCTGCGTAACTTCCATGTTGCCACCGGTGCTCGTGCTCAAGCAATCAGCAACTTTATCGCCGTCGTGCCTCCGTGGAAATGAATTGGACCGAGTTACGATGATCCAGTTCACGGGCTTGTCTCTGGACGTCCGTTTTTCCTTCTGGCCTCTATGACGTGTTCATGTAACGTTATGTTAGTCAGCCAATCGCAAGTGACTCTAGATCTTTACACATGTATGCTGCATGTTTATTAGTTCAGACGCTGATATTTACTCTTTGGGGATCGGAATTTGGCACTGAAATAATTGGAGCATTTCAGTCAGTACCGAAGTTTGGTACTGAGCCCTATTCTCTGCAGTAAATGAAGTGAATCGCAATGGCCTGCTCTGCCTCGGAAAGGACTCTTATTGCATTTATTCATGTGGACGCCGTGTCTGTCTGTGTCTCTGTCTGTGTGCCTGCGTGTTCCTGTGTGTCTGTGTTCTGCATATTACTCTGTTAGAGAGATTGCCTGTGTTGTGTACAGAAGAACCACAGTGACCCCTGGAAGTTGCATTGAAAAACCCCGTGCTTTGCCGTTCTCACCTGTCCCCCTCTCCCGGTGCTGCCCCCCTCCCTTTTTTTTTTCAGAGCCTGCCCCCCTGACGGTGGCTACCTCTGTGAGGAGCGGACCCTCCCCACCCTCCACGCTGCGCTGTCACCCCTGGCTCTCGGTGACGCCACGCGTTTCGGGCCTCCAGCGCAGTCAGGAGAAGAGCGTGGACCTCTCAGCCTCGGAGCCCCTGGCCACGGCGGCCGCCTCGCTCTCCCTCCCCAAGGGTGTCCCCCCGCGGCCCGGTGCCGGCCCCTCGCCCAAGCTGAAAGCCTTCCTGGTGTTGCCCGAGCACCGGGCCGCCCCCTCTGGCCTGGACTTCAGCAGCAGGTCAGTCTCTAGAACCCATCTTAAAAATCCCTCATGCTGTGATGTGACTTTATTCATGTTCAGCTCTGTTAGATCGCCACTATATTGTGATTGTGCTTGATTTGATCCATTGTTTTGAAACACTCTATTAATCTTGTTTTATTGTGTTGTCCTTTTACCTTCCTTAGGGTGAGTTGCCATATTACAGACACTCTAAAAGTGGTCTTTAATAAAGTTCCACTAGAGGCTTTTTAAAAAAAAATTTTATTGAAAGCTAATCTAAATAGTGTTAAGAATCAACAAAACTAACTTAAGTTTTGAACAGTAATATTCTCAGTATTCTCAGTGCTTCCAAGGTATGTATGCAGTAGACAAGCTGACCCTGAAGTAATAACCTGATAATGTTATAGACAGTCAGTGCGGATAGGGTGGTGAATCGAGTGCGTTTGTGCTGTTGTCATGGAGTCCTGGCTGGTATATGACACTGAGTGTGAATACTCTTGGGGAGTAAGTGTGCAGCACCGTGCCGCAGTAATGCCTTGAGAGTCCCCAAAGTAGCTTTTGCTGTAGGGAGACGCACGATATGTTAGTTAACATTGGTATCAGCTGACATTTAAGGTTATCGGCGTAGGTCCGATGTGTCAGTCTTGCTCTCAGTTGCTTGCCGATAAGAAATGTAATATTTCTTATCATATATCGCTGATATATCACTGCCTGCGTCACATGATGTAGCTGCTACAGAAATTCATGGGATCCTAACGTATAATGTGGTGTTGGCGTAACATGGTTTTGGGGTCATCCGCTTCCACAGACACTTTCTCGTTAATAACTTAACTCAAAAAGTATTTGAAGGATCTTTCTCAAACTTTGCAGGCACATGGTATGAATTAAGAACTGGAACTGAGGGGAAAAAAAATTGACAAATCTCACCAAACTTGAAGCTAATTTGCTTGAAAACAAAGGGAAGGGTCACTGTAGGCGAGGTCATATCAAAATATGCTGTACATCTTTTTAACACTTCAAAAAAAAGCATTATATGGATGAAGATGTACACCTGATTTCATTTTGAGACAACTGCCCCAAAATGAAGCGGCAGTGGGGCAGCAAAAGGAAGGAAACGGCAGCTGTAGAAGACAGTTGGTCTTGTAAACACAGTAACTCTAAAAGTATTTGACAGATGTACAGCAAGGAGGACAGCCTCTGGTACTTGATCTTGTTACTGTGATCTTTTGATCTTATTTCACACCTGATACCCCTGAGACAAATCAGCTTCAGTGATAGGTAGCAGCTGAGGGCAGAAAGGGGGGCTGCATAAGTCAAACCTCCTAGGAATATCGAACAGGTCAGTGATTCTCAATCTGTTGGCCATGAGATTTCCTGATTATTGTAAAATGAAGTAAATTTGCCGGTCGGCAAATTTTATGGGTAGCAGTCCGGTAGCCATTTGGCAAAATGCATCATGGAGAACCTACTGAAATTTATCGTGGGGGAATTAAAATTAAGGTTAGGCTTTTGGAGGGTGGGTACGGTAGACATGGCATGCTCATCTTAACTAGTGTAGTGTATTATAATAAATGCTTATTTCCAAAGTTGGGATGCTAACAATTATTGCTGCAACAACTAATCAATAACATTAGTAATCTGGTAATCAGTTGGTGGCAAATAGTTGATGACAAATTTTGTCTTTGATTAGGTGCATTTTTGCGGTTTGCTGCATAAATTGCACATAACGACATCGACAGCTATCAGTGTCAATGTTAACGCTCTGTTAAGCCTAGTTCATACTTCTCTTTCCAGTGTGCAGGTATTATCATGTGAACTCTTGTGTACATACTGCATTTGTCTGTGGATTCTGACTGTCAAGGTCGTTGCATGCGTACAGCCGTGATATTCCACCAGACCAGCAGAGGGCAGATGTATTGCAACAAACACCAGTACTAACAGTAGAGAAATGGGTAAACTTTTCATGAGGGTTTTTAAAGTTGTTAGTAGGCTTCGGTGGTGTTACAGTAAGATTACACATTTTGAAATCTTGGCAGCAATAGTAGCTGAGATTCCCCCCCCGCCCCACCCCCGCTGGGCAAATTTAATCACCAAGATTTATGTCACTCTATTTAGAGATTCTTTACACCGTACGAAGTTTTTATTATTTTATGACTTATTGCATCCGAGAGTAAAAATACCTCTTGAATGCCTTTTAAAAATAAGGCATTTGCACTTTTCTTTAAACCCTGTTCTGAACCAACTAACCGATTTTAGCTGATCGCAAGATTAATCGATTTTCAAATTTGTCTGTCGTAAATATAACTTTTCATTTGCTGATGTTTAGTTTGAGGTGTGGTACATTATATAGGTTCTAGCTGGAGCTGGTGTGTACAGTCAGAAATAATGTATATAGAGAATAGAAATAATTAAAATGACATATTAAGATTTAAGACATACACAAAATACAGGTATCTAATTGTTAGGGAAAGGTTGCGCCAATTGTCTTGTAAGTGGCATGTACAGTAAATGAATGGCTTTAGCTTGAGTTTTGTCACAGCTAAGATCTGGGACATTTGGGCGAAACACATGTATTGGCTTTCATATTTCCAGTTGGTCCTTCCAGTAATTTTAGCTGGCAGCATCTTTTCTAGTTATTTTGTGATCGTTTGCAGTCTTGTGCTTAATGTCAGTTCATTTGACTATAGCGTATTTTGTAAATGCGTGTTTGGCACAGCTGGCACTGCCTGACCTCACTGCCCCCATATTTTGTTACTCTTGACAGAGAGGACACTGGGAACACCTTAAATGTTTAATGTTGAAAAAGGTTAACAGGGGCCTCGGTTACGGATGGTGAACTTCCTCTTTCAGGAGCAGCGCTGTGGCCAAGCCCCCTTCCTCCGCCTCCTCTTCCTCCTCCGCCTGCGCCCCCACGCCTACCGCAAGCGTGGCCGCCAGCCTCTCGGGGCCACTGCCGTCTCGCGCACATTCCAGCTCAGGGACTCGCTACAGGTCATCCCCCGGCCTGCCTCCACCACCCCCTCTTCAGCAGGGGGGGTCTCAGCCGCCAACAAGCTCCGGCGCTGGTGCTTTGACAGGTAACTGCTCACTGTGCAGCTGCTTACAGTCGCCTCCTGCTGGTGAGGTTTTGACGTTCAAGCGGAGCGACAGGTGTTTATGTGAAGCGAAGTGCCATTTGACACCAGGTCATCGTAACGAGAGCTCTATGGTTTTAAGTCATTTATATATATATATATATATATGTGTGTGCGTGTGTGTGACTTGTGTCTGTCTCCTGCAGGCCCCGGTTTGCTGTCCCAGGAACTGCGCTCTCATTTCCTGACATCAAAGTGTACGGGGGCCGAGGGCGGGGCCCCCACTACGGACGTGCAGACCAATGGGGGCCCCTCGTCCTCAGGCCCCAGCGAGGCGTCTGGCCGCCGCTCGGCCCCCACCAGCACCCAGGCCGCCGTGCCCCCGCTGGCGTTCCAGTTCCACCAGCACAACCATCAGCATCAGCACACCCACACGCACCAACACTTCACGCCGTTCCTGCCCCCCCCAACCGCCGCCGGCCCACTGGTACGTCCCCCCCAGCATTGGGGTGCGCGTCATGTGTCGGCCATGTTTCTGTCTTTATCCACATTTCTGCAAACTGTAAACAGAGGTGCTTAGCCAGGAAGCCGACTGTACTGTCCTGCCCTGTGTTCAGAAATATA
Source organism: Mormyrus proboscirostris (assembly GCA_026779585.1). Taxonomy (NCBI): domain Eukaryota; kingdom Metazoa; phylum Chordata; class Actinopteri; order Osteoglossiformes; family Mormyridae; genus Mormyrus; species Mormyrus proboscirostris. Next base: position 17,047,482 of record JAODKF010000047.1, read on the forward strand.
TAAATATGATATTTCGTTAGTAAGTTGTTTTTGCGTTTTCTCCTAGTTTGACAAGTGCAAGATGGAGGGACTTTACAGGCACCCCGTGAGTCCCCCCCACTCCCCACCACAAAAGGGGGAAACACTCGCTAACGACACCCCAGATCTAGCAGCGCGCTCTGGACGCCGGTCCCGACCTCTTTCTGCTCGGAGCGCAGTGGCTCACTGGCGCCCCCATCCCACGCAGACACTGTCCCCCATATCAGTAACTTCACATTAACTCTCCCAGGTCACCACATGAATTCCACTGCGTTGTATGAATGAAACGCTTCAGTGGGAACAGTGTCTTCGTCCTGGAGGCACGGTGGAGATGATGCTGGTCTCTCTCTCTAAGGGGCGTTTTTTTGTAGTGATTTTCTGCAGCTGCACTGTGATTGGTCGGACACACGGACACTATACTGCTGTCTGGTGAGGTGTTCTAAATTCTAAATTTGTCAGTTTCCCTTGTTCGTCTCAGTTTTTCCCCCAGTACCCGCCCACAGTTCCTGGGATTCCCTCTGTGCTGCCCTCTACTGGACAATTGAGCTCCCTGCAAGGAGCTTTTCAACCAAAGGTGAGCAGGGTAATGTAAATCTAAATATACATGCACTATTTCCACAGTAAATCTTTTAATGTTTTTTTGGCTCATATAACCCCTATTTTATATTTGTATATATAAATTCTGATGTGTATTATGACTTGTGTAGAGTTTGGACTTAATCTACACTTGTTATAGATTTATTGAATGATTTGTTAAGTGTAGTCTGAGTAGTGACCTTACATCAATACTGCTGTATATGTGGAAATGCCTACAAGTTGTTTGAATTGCATTTTATTTATTGTCAGGTCTGAGGTTATTAGTATAAAATGCGAATATAGCAGGAGTCCTGCTTACAGGTCCGTGTGGGATTTGATCCACTTTCAGTGCTTTTTTGGTCATTGTACTGTTAGTTGTGTTTATGGTTGGTCTCATGAGGCAGACTTGGCCTGCTTTGGACAGCAGTCGGTACTGATCAGGAGACGATACCCACCGAGGGTGTGCTGCTCGAATGTAACATCCCTGCGGTTTCTCCTCAGGGCACCAGCCCAGAGATGTCACCTCGTCTCGGACCTGTAGCTCATCTGCAACCCAAAGATCCTAAAGTGAGTGCCCCTAGTTTTCTCGGTCCTCGATCCATCATTTTCTTATCTAAAATGGCTGGGAATTTCTTTCTCTGATTTACCTGATATCACTTGCAGAACTAAACCTCAACACAGTTTTGTTTAGCTAACGGGAAGGCATACCTGCGCTTTATAAGGCATCCTTCGGGAGAAATCCAGCAGCCCGGTTTATGTCCTGACGCAGCGTTAAGCGCTGATGTGTCTCTGTGCTGTTGCTGTTCTCTCCTGTTTCATGTTTTGTGTTTCTTCCAGTTGAGTGACCCATTCAAGATGTCCTCAAGAGTCAGTAACGTACGACCCTCTCGGACTCGCTGCCTCTCACCGCCAAATCCACAGCTGCAGATCAGCCACTGTCAAATCAGGGCACTTCCGACTTTTAACTGAATTCGATGTCGTTACCTTTCAGTTTTTCCAGTATAATTTGCCAAAATCTCAGGTGTCTGGTAAAATTCAGCCTGATGTTTCAGGACCAGACGAGATACAGTTGCGTAGAAGAGGCAGATTGTCTCTTAGGGACAACCTCTGTCATGCAGCATACCTACAGTGATATAGTGAAATGATATATTCATTGTGCATGTCGGTAATGCTATGTATAGATGTAGCTGTCAGGCTTAATTTTAGCAGTATGACAATGACACTCAATATCTTTGCTCATTTGGTGGTGGAGTCTTGCTCTGTAAGGTTTTGATAGAAATACTCGCCTCTGTTGCAGAAACCCGGGAAATGGTGTGCGATGCACGTCCGTGTGGCCTGGATGATATTCAGACACCAGGAGAAAGTCAAGGTGAAATTTGCATTTATCTTCTAAAAGACACATATTTCAAAATACAGTTCAGCCCTTTCAAACACTTTTCAAGGTACATTACTGTACACATTACTAAACTCATATTCTTTGAGTACATATTACTAAACTGTATAATTCGAATACGCTATGCTGCGTCTTTAGATGTTTGTTTGATCAAATTGCTTGTGTCCTCTGGACACTTTAGCGGAACAGACCTTACAGTCTGGGAAAATGTCACAATTTTGAGTTTTAGTGTAATGTTGCAATTAAGTGGTATAGGTTCTTGGTATCGGACAATTTTTATGAGTATATGAGAGCAGTATCGGCCCAATACCCAGTGCCAGTATCGGTGCATCCCTAGATTTATTCAATCTGAAATATTTGACAATGCTGACTAATTCCTAGGATGCATGTCGATGAAATGATGTTCCTTTGTTTTTCTTTTACTCTACTCAGTTACATTTTGTGATCTTCACTCATATTTTTCCGTTTCTTCTGCCGTCCATAAGCTTACCATCATCACAGAACTGTTTTGGTAGAGATCTCATCCTTTTGATCCTTTGAGTTCAGCGGCTTATAGCAGCACTGAGGCTCACTGCCGCCTTTCCTGTTTGCAGGCGGATCCTCGGAAGCTGGATTTCCGTGGCGACATGCTGGCCCGTCTGCCTGGCTCTGGGCACGGACATCTAGGTACCCTGCGGCCCGACCGGTCCGTGCTGGGTCCCTGCTGGGTCCCTGCTTTGGGATGCCCCAGTCTCCCTGTGCCTCACTGTGTTCTCTTTCCAGGAGCGGTCCACCCATCCTCCTCTTCATTTGTTCCTCCTCTAACTCCTCACTCTTCTTTCCTCACCCCCCCAGGTCACATTGGTAAGATCCTTTTGCTGTCCTCTCTGTTTTGTGATGTGATGCCGTTCGACCCGGCAGGTTAGCAGTGCGTCAGCGTTCAGGGTCCATCAGGGGGGCGGACTGACCATATCGCCGTTGTACCCTTGAGCAAGGCCCTTAACCCGTGGGGGGTGCTGGCTGACCATCACTAGTGTGTGGATCCCCACCCCCCCAACCCAGTCCAGTAAATGACTGTAGCTACATAACAGTATATAATTCCACACAAAGATAGTAGCTTTATGCTATAGGTTAAGCGTCTGTCTCAGTAATGGGTGAGACGGGAACCATGGCTGCGGGGGTGCTGCTGTCTAAGATGAAGTGTGCTGTCGGCCTGCGTGATGCCCAGAGGCGGAGGTCTGGATGCTCTCCCGTCCGGGCAAGTCGGGCCGCTGACTTGATGGCCGCTTCTGTGATCGTGTTCCAGATGCCTTTGGCCGCCTACTTCCCTATGCCTCCCTGGGATCTCTGGGCACCGCTGCCTTCGGTGGGCTGGGCAGCACGGCGCTGGGTGAGTCTGTGAGAGCAGCCGCTAAGTAAGGCTGCATGGTATCGCGTCGCGGCGTAATCGCCATTGTATAGCGCATGTTCCATATTCACCAGTATCGGTACCACATGCACACTTACTTATGCCCTCAGTGCAATAAGCAGATTAGTAGTATGGCTAAAGTATTAATGAGATGTGTATTGTGATGCCTAAAAGTAGGCTTATTAGATAGTGATAAGCTATTTCGGCATATCCTTATGTTTATTAAACTCTGTTAACGGGGCGTCCCGGTAAACCATGGAATGATTAGCACCAAAGTGCCAGTGGAGAAAGCAACTACAACATCATTTAAGAGAGAATTGATGTGGATAAAGAAGGTAAAAAGTCGTCTGGTGTTGACGTTACTTTTTGCAGTTTAATGTTTGATATTTTTATTGTTATTTCTACAACTTTTGGGCGTCTCATAAATATTTCGGGCGTATTACTAATCTGCCTACCAAATTGCGGGCTCCCTCCCTCCCCTGCAGTGCCCGGCTCGTTCGGCCCCAAGGACAGCCCCGGAAGGCCCGTGGGGGGGGTGGCCGGCTGCCACGACTCCTGGAAGCGCCTACACCGCGCCTCTGCCTTCTCCACGGCCCCCACCTGGACCCCGGCTGCCGATAAAAGGGAGGAGCGAGAGCCGGCCAAGGAGAAGAAAGAGGTCATCCACATCAAAGACGAGAAGGACCGGTACGCCCCCGTGCCTTTGCGGCGCCCCCTGCTCTGCTTCCGCTCTCCTCCTATCCCTCGTTCCTTTTCACCGTAGCAGTTTGATGTTCTCTTTTCTCTGCCCCCCCCCCCTTTCCTGTGATTTGATGTTTAATCGCATATAAAGTTACAATCGGTGACGTGATCAGTGACAAGATGATAACGTCGTCTCCCCCCCCCCCGCCGGCGTCACCCTCAAACTGGAGGGGTGTTTAAGTGTATTTTATTATGGCTGTGTTGTGGTAAGTGGGGGGGGTTCATGTTTAGTATTCCTGCTGCCCCTCAAACTTAAGGACCGCAGCTTGCACTGCCTACATGTACGGTGGCCTCGTCAGACACATTAACCCCTCTTCTCTGGCCTCCCGTGGGGGGGCG
>JAODKF010000047.1:17071329-17085415 GCA_026779585.1 Mormyrus proboscirostris
GTTTTGGGAGCATGACTGGGGTCATATTTAGGGTTTAAACTATAGAAATAAGCACATATTACCATTTTTAGTGACTCTACCAAACATCCGCGAATCCTCTTTATTTGCGCCGGGTTCTGGAACCGAACCTCACGAATGTCCGAGATCTGACTGTACAAATAAAAGAATCACTGAAACATTTATCATGCATTCCTGGCTTTATCACTTCTTACTCTTTCCATTTTTCAGAATGAGTGCTGCGGATGGAACGGCCGATTGGACTGGAGCGATTTACCCTGCTCCTGCTGCAACAGCACCGGCCTCCTGTTCAATAGCTCTGTGCAACTGGACTTCAACATGGATTTTTTCTGCTCAGTGTCAAACAGCACTTCAGATTCATGCAGGGTTTATGAAAAGGTGAGTCTCCACGACACGGCCGACAGCACGTGCGTGCGAGCTCTGCTTCTCACCTTTTACTCACACAACCAGGGCTGCAAGGATGTCATCGTCCCATGGCTGTCAGAGAACACGCCCTTCATTCTGGCCTTGTTGCTGGCTGTGGCTGTAGTGGAGGTGAGTGAGACTTGCACCTCCTAAGGTCATATGCCACTCAGCTTTGGTGCAATCGCAGTAATATGACCTATTTCAAGATAAATGCTTGGAAGATACATTATTAGTATTTGAACTGTATTGACATATTTTATATATATATATATATATATATATATATATATGTATATGTGTCAACAATTGTGTGTGTGTATATACACACACACACATACACTCAGTGACAAAAAAGGTAAGCACCCAGAAGTGATGGTCAAATTTGCATGTAGGTTGGTACACGTGCAGACCAGCGATGGGTATGTAAATGATTTAATTTGCAAGGAGCTGGCACGTCTAGTCACCAGACACAGAGGATGCCTCGTAGACGCATTAGACAGTATTACCAGCACTTGACATTGAGTTTTATAGGGGTCCCATTGTGGGTTTCCATGAGGCCGGCTGGTCGTATCGTGCAGATGCCCAGCATGTTGGGCGTGCGGATGTCACTGTCGCCCGATGTTGGAACCAATGGGCTTGTGAGGGCACTGACACGTGTTGTAAAGGTTCCGGTTGCCCAAGACAGACCACACCAAGGGAGGATAGTCGTATTATGGTCATATTATGGGCCAAGCATTACAGAACCTCATGACACCTGCACCTGCCATCCGGACACAGGTATTGGACTCTCTACAACACCCCAAACCATCCTGCACTGTCTCAACGGACTTCCCGCGTCATGTTGAGATCCTCTCGTGGCCAGCCAGGTCCCCCGATCTTTCCCCAATCTAACATGTGTGGGATCAGCTCGGACGTCAACTCAGACCTAGTGCCAATCTACAGGATCTCGAGGGCCAGTTACAACAGCTGTGGGCCGACTTTTGTCCAAATTTGACCTGCTGTTATAATCATTATATGACCGTTGACTACATGCAGATTCATTTCATTTCCACTCTGTCTGGGTGCTTAACCATATTGGTCACTGAATGTAATTTCATTGTATTGTAGTCGATGGGATGTTGACCTGATATATTCTTTGTCTGAACCCTTTCTGTGAATATAGTCATCACATTTGTTCTATTCTATTTTTTGTTCCGTTAAAACTTTACACAGTGGAAATAGCTAGTAGTAATAGATGTCAAGCAGAGGGTGGTGAAGATGCTGCCTTGACCTTCTCTCTGTTCCTCCTTCTCTGTTTCGTTTGTCTGTCTTAGTTCATGCAGATTCTGTGTCTCACGGTGTTCTGTCTGAGTCATCACTGTCAGCACCCCCCAAAAACTCACGACAGTCTATTCCAGACCTCCAGGTTGTTGTTCTTTGTGTTCCTGGTGTCTCGTGTGGCTCAGTCTCTCTGAATTGTTATGTATTCGCTTTATTATTGGTCAGTGGAACATAATATTTAATGCCAGAAAAAAACTTTCAAAAGAAACTGTCCCACTGGCCACAAATAAAGTTTCTGCATGTCTTAATTTCTGAATTTGAAAATATTTCACGCACTAATGGTTTCGATAGAAATGAATTATGCAAGAATTAATTATGCCTATTAAACAAACATTACATTTGAATTGTTGCTACCTTGCTGATACCATGTTGCATCTGTTGGGATGGTAAATTGATCTTCGTGACTCTTGAGGGCGGTGCTACAGCTTGGGCGGTTACACGTCCACAGACAGGCTTGTCCCATGACCTCAACAAACATCCCTCTCAAACACAGGCTCCAGCAATTCATCAGTTGGGGTCATATTCTGAGCACAGCATAAATGCTGCGCTGGTGGTGTTGGTGATGTGAGGCATTAGTGAAGCAAGGGTGCATGTGAGCATGACGGTTGTGCAGCCAAGTGTGTGCAGTGCTTCTCCCTGTGAACGTAACACTTCTCGTCTTTTACAACCATGTTTCCCAACGCTTGTGAGCTTCTGTGCAGTATTCTGAGAGCCCGGTTTATTTCTCTGCGTGCTCTGCATATGTACTCAGTAGTCACTGATATTTCTCTGTCTCCCTCAATCTCCTCAGAGATTTTTACATGGAATATTGGCAAGGTTGGTCGTGTAGTGCTCATATTTCCTCACTAAAGCAAATGCGTCGTGTAGAATCATGTGTTGCACATTACAGGAGTCCATGGATTCCTTCTCTGTAAAAATAGCTCATGGATAAACACTGATGTTTATTATGCAGCATGCACACCTTTCATAATAAAAGCCCCCTGTTTTCTCTTTCTGCTTACAGCTCAGTGGTATGACCCTTTCGATGTATCTGTATAGATGGATCATCGTGGATTTTGATTTGCTGAATCACTACTCATAAATCCTAATTCGTCACAAACGTTGTCTCATGAAAAAATGTCTGGGACAAAGCATCAAGAATGTGGAAAGAGTAATACTTTTTAAGGCATTTTTTTATTTTTAAATAGCATACTATTTTTTCTTATCCTCAGAATTGCTTTACAAATCATTATATAGTGTTTGCAGTTACTGTATTTTGTATCTGAATATTGTTTCTTGTTTTTAAAGCAAAGATATTTTATGTTCTGTAATGATCTTCCATCACACAATGGATATTTTTTTCTAAATCAACCAAAAACTCAAATCTGCCAGCATATATGTCGTCTTTCTAAGAATATCGCTAAGTATACCACCAGGGGGTACTGCTGTTCCTGCACACAGTGAGGGTTTTGCTTCCATGCCTGCATGTTCTCACTGTGACCTGCAGATCTCATCCAGGTTCTCCAGTTCCCTCCTGTATTCCAAAAAGCAGTTAAGCATATTGCCACCTCTGAATTGCCCGTAACGTGCTTGTGTCCAAGTGTATGTGCATGCATGTATGTATTTACCACATTGGGTGACCAAATGCCCCCACAATGCAGTAGTTTTACCACATTGGGGTGACCAAATGTCCCCACAATGCAGTAGTTTACAGAGTAGTGTTACTTTTTAGCTTATCTTACATTTTTCAGGTTGACATAATCTGTTCTGATAATAATAATAATTGATGCTTTATTAATCCCTGTGGGGAAAATATTTTTATGCCTCCCTCAACTTGCTCTTTGTGGAGTAAATTGTCTGCAAAGGGCAGCCACCTGTTTATTTATCTTTACAATCTTTATTTAGATTTCTTTATTTTTATTTCAGAGTATCTCCCTACGTTACCTCCACACAGTCAGCTCTCCTGATACTGCCATTATTATAACAAAGACCACAATATAGTGATGCACTTCAGGGCAGAAACATGGGCCAGCGCCAAAATTAAAACATTAAGCTTTCACTGGTCTCAACAGTAAATCGGTCAGGGTATTAGCAAAAATTAACACTAAAGTAGCCAAATGTCTTGCATTTTGTTTGGTTACTTAGGGTTAAAGTTAGGGCTTGGTAGGGGTTAAGGTTGTCATAGATTAGAGCTATGTCCATAGAAGTCAATGGAAGTCCCCATGTCTGTAACAGTGTGTGTGTGTGTATATGTCTGGATTTGCATAGATCACATTTGAGGACCAAATTGTCCCCAAAGTGTAATAAAGCCTGAAATTTCCCTACGTTTGGGGACATCTTTTGAGGTCCTCATTTCTATAACCTCAGTTTTATAAAAATCTGTAAATGCAATCAAAAAAGTAAAAATGCCAAAAGTCTTGTATTTGGGTTGGTTACTTATGGTTAAGGTTAGGGATGGGTAGAAGTTAAGGGTGTCGTGATTGGGATTAGGGTTTTTCCCATAGAAATGAATGGTTGGTCCCCATTTAGATAGGAAGACCAACTTGTGTGTGTATGTACATGTGTGTGTGTGTGTGTACATGTGTGTGTATGTACATGTGTGTGTGTGTGTGTGTGTGTGTGTGTGTGTGTGTGTGTACATGTATGTGCTATCTGCCTCCCTCACCCAGAGCTGCCTGCTATGACCTTGTGCTGGATGCGCAGTTGGAACGTGGATGGATTTATAAGAATTCTGCTTTTGAATATTTTTATTTTCCCTATTTGTGATCAATCCAAAGTAAATGTGTTTGCATCTCTGTTCTGCAAGCAAAACCTTAGTATTATGTTGATCATTTTCTATCTCTTTGGATATCCATAACATGTACAGTATGTTTCAATAAAATACATGGGAAATCATTTGCCATAGAGATGTTTGTGAATATGTGTTCCTTTATTTGGCCTTCTGAGAGCTTATGCTGTATGCCATGGGTAACAGAGAAAAACAGGAAAGCAAATATTAACACAAAACTGAACATAATAAAGGTTTGGTGCTTGTTAGGTGCTTAACTAACAAACACAAAAGGATGCTGAGACTAAAAATCATATCGTAACGTATGAAATCTTAACTCGCGAGGAAAACCAGCATAACAAACTGCAGAAGATCTCACGTCAGTCATTTTTCAGCCTTTCAATGACATGAACAACGCAGATGTTTACTATAAAAACCAGAAAAATAATTAAAATTATTAATTTATTATTTGGTAGGCTTGTGAACGAATTAATCGGATTTCAACGCTTCCTTATGGGAAATACAGCCTTGGTTCACGTACAAATTGGTTCACAACCACTTTCCTGGAACGGATTGTGTTCATTAACTGCAGGCACCACTGCATATTTGAATAAATGTGTAAAATTACATGATCCTACATAATCAATCAGACAAACTACCACAAAGCAGCAGCTCACTTCGTGGCCATCTTGGTGTGAGGGTTTGTTTGGTTTCAAGCTAATGTTGGGGTCACATTCTGTTTCTTTTGGAAAGCACATCATGTGACCTGTCATTTACTCATAGACCAATGATCAGAGCCCAGTGAAACCCTGAGGAGATCAGATACATTAGTAATACTTCACTGGTTTTGTGATTAGTGCCCATGTGTTACTGACTGAGTTCATGCCTACTCTTTCCCTTTGTAGCCTTTAACAGGATATTAAAGGAGATTAAAAAGGAACTTATCAAGGCTGGGATGTCACTTTGGGTGGTCCTGAACATCTCTGGGTAGAGAGACACAGTCTGTCAATCACATCATGCTGTGGCCAGTGTGATCATTTAATACAGGGCAAGTATAATGTATAGACTGTGTTACAATAACACACTGCTGGGAATTATAATGTCTGACTTGATAATGTGTCAGTGTCAGCCTGCTTTTTTAAAAAAATAATACATTCAAAATAATCACGGCTTGGATGGATAGATGGATAGATGGATAGATGCATGGATAGATGGATAAAAAATATTCCCCAGCTTACGGTCTGATCTCGAAACACTTGCAGATAAGCTCTGTAGGCTCCCTGACTGCAGAACCTCTAGGGGTAATTCTAGCCCCCCGTCTGTGAGGGAGTCTTTGTCTCTCGGGGGCCAGGATCCTGTTTTTGTCTCCCTTCTCAGAACTGGGCTTTCCTGTCATGGCAAAGGTTATGTGGTTCATGAGTCCTGATTTTACTTCTTCCCGGTTCCCTGACTGCCCATCTGGCTGATCAGATCTGTGATGCTCCACAGACACAGAAGGAAAGACTCTATGGGCTGAACAAATTGCTGAGTTCATACAGGCAGTTTGAGTCCCTTGTTCCAGTCCAGTGTAACATACAGAATAGAAAAGTGATATGTTATTCATCCCTGCGGGGACATTATCTTTTGCCTGTCCCATCTTACTCTCCGTGAAGGACACAGAAAAGTGAGAGTAAGCTTGGGGGTGATAGCACAGGGCCGGCCAGCATCCCAACACCCCCAGGACATTATGAGCTAAGGGTCCTGCTTGGAGGTCCAACAGTGCCATCAGCCTGCTGGTGCCAGAATTCAAACTGGCTATTTTCTGATAACGGGCACAGAAATCAGACCCACAGAGGCACACACCACATATCTACGTAACATGCAATACACGTGACAGTTTTTAAAGAGTAGTGCAGAGCATGACAGTCAGTGTTTTGTGCATTTTAATGATCAGTGAACCATTAGTAAATCATTGCAAGCAATCTATTTATGACAAAAAAATGACAGAACTTTGCAGCTCTTTACAGTGTGGGGTTTGATACAACAGCTACTGTAGGAATAGGTAGTACATAGACATTCTGCTGATATTCTACAGATTTCTATAAACATATTTCACCCCTGAGTCTAAAAAAAATACAAAGCATTAAGCTTTATTTTTTAATTGGTATACATAATTTCAGTGATTTTCAATTCCAAGGTATCATTACTCAAGTTCAAAGTCAATTCATTATGTGCAATATCATTAATTATCATTAATTAGCAGTGAGAACAAAGACTGCCAGCAATACCACTTTATTTCAGCTCGAGATCCGTGATTGGTTCCGCTAAATGCACAATGAGCTACTGATTCGCTAGGTCCGGGCAAGGAAGCTTCTCTTCCGATCGGCTCAGCCGAGCTCAGTTGCAGAGATCGGACTTACAGCAGTTCGCGTCCATCAGGTGCACAGGCCTGCTTTTTATATATGTGCAGTCCCGTGAGGTGGCACAGCGTCGGACGATACCGTCTGTGGATAGGAAGACAAGCAGCCGGTCATATTGGCGAGAGACAGACCTGCCACAGCCTGGGAAGTGACCAGTTTTAAAGTAATAACTAACGGTGTCCCGGGACAGGAATATAAGCACGCTGTCATAGTGAGGGAATATGACTTTAATGTGACATAACCTCAAGGTCATTTCACCAGGAAGGAAGTTTGTTTGTGAAATAATTCGAATGCGGCATAAGCATGCATCTGCCACAGCTGTACAATGACGGTACTCGCATTTTTAACCTTTTCTTTGTTCGCAGTTTGTCCATTCTACCAATTGAAGCTGTTTTATTTTTCAGGTCACATCCCCACTGGGTAATGTAACCTGAAGCTCAGAAGTGGTGTCTGTACTTCATGAAATAAATGCATCTGACTAACAGAGTACCAGTCAAAAGTTTGGACAGGCCTACCAATTGAAAGGTTTATTTGTACAATGCACTACATTTCACACAATCATCCACTCATCCATCCATCTACTTATCCAGTATAGCGACACAGGAGGGTCTGGAGCCTATTCTGGGCAGCCTGAGGGCCCAAGCCAGGAGCACCCGGAATGGAACGCCATGTACTGCCATTGCATCAGCTGGCTGCTGGGGTGATTCACTCACAGGCAGGGTGGTACATTGTCATATTCAGGCAGTAGCTGTGAGGTGGGCTGCATTCGATCTCCTCGGGAAGGCTGCAGTCGGGCATCTCTCTGATGTCTATGCAGTGGTTACATTTCAGCTGGTGCGTAACTAAGACAAGCAGAGAGGGTATCACTATGGCAACAACCTCAGCATCCCATCCATCCTGCCCTACTCTCTGTTCACTCCTTTATTACCAATCTTTAATACTTATCTTTTCAAAATGAATTCTTATCAATGATCTTGATTTATACTCCTGGGCAAGAAAAAATGGCCCGAACCCAAAATGACCTGGTCAGAGTCTGGATTTGAACCCTTTATTTCACATTACTGGGAGTGCACGTTACTGAAGAGTAGGGATGTAACGATATATCTAATATCGTCATAAGTATCACACTATGAAATTATTGTACCCTACTAGGTCATTTCAGAAGTGGTTTCTTACAGACTAACAGAGTACCAGTCAAAGGTTTGGACAGACCTACCTGTAGGTTTATTTGTACAATTCTGTACATTTTACAATAATCATGAAGACACCAAAACTATAAAATGTCATACGGAATTATGCTGATCAAAAAAGTGTTTAAAAAAAATTAGTTTGTTTTGGGGGGGCAACTCTGTGGATTGGAATTGGGATTCAAATCCCGTGGTTGGCTGACTGATCCCACCATTGAGTTCTTAACCCCAATTCCTCCCGGGACTGTCTGACCCTACTGTCTCCTCTACGCCAGTTCCATGAGGAGGCCTCCTGGGATGCTTCTCCAGCTGTCCTGAAGGAGCTCTCACATACGCTGAAGACTCATTGGCTGCTTCTCCTTTGCTCTCTGGTCAAACTCCTCCAAACCTACTGTGTTTAGGTCAGGTGGCCAGATCATTCCGTGCGACACTCTACCACTCTCCTTTGTAGAAGGCTTAGTGTGTCCCACTTCACCACCATGGGACTGGAACCAGCAACCTCCCGAGTCCCAATCCACAGTTTCCCCCACCCAACAGATTACATTTTTTTGTTCAGTCCCACATATGTTATATTATAATTTTGATGTCTTTATAATTATTCTAAAATGTTGAAAATGAAACAAATAAACCCTTATATGGGCGTGTGTGTCCAAATTTTTGACTGGTACTATATTATAACAAGTACAACCTGCACTATCTATGTACTACCCATTTCCAGCTTAAGTGAATGAGGTTGTGCTGTTTTCTAGATGAAGGCCTCACTTTAGTTTAGGGATCAGTGGGCACTGGATCAGAAACAAAAGGTATTCAGATGAAGGCTAAAATAGGCTCTACAAGGGACCGTAACAAAGTGACACAAACTTGTAAATAGGCAGCAAAACAGTTTCACCGTCAGTGGGCAGGAAGCTCTTCAGGAACGATAAGCAGAAAGCAGGAGGTGCATCACGCCAGATAGGCATCACGTTCTCAATGCAGTCCTCAGGGACCCCCCAAGGCAGTCCATGTTTTTACTCCTTCTCAGGAGCTGGGAGGGAGCAAAAATGTGGACTGGCTGGGGGTCCCTGAGGACCAGGTTGAGAAACATCGGTTCACAAGATGCCATTCAAAGAGCAGTGTCTGAACAGAACTCACTGCTTTATAATCTAGCTCTGCATGGCCATTCATTAATTAGATTCAAAGATCCAGCTCCACAGATGTGACACCGCAGTGATACCTACTGCATCACCCTTTGAGGAACATGTGGAAACTTATACAGGACTTGAAATGTTTCTCAAGGCCCGTTTACTTAACAATGAACCAGCACGGAACTTTTTGGCAATAACTTATCAGCAAATTCAGTAATACTGGATGGCACTTCTATTAGTATGTCATTTTATTTAAAAATCTCAGCAAAATACATATTTCAAAATACTAACTTAAGAACATAATACTAAAATACATCTAAGTCACCAAACCCAAACAAAAATCATGTTGATTTAATGAAATGTGGAACAGCCGACCAAAAAATCTGAAAGTATTTTAAAAATTTGCTAGTTGTAGTTACTGTTCCTGTTTATTAGAGAATACTCTGTATATTTTGCACTTGTGCAGAATGTTTAGCGTGTGTGTATGGGCATGTGATGCAGATTGTTACTGACAATGCTGAAAAATGACCCTGTCTTTTTTTCCATGATTGTCAAGGCATGGAATTTTGCCAGTCTGGTATATAAATTATAAACAAAGTACATGGGGGAAAAATTCAAAGTAGCCAGACACTTTTATTTTAGTCATAATTTCTCTATTCTTCTGAGAAACTGACAGCTTTTAAAAACGGTCTCAGAGATGTGAAGCCATTTGAAAAATGTCTGACAAGCTGGCAAGTCTATGTGAAAATGTGAAACCATATTTATATAATCTAGAGCATTATAGAACACATAATCTTTCAGGGAACCTCAGGGGTGTCTGGTGGTGTGAATATTATGGGCAGTATCTCAATATTATGTCAGCAAACCCAGCTATACTGTGATCACAGTCACTGGCCAGTCTGGTGCTCAAACACACATAAAAAAACGGTACAACACAAAGAGCACCTGAAGATTTGTTTTCCTACACAGACTTTTATATACTCAAACTAAAACTAAAAACGATTTACTTGTTTCATGCTACCCGGCACTTATATAAACCATTCTTGGTTTGCTTGGTTAACATGCAAACATATTGTTTTGCTAATATCAGAAATTTTTATATATATTGCCATAAATCTTCTCACTCACCGTAACAGGCAGAGAGAAGCACACACAATGTAAGCATCCACAATCTCATCCTGCAAGTTCCTGCAACTCCTTAGTGTAAAACAACTCTTCTACATGAAGGTAACAAGCAAGAAAACATAATTAAATATGCTGTTGAATACAACCATAGAACAGCATTCAACTTTGCAACATGTCTTAAAATTATATTAAAGATTTCAGTACAGCTGTGAAAAATATGATTAGTTCAGCACATGACTAGCTAGTTAACATACTTACTGGAAGGTTGGAACTGGCTGAATGCTGACTGTGAAAAGAAAGGTCTTTTATACTATCTTTTACATTTCACACTGATGTGAACAAGGCTCACTCTTTTCAGCGTATCAAGTAACTGCAGCTTCGTCACTGGGCCCATCCCATTGTCCCCCAGTCAAAAGCACTGGAAAAAGTCCCCAATTATGGAGACTTGGTGATTTGCAGATACTGAAATTATACCTAACATAGCTATAACAATAATAATAATCATCATCGACTGCTCAAAGCTACACTACAGTATATGAACAAAAGTATTGGGTCACCTGGCCATTACACGTACAACAACTGTTATGACATCCCTTTCTGTAACAGCTGCCGCTCTTTTGCGAAGGCTTACACACCAGACTTACCCAGCCATTTGGGCACTGGGGGCACAGCAATGCCCCCAGTAAACGGAAAAGGGCCTTCCCCAAACTATCCCCACAAAGTTGGATGCGTAGAATTGTCCAAAATGTCTTGGTAAGTTGAAAGCATTAAGGATTCCCTTCACTGGGCTAGAACTTAGGGGCATAGCCCAACCCCTGAAAAACAACCCATACCATTATTCCTCCTCCACCAAACTTTACAGTTAGCACAATGCAATCAGGCAGGCAGCATTCTCCTGGCATCTGCCAAACCCAGACTCATCCGTCAGACTGCCAGAGAGAGAGAAATGTGATTCGTCACTCCACAGAACTTGCTTTACAGCTTTACAGCACTCCATCTTTCACAATTTCCATTGCGCTTGGTGAAGTGAGGCTTGCATGCAGCTGCTCGGCCATGGAAGCCCATTCCCTGAAGATGCCAGCGCACAGGTTGTGTGCTGGGGAAGTTTGGAACTCCGTTGTTATCTGTGGAATATCTAGCAGGGAACACAATTCATGAGCTGACTTGTTGCAAAGGTGGCATCCTATGAGTCTCACATCCTGCCCACCACATCCTCCTGACTCTCCTAAATCGTCTCTCAAGTGCCCTCAATGGGTCATGCCTGATGCTTGTTGCCCCTTATTAGTTTATAAAGAAAAGTACCTGTTTGTCCCATCTGTGTTAGTCCCATAATTGAAATCAAACTTTCTTGTTGTATGTGCCCGCTTGTGTTCCAGTATTTCCGTTTTGATCCCTTGCAATCCAATTTTTTTCTAGTCTTTGTTCTGTTGAGTTCAATAAAACCCCTTTTCTGTTTCACCACAACACCTGCCGAATGACTTGAGGACAGGCGTTTTTGTGCAAAAAAAAAGGGTAAGGGGTTTAAGTAGAAACAACAGAATGACCCAATTTTTCACAAATGTTTGTAAACCTGAGTGCATGGCTAGGTGCTAGATTTTATACATCTATGGCGATGGGTCGGAATAAAACACCTGGGTTCAATGATTAAGAGGTACGTCCCAATACTTTTGTCCATGTTGTGTATTTTCACTTCTTGAAACATTGTGAGTGTAATATGTGATATTCAGATGATGCCTTCTGTATTTGCATTTTGAAAAAAATAAATGCATAATTCATATAAGTAATACAAAAAGGATTGAAAGCAAAAAAAAGATGAAACATTTTCTGAGAAGTGTTTCTTGATGTCATCTCCCTGTTTCAGTGATTTGACACCACTGTTCATCCCGAAGATTCAGGTCACTCATTGTAATGTCTAAATGTTAAGTGCTATTCAAGGAAAAACCTCTACCTCTTCCTGAAACGAACACCCTATTATAAGGGTAATCAAATATTACTGGGTGTCAGAATACACACCACATGACTGTGGTGAAAAAAAAATAAAAAAACCTTTTCTTCTTTGCTACTTGTATTGTTACAGATAACCTAAAAAATGAATATGTAATATTGGGTAACACTTTACATCAACTGCACCTTCATAATGCATTCATAGAACATAGAACATGGAGCAGCATCCTCTGCAGAATCTCCCCCGCTTCTCCAGATGCAGTCGATGAACGACTTCTGTTGTGGGTTTGAGAGAAACAAATTCACACCCCACTTCAGCCCAGCAACAAGAGCCTGCATCACACGTCTGGCAGTCCCCCCCCCTCGGATACACAGGCTACACTCAAGAAAGGCAAAAAGACAGGCAAAAAGGATGTGATCCAGCTGTTTCGGAAACGGTGTCTTCCCCTCCTGTCTCAAAGTCTGTGCTGACCAACTGGCTACAGTCTTCACGCAGATCTTCAACAGATCCCTGGAGCTGCGTGACATCTCCTCCTGCTTCAAAAGCTCCACCATCATCCCAGTCCCCAAGAAACCCTCCATCCCAGGACTGAATGACTACAGGCCCGTCGCCCTGACGTCTGTAGTCATGAAGTCGTTTGAACGACTGGTGCTAGCCCACCTGAAGAACACCACTGACCACCCGCTCGATCCCCTGCAGTTTGCCTACCGGTCAAACAGGTCACTGGATGACTCAATCATCATGGGAGAAAGAAGAACCAGGCTGCAGTTTGCAGAAAAATATATATTAGACGCACACCCATAAACTGAGAAATAAATTAAACAAAAAAATTGTGCTGTGGTCTCGATTTTTTCCGCGGCTGTATACGTTATATACAGAATGGATCATTTAATCCAGCTAGGCTAATCCAATTCTCTCATGGCTTTGAGGGCCAAAATATCAGGATAATTGTATCTATGAATAGACAATAACCCTTCCTCATCATGCACCCATCTGCTCACAGCCAAACACACTACTCCCCATATGGGTCCAATACTGCCATGGTTGATCAACAGTCTTTCAGAGCAGTAGCAACTTCTTGAATTCTTGACGTATGAGGTGACAGCTGTCATGCACTTTCCATTCTCACTAGCGAGACAAAGGAGCTGAAGGTGCACATCCGGCATGACAGGGAGCCCCTGAGACCAAAAAATCATTTACAGGTTGGAATACTTGCCAAAGGGGATGTTACTAAGTACTGACCATGTTGGGTGCCAAAACCTTGAAAACTAAAAGAATGGGGTACACCTGGAATCAGCTGGAGTGGAAAGGACCAAAATGCCTGGAGATCCCTTGCTGGCGGCACATGACCCAGGAGGAGTAGCAGGTAAAGACCTTGTTATTTTCAACCAGATTCGACAACAAAGGAGTGCACTGCAGCAGCAGCACAAGCAAGGAGGGATCAGCTGGCAGAAGAGCCTAATCATCTCTAGCTTGGCAAGGAATCTAAACTGAGATGTAGAACAGCCCTATTTTGTGTTTTGGTGGAACACAGATTGTACATTTATTTATATTTTGCGAACTGCAGACCCAAAATTGTGTGTAGGGTTCAAATCTCACGACCCATAATACCAGCAACTTTAGGGATGCTGTCTTATGCTATCCTCTTACCTGAAGCTTTTATATTGCTTTGGAGAAATAACTAAACAAAATGTAAATGTAAAATTAAAATAAAAAAAAACACACAAGCATAATTAAGTACCTGTTCCCAGCTGCTGCTCTCATTCAGCAGTGAGCTTCTGTTTTGCTCGTCTTCTGACATCATTATACCGCTTTCA
>JAODKF010000047.1:17092389-17123268 GCA_026779585.1 Mormyrus proboscirostris
TTCATTTCACTGCATGTTGTACTTGTTATAACTATGTACGTGACAAATAAAGAATCTTGAATCTTGAATCTTGAATCAGGAGTGATTTTCCATCAGTTTGATACCAAACATGTCATACAGTACCAGCCTAGCAGCTCACACCCCATACCATATGTATTAATAAATTAGTAATTACTTAATACAATGCATGTTACTGACTCACATCAGTATACGGTGTAGGTGTTTTTGGGTTGCATCCCAGCAGATGTTACACTTGGTACAGACTACATGACATATTCACCTTCAAACAGCACACCTTATCCTTATATAGGCGTGACCGTTAGTGTGTGGTAATACAAATTCGTACATCTGGAACAACATATTTTGGTTAGTGTGGCTTGTCCCACTTGATCTTCTCTCCAAAATGGATAACATACATCTTAATTCAGTTCCTCTTAATATAGCATGGTAGAACACAAAGAACTTGCTAACGGGACACAAAGATCAGATAAGGGTCACTAAGGAATGTGGAAGAAAAAGGGGGGGTTTGTTACACAAAGAAAGGAGAATCTCTGAAGGTTAGGACACACTAAGATACCTGGTTAGCAGTGTTGCCACAGTTACTTAGAAATAGTAATCGAATTACTGACTACTGATTACTCCTTTCAAAGGAGTCACCAGTGGTTAGACTTATTCACTTTTCAAGACTCTTCTGGTATAGCCATACGAAAATATATGCAGTGGTAGCTATACCTATTTATTTATTCAAATTTATATGTGTTCAAGTGTAAAGGGGTAAAATAGGTGACACTCCATGAGTATGGTTATAAGGGTGGCACACAAAGCACTAAGATTATCTAAAGACACCTCCACTCATGACCTATCTGGATATTGAGACTAGGAGTCATGAGTAAATCAGTATACAGGGTATACAAAAGCCAAACTTAAAAGAAACTTTCTTTAGGGTGTTGGTCTGTTGGGTGAGTGGTATGTAAGGCAGGATGTATGGAAGGGGGTTGCGTGTCGAGTCGAGGGACCCCTGTCCGTGAGGTCCACTCTGCTGTCTGTAGGTCCCTAAATCTTTGGGCCATAAAAGTTGGAGTGCTGGCCTCCCTTGTTAAAAGTGTGTGTCTGGATGGGTGTGTTTGTGTGTGTGGGGTCACTAACCCCCTTTTGGTGCTTAGGCCAATGTGTGCCTCTTGTACCAGGCTAGGCCTTGTCTCAGGCCACCTGGAATTTAAGCTCTATCATATGTGTATGTGTGATCCTACACCTATGACCTGCTTACAGAGGAATCAAAGCATTACGCACATCGGAATCTTTTTCTCTGAGACTTGCAGTCAGGGCAGGGTGATGGAATGGTCCTTACAGATGACACTACAGTTATGATCCGCTGGGCTGGCTACTTTGAGCAGTTGTTTAAAGCAGACCCTCCAGTTAGGATGTTGGACATCTCTGGGTCTTCTGATCAGCTGTGAACCACCCAATCTCATTGGTGGTAAGGTTGTCCTCCTGGCACTGCAGGCAGTCTTTGATTCCATTTGGGAGTCCGGTATAATCCCAACTGCCTGGAAAGTGGGACTTGTAGTCCCTATCTAGTTAACACTGCTTTCAATACCAGGTGAGGTCCTTCCTAGGGTAATCCTTAACAGGATGCATGATCACTTGCTCACTTGTCAGGGACCAGAGTGGTCTGGTTTTACGCCTAAGAAGTCTACTGTCGACCATATCCTGGCACTGAGGGTTTTCATCGAGCGCAAGCGCGAACATCTGCAGAGGTTCTCTGCAGCCTTAGTCAATTTTCATAAATTGTTTGATTCTGTTGATCAAGTTGCCCTGTGGGACATCCTGAGACTTTGCAGGATCCCCCTGAAGTTACTGGACGTCATGGCCGGCCTGTACACTGGTACTATGAGTGGTCTGCAGGGTGGAGGGAGAACCTCTGTGTTCTTCCCAGTTGATTCTGGGATTCACCAGGGGTGTGCTCTTACTCCTATTCTGTTCAATGCTTGTATGAACTGGGTGTTGAACAGGGTTGTGGGGTCTGGCAGCTGATGAGCGTTCATTGGTGAGGAAAGATTTTCTGATCTTCACTTGCTATGATCTTAGCAGAG
Organism: Mormyrus proboscirostris; assembly: GCA_026779585.1. NCBI lineage: Eukaryota > Metazoa > Chordata > Actinopteri > Osteoglossiformes > Mormyridae > Mormyrus > Mormyrus proboscirostris. The sequence goes on from JAODKF010000047.1 coordinate 17,094,483, forward strand.
TCAATGGGGGCTCTGATCAGGGCTCTCGAGAGACTGAGTGAGGAGTCTGAGTGTCTGGGATTGTGGGTGTCCATGATAAATACCAACATCCAGACATTTAATGACTTCTTAGGCACAGCCATCAGTTGTGTGTCCGTCTGCAGGGGGAATGTTGACCTTGTTGAGATTTATTTACCTTGGCAGTGACATTTATGCCTCTGGTGACTCTTCCTATGAAGTCAGCAGACGGATTGGAAAAGCTTGGGGGTCATAAGGTTGCTGGAAAGGGGTTTGTGGCGTTCCCATTATCTTTGCAAGAGGACGAAGGTCCAAATCTTTAAAGTCCTGGTGCTCCCTGACTTGCTGTATGGCTGTGAGCCATGGACACTATCCAGTGACCTAAGATGAAGACTGGACTCCTTCAGTACTGTGTCTCTTCAGAGAATCCTTGTGTACCACTACTTTTGCTAGAGGAATCCCAAATGAGGCACATTACCTGCCTTTTGAGGGAACGTCAGTCACGGCACTATGGCCATGTGGCGCGTTTCCCTGGAGATGATCCGGCTAGCAGGATCATGCTCCCCAACCTGACCTGACATGACCTGTTGATCTAAAAAGCAGCCAACTGTAGGTCACACCAAAAAAGGACATAACAGGACCATAAAAGGACCAACTGATCGGTACGATCACAATAAGAAGAGCGTGTCTATGTATGTGTATTCAGCAAATAAGAACAGCATTCCAGTCTGAATGTATTTTGGGTGATCGTCAAGATCCTTTAGCATATCAGGAGGAATCTCTTCTTGACAGTCACTGCTTTGGTTGAGAGGAAATCATTTTCAGCACCATTTTACTGGCTCCATAGGACGGGCGGTCTTGGGGGTGTTGCGTGTGGCTCCGAAAGGCGGGCGGTCCCCTCCAGAAGTGGGCCGGGTGGGTCAGGGTCCCAGCAGGTGTTCCGGGTACTCTGGGACGCTCTGTAATCCACGGGTGGCTTTAGCGGTTTGGTCTTGGGCTGGGTGAGGGGGCCTGCCTTTTTCTGTGATGAGGTGACTCTGGTCTGTAGAGCTGTTGGCATGACCTATGTTATTGTTTGGGACAATGTTAGGTTCCACCATGCTCAAGTGGTGCTGGCATGGTTTCAGGCCCATCCAAAATTCACCATACTCTCCTTTCCTTAGCCCAATTGAGGAATTTTTGTCCGCATGGTGGTGGAAAGTATATGATAGGCACCCACATCAACAAAGCCATGGATGAGGCACGCAACTGCATCACAGCTAACCAGTGTCAGGCCAGGGTTCACCATGTCTGAAGGTTCTTTCCAAGATGTTTGGAAAAGGAAAACATTAATTTTGATGTGGATGAGAATCTGCGGCCAAATCCGCATGATAGGGATGATGGAAATGAGTGAGACCTATAATCGTTTTTTTTTTTTTGCTTTTTGTAAGGCAGGTGAGGGACATTGCATTTTAACTTTTTTTTGTAGTACACTAGTTTTGTTTAGGTGATTGTTGCTTTGTTTATATTGTTGCTTTTCATTTACAGTGTTGTATTTCAGATTTGATCAGTGATTCCACTGCGTCTATAGTGCTCTCTCTATGGGTCCTTTCACGATGACATTACGTGTAGCACCACGATGAAACACGCTGTACGATATCTAATAGATGTATGAACAACTGAACAGGGAAACTATTGATATCTTTTGTTTGGATGATATAAAGAAATGTCTTCATGATTCTGTAAGTACAAAGTTCGTTAAAAATATGAATCTGAAATGCAATGTGTTGAATTTTGGACAGCCTGTATTACAAGTGGTGACCATTTTGTGTCTAGAGTTGCGAAAAATATTAAGGTTCTCAAACTAATTACAAAGCGGTCATAAAAACTGTATTGTACCATCCACTAACATCATAATTAGTGTTTTTAATTTATATTTCCTTAATATTGTTTTTCAGTATATTGTGTCCGTGCACTATATTTAGCTGTCTGCAACGTGCTGTGTTTTTTGCACTACTTGCATGTTCATCTGTGCTTTATGTGCCTTGCTGCTGTATGTACAGGAGCTTTCATCTGGGATCAATAAAGCTTATTGTCCCTGTTGTCTAGCTAGATGAACAGCTCATTAGTCCTGGTTACCCTGATACTGGTGTACCTCTATTCTAAATTTTAGTGCATGTGTATGTGTGAAACTGCCTCTCTGCTCCACACTTTGAACAGGATCTGCAGTAGCTGCAGAAGCAGCCAGTAGCATTGGAGTTTGAAGCAGTTGCACAACCGCTGGAGGGGTCTGGGAAGCTTCTGGGTGCTTTTTCCCTGGCGTACGACTAAATGTAAACAGATAGCATCTCCACGGACAGGGTGCAAGACCTTCAATCCCCCAGGGATTTGAAATTGTATAAATCTACAAATGAAAACTTGAATAATCATTTAACAAAGTAAATGCACTAGTGTATAGGACTTCCGCCATTTAATTCCTTCTGAAGTAATTTTGGTATGTTGGTCTGTGTTACTTAACCCTTTTAGTTAAAAGCAAAACAAAGCTGAGTATCCCCTACAGTTTTAGCACTGAAGAAGGCTGGTGACATACTGCATTTATGAACTGTAAGAAGCTCAGATGAGTTGTGCAGACAGAGGTTAATCAATCTATGAAAAAGGAATTTGGCGCTGTCTGGGGGGGGGGGGGGGGGTGAGTTGAAGAGGAGGAAGAGAGGTCATAAGGTTATTAACTGCGTCAGCAGAATTAGCTGTAAGGTAGCATTTAGTTACATTCCTATCATTCCAGCTCATGGTACACAATGGAATCTCAAAAGACACAATAGTAGTCAGAAACCAAAACATCTGCTACTTGAGAATGCTTGATGTCCAAATGATGAGATATCACTAAGTATGCCAACTGCAGCTTTCAAGGTTTCCCAAAATATTAACTGACTCACTCAATTTAAATCAGATGTATTAAAATGTCATGTCAGCTGGTGTAATTTTTGAACAGTATCTAATTCTAGCTGTGGTGAGGGGAACTCAACATACAGGTATTTCACAAAAAGTCTAAAAAAAATACATATATACATTTATTGGACTAGCTATGATAACAAAATGTCAAAAATGTGAGTCAGCTGGTATCTATACAGTATGTCCTACTCGACTGAAGCTCTTCCCCCACTGCAGTAAGGCTTCTCCTCTGTGTGAATCTGCTGGTGTCTCTTTAGGTTTCCTAACTGACTAAAAGTCTTCCCACACTGGGAGCACCGGTAGGGCCTCTCCACTGTGTGAATCTGCTGGTGTCTCTTTAGGTTTCCTAATTGACTAAAAGTCTTCCCACACAGCGAGCACTGGTAGGGCCTCTCCACTGTGTGAATCTTCTGGTGTCTCTTTAGATTTCCTAACTGACTAAAACTCCTCCCACACTGGGAGCAATGGTACGGCCTTTCCCCAGTGTGTGTCCGCTGGTGCATCTTTAGGGTTCCTAGTAGACTGAAGGTCTTCTCACACTGGGAGCACTGGTAGGGCTTTTCCCCTGTGTGAATCTGCTGGTGCTCTTTTAGGCTTCCTGACCGAATGAAGCTCTTCCCACACTGGGAGCACTGGTAGGGCCTCTCCCCTGTGTGAATCCACTGATGTCTCTTTAGGGTTCCTAATCGACTGAAGTTCTTCCCACACTGGGAGCACTGGAAGGGCTTCTCCCCAGTATGAATCTGCTGGTGCTTCTTTAGGGTTCCTAACCGAATGAAGCTCGTTCCACACTGGGAACACTGGTAGGGTCTTTCCCCTGTGTGAGTCCGCTGGTGTATCTTCAGATTTCCTGACTGACTAAAGCTCTTCCCACACTGGGAGCACTGGTAAGGCCTGTCTCCTGTGTGAATCCGCTGATGTGTCTTTAGGTGTGCTAATCGACTGAAGCTCTTCCCACACTGCGAGCACTGGTAGGGCCTCTGTCCTGTGTGAATCCGTTGATGTGTCTTTAGGGTTCCTAACTGACTGAAGCTCTTCCCACACTGGGAGCAATGGTAGGGCCTCTCCCCTGTGTGAGTCCGTTGGTGCTTCTTTAGGGTTCCTAATAGACTGAAGCTCTTCCCACACTGGGAGCACTTGTAGGGCCTTTCACCAGTGTGAGTCCGCCAATGTGTCTTCAGATTTCCTAATCGACTGAAGCTCTCCCCACACTGGGAGCAATGGTAGGGCCTCTCCCCTGTGTGAATCTGCTGGTGTACCTTTAGGTTTCCTAACCGACTAAATCTCTTCCCACACTGGGAGCACTGGTAGGGCCTTTCCCCTTTGTGAAGCTGCTGGTGCCTCTTGAGGCTAATTAATTGACTGAAGCTGTACCGAGCTTGGGAGCACTGGTAGGGTCTTTTCCCACTGTGGATCCACTGGTGTTTCTTTAGGGTTCTTAATTGACCAAAGTTCTTCCCATACTGGGAGATCTGGTAGGACCTTTCCCCTGGATGACACTGCTGTTTTCTCTTTAGGTTTCCGAATCGGGTGAAGCTCTTCCCACATTGGGAACACTGGTAAGGCCTTTCCCCTTTGTGAGTCCGATGGTGCTCCATTAGGGTTGCTGACCGGATGAAGCTTTTGCCACACTGGATGCACTGGTAGGGCCTCTCCCCTGTGTGAATCCGCTGGTGCCCCTTTAAAATTGCTAAAAGACTGAAGCTCTTCCCGCATTGGGAGCACTGGTAAGGCCTTTCCCTTTTGTGAGTCCACTGGTGCTCCATTAGGGTTGCTGAACGAATGAAGTTCTTCCCTTTCTGGAAGCACTGGTAGGGCCTCTCCCCTGTGTGAGTCTGTCTGTGATTATTACAGCCTCTGTTTAAACTGAAAGTCTTTTCACCCTGGAAACCCTGTCGAGCTGTCAGTGTGTCTGTACTGGCTTCTCCCAGGGTACTGACTGTGGACTGAGCGGCACTGGGGCCAGCAGAAGTTGTGGAATGTTGGGTTGTGTTGACACTTCCAGCAGTCAGTTGTCTGACAAACTCCTTGGGGTGAGATCTTTTGTTATGTCTGTGCAGGTCAATGTCTGCTGTGTAGGAGAATGGACCCTGAGAAGAAGCAAAGATTTTGGAGAATTCATCTGCTCTCCTTGCTGTGGGCAAGATAGAGACAAGTCATTCAGTGCTGAGATACAACAGGGTTAATAGAAAAACAAAGTCAGGAAAAAAGTGAATATCTTCTAAAGAGCATTTGTTATTCCGTAAGCAGTTCATGTTCTCAGTGTGCTGTTCACACTGCAATCTCTGACATGCCTGAAGTGCAGAGTAACAACACTGCTGGTTTGAAAAGGCAACTTGAAGCACAGACTATAACCTCCAAATGTACCAAAGCATTTGCAGTTTTGATGGTAAATGCTGCCAGTTAAAATCACCTGGGTTTGGGCGTTTCACAATCCGTTTGCTTCTCCTCCTCCCATCAGTGTTTAATGGAAGAGAACCAGTCAGGTCCTCCTCAGTCACATCCTGAACCTCTGCACCCTTCATCTTCTGTCACAAAAACCAAACAACACGGCAGAATAAGCTGATCATTTCATAACTTTATATAGGCTGTTTTCTTTGCTTATTAGAAAGACAACTGAAAGCAAACAAGGTTAAACATTAAACTAAAATTGTGTCTAGGGATGCACCAATCCCACTTTTTCTGCCCCGATACCGATACCTGGGGGGTATCGGCCGGTACCAAGTATCGATCCCATACTACTGTATACTTAATATACAATGTGACAGAATGCTGCTCTTCTCTGCATTTATCCTTCCCAAATGTTTCAGCTGTGATATCGCAATTAAGTGGTATCAGGTCTTGGTACTGGACAATTTTTACGAGTATGAGCGCAGAATCAGCCTCATACCCGAAGCCAGTATTGGTGCATCCCTAACTATGTCCACTTCCGATGTGACTTACAGTTGGCTGTTTTTGAGATTAGATTAGGGGCACGTTTGTACTCGACTCTCACAACAGTTCGCTTACGCATTGTGGCCAGCACACGTATCACGCTTTCATTCCAACTATCATTTGTGCAGCTACTTGTTTACATTTACATTATGTCTATATGAGATTCAGTACCTCCAGAATCCTCGGGTGCAGTTTGGTCAACTTCATCATATAAGTTACAGTTGGTATTAAAGTAGCACCTGATTTTTTTTATTTTTTTTTTAAGAATGAAATGAGTGGCTGGAAGATATTCCAAACAATATTTTGAGAGGCAAGAGAAAAAAACATACTGGACACTATTGTGTGTCTAATTAGGGCTGGGCGATGTGCAATGTTAATATATAATATATATTAATATTGCACTATAAATCGTGACATTGCAATGAGCACAATTGCAACACACACTGTCAAAGGATGCGATGTAAGAAATACTTTAAAGTCATTTTAAAATAAAGAAGAATTAGACTGGCATAGTAGACTGGCGTAGTAGACTGGCATAGTAGACTGGCGTAGTAGGAGGGGCATAAGAACATCAGATAAGAGGGTGATGATCTTGAAGCATTTTATGCTTGAAACAACAACCGGCAGCGCAGTGATTTGCAATCTTTGTAAAAACAAAGTACTGAGAGGTTGGAGTAGCATTTAGTGGAAAATCCCAATAAACAAACCGCAAGCAACTGTGCGAGACAACGTGAGTAATGGATGATTTGGGAGTCCCTAGCTTGCACTGTTTTACATATTTCAAATGTTTTCAATATCATGCAGCCATAACACTAAGTAGGCCTACAAAATACTAATTACTATGAAATATCTAACATACTACATATGTGTGAAGTGACTTACAGCTCCACATACCCTCCATTTCACCTTGTGGGGGCTCTTGTTCGTCGTCCCTTCACCCTCAGATATCAGGCATTCCCTCTCCTCTTTTTGAACTTCCCCGACACCCTGCTGAGAAGGTTTCTGGTTCATGCGGCAGTTGACTTTACTGCAGGAAGGCGTCTGCTGAAAACACAAATGATTTTTTTTTATGGTTTCAGGCAGACTGCACCACCTTAGGGCATATCCACAACAGTCCTACTTAGTGTTCAGGTCACATCAATGCTTTACTGACACTGATAAATGCCTGACACTGTGTGTGAAGGCATCACATGTCACGGTGAAACCCCTCGGATTGGCTGTGTCACCTCATCTCACCGTGTTGTCCAAGCTCCAACTCAGTGAGCGGGGAGTCCACCCATCCTCTGAATCGCTGTGTTTGTCATCGCCCGGCCTCTCCGCCATCACTCTCCTGGAACGGCCTCTTCTCTTGAACGCTGAGGTGGTGGAATTCAGCCCTAGAGAAAACGGGGACAAGTGGGGATTATATCACTCTTGGTACTCGTGCGAGCCTGACGCTGGTGCCCGAAGCCTACCCATATCTAACACGGCCTGGTGGTTCCTCTTCATGTTCCTGTAGTGCACCTTCTCGCATCTCCGCAACCAAACCCATTCAACCTCGGAGAAATAGGCCTGGATATCTGCATAATCATCCTGCGTAGTGAGAGGGCTCAACATGAGGCTTCTAAATGCCTTACACGGCAGGAACACTGATACAAAAAAGCCACAGCGTTCCCTGGTCGTGTCAGATATAACAGACTTTTCTCACTTTTAGCTGCCAGTTTTTCCCCTCCTAGCCGTCTGTCACATTCCTGCCTGAAGCCCCTTCCATCCTGTGTCACAACAGACAACTGCGTTACAAATACAGTACTAAATACAAACACAGCAACTCGTGTTCAGGCTGTGTTAACAACACATTAAGCTATACATGTAATTTTGCGCAAATTGGATTTCCTGAGGGCCACATATGCTTCAATCAAGGTATCGAGCTAAATAAACAGTTTAGACTAAATGTAAATAAATAAATCCAGCTACCCAAGACTTCTGCTCTGAGATTCAGCCTCCAGATGGTACTGCAAGTCAGAACAGGTGTTCTGCCCTTTTCCTGACCCGACAAAAACTGCTTCCCAGCCCCACAGTGCATGTGTGAATCAACATTACATCACTCCTCTACAAACTCTAAAACGTTTTTGCTACTCGTATATCTTGCATGTTAACATGGTTTATCTCAAAAGTTATTCATATTTTGTACATATTCGTGTTTATCACATGCATTAAACATATTGAGATGACTGGTATATTTTTTTGTATTCTAATTTCTTATGGACTCCAAATTCTTTAAATATTGGACCAGATTTTACCATTAAACACATGCATTAATTTGTTTTGCTTGTTGAGACTACATTTAACTGTGGTCTTAGTTTTAATTAAGGCAAACATATTTCATTTAAATAACAACTGAAAGGATTTAAGTTGTTTTACCTGGATCTAAACTTGCTTGATACAAAAGCATTACATGTCCACGTTTTATGTGTATGTGATTTGTTTTGTGCGCTTTTTACTTCTTTACTGAAAATAAGTTAAGATCAGTGAGTCTGTTTAGAAAACTAAATATTAAAATGGGTAACACACACTCTAACATAAAATAAGAGTTAAAGCCTTATTTTCATCACTGTTTTCCAAACATATGCAAAATTATTTTGAACTAATAATACACAATTTGGTAAGTTCAGTGTATTTTCTTGATACACTATCAATATTGTGAAGTTAATCCTTGTATGTTTTGAAAGATAATATTTGAAACTGGAGCAGGAAAAATGCAACAAAAATACCCAGAACCTTCAATGGTCAATTAGTAATTGCCAATGATGAAAACTATTTTACAACATTACATTCTTACCCGGGCACTGAAAAACTATAGATATCAGTTTCTGGCAGCATAAAACTACATGTAAAAACTGCCATCACAGAAAATGATAAATAGCGGCTCCTAGTAGCATAAAACTACGCGTGAAAAACTGCTACCGCCCATTTAAAGTATAGGACAGTTATTTTGATAGCATAAATCCTTATACAACTGTCCATTCAAAACTGTGGGTAGGATACTTTGGCAAAGTAGCAAAAACGGAAAGAAATAGCCGAAGATTTCTGCTACGGTAGCAAATTCGGGCAAGGCAGCAAAAAAATCAGAGCACTGGTTTACATTAAAGTGATTAAAACACAGGCTTACATTAAAATGATTAAACCAGGAGCACAAATGACCGCAATCCCGCTTCTCCATCCCTCCATTTATGTATGTTACATTTTTCTTATATCTGTCGGTGGTGTTTTATGTAGTACTGGACTTCTGTTTTTTCAGATCTATAAAATTAAAAAAATTTAAAGTCATAAATATTTCTTTGACTCCTAACGCATGCAAATGTTTTTAATATTACTCCTTCCTAGTTGCAAACAACGCGAGAGCTTCTGTCGTGACGTCGCAGAGAATCCCCAGAATTCACAGTGAAAATCAAAACACAAGTGTCGCCTCTGTTGAGGAATGGAGGGGGTGAATCGCAACAAACGCAGGGGATAAATATAGGATTTGCATTATTTGTTTTACTTTATTGAAGTATTTCTATCATATACTTTAATGCTACATTTTTGTTTAAAGTTATTTAGGATTCCGTTTAAACTGATTCAGAACATGAGAAAAGCGGCTTACTGGAATACAAACGGAAATCTACTTAATAAATCATACAATAAACTATTCGGTCTTGGGGGTAACACTAGAAAACGCTAACAGTAATATCTCATTGCCTCGCTGCTCAATCCAGGGAACGAGTTTGACAATGCTAGCAGTGTTTCCAGCCGACCCGTATTTTACGCGATCGTCCGGATTAGAAAATCGAAAGCGGTGTCCCTGTTAAAACTTGCATGGGTCAATTCGGACCTCAAACAGGTCAGTCGACAAAAATCTAGCTAAAAACTCAGAATACGATAAAACAGAAACCTATTAAAACTTGTATGTATCGAGTCATGCCGCCTCTTCTAACCCATAACAGCCCCCATCCCTCCTCTCCACCTGGCACTACCAGTATGCAACAGGCTCACCTCAATACAGGTAAAATGCTCATAAATTGATAATTGCTTTTGAATGTGTGCTTTTTCAGGTATTGTATTAGTTTTACATTAACTTGATAATGCATTCTACCATTAGTTAGGTAGGTAGATAAACAATTATTTGGGAGTCTGGGACGGAGTAAATTCATTTATAACCCAAGCGATCAAATTGCATAAAGATGTTAAAACAATGAGCCCTTTTTGCACTAATTTATAATCTTCATTATAGTCTTATAATGCAACATTGACCTCTTATTATATAATTATTTTGGGCAAACTGCACCGATATAACAAGACAGCAGGCAAATAAAAGATGACAGTTAATTAAAAGAAATAATAAAAAACCTCACTTACACAGGTGTGTGGCTAACAGTAGCATTGGAGTTTGAAGCAGTCGCACAACTGCTGGAGGAGTCTGGGAAGCTTCTGGGTGTTTTTCCCCTTGTAAGTGTAAATGGAAAGTGTCTCCCTGGACAGAGAGCAAGGCTTACAATCCCCCAGGCATTTGAATAACTTATGTACATTTACAAATGAAAACTTGCATTATCACTTAATAAAATAATGTCTTTCCCCTGGTACCAGTGTATGGGATTTCCACAATTCCTTCTGAAGTTATATTTTAGCACGTTGCCCATATTACTGAACCTTTTCAGTTAAAAGCATATTAATCAGACATCAGTATAGCTACAGAAACACAGGTATATGTGGAGGTCTAACACAGCAGTTAGGTGAAGTATTTAACTTTTCATTCTTTCAAAATTCCAGCATTGAGTCATAATTACAGCCAACTGCAGCTTTCAGTTTCCCATTCTTAATGCTTTGACCCCAGCTTATATGATTCCAGTTGATATCCCAATTAAAAAGCTTTAACTGTTAACTCGGGATATGTAGTAAACTTTTAATGGTTCTATTACTCTTACTGATACTGCTTATTGATCTGGTAGTCATTAATACTTTTACTTGAGAAAAAAACAAATTAAGAACAGATTAACATTCCTTCATTTTCCGATGCGTACTCTATATAAATGAACATTCTTGAGTTGCAAACAGAACATTATAATTGTGGTTTGTCCAAAACAATGTGATTAATGAAATGCAAAATAAAATTTTACAGCCAAAGACACCAAATGTTTTAAACAATTCACCACGATAGACTGATTTTGTGATGATGGACGACTCTCTTCTCACACTGGCAGCGATGGTCGGGCCTCTCTTGTCTCTTGTTTGAATGCACTGGTGTAAATAATGTTCACTTTCAAGTGAAAAACCGACTGCAGGACTTTTTCTTGACAGTAATTTTACGGTGTGGTAACCGGTGATAAAATCCATCAGGGTTCCCCCAATTCTGGCAGAATAAATTTCCATGACTTTTCCAAAACTTTTTCAGTACCATAAGAAAATTTTCCAAAACCCACAAGTTTGGTTTAATTTGATGATCGTGCAGTTTCAGATAGTAATACAATTTTCAGCACGATAATAGCCAATCCTCTTAGCAAATAAACACAGAGGGTGGACAACTTTCTCCAATGTGCAAGTAACGTTCAATCATTAAGAAAATTAATCCCAAAATTAAAATAATTACACGTACCTGCTAACATACATAACATATCTGGGGCAACAACAGATAAACTGGGGAACTGGCAGTTGGAAACTGTTCCTCTCTTGATATGCATGAGATGTACTTCCATTAGATGTTTTGACAAATTGGTCGCGTTTCCACCCTTACATGCAAAACACTTGCTGCACTTGGGGCAGTGAGCATTGTCAGCATCGACTGTCATGAAATGTAACTACTATTGACCGGTTAGTCCACTCCACCATCATCACTGAAAGCAGGGGCTGTGTGTGTCTGCATGCGCGTCTGCTGCATGTTGCTGTGAGTGAGAGAGGGAGTGAGACACACAGGCTCTGAGAAAGATCTCTCTTCTATCAAAAACGCAATCAGAATCCACCCTGGTGAGGTGATATTTGAAAAAGAACTCTATAGCACTAATAAAGAGGAAATCTATTTTCCTAATCTCTCCACTACCGAAAACATAACCGATAACGTCAAAGCTTATTGATACTACGGTTTAAAAATTTAGCTCCGGCCAACTTTAACACCGGGTTTTGCTACACATCTCAAGTATTCATTGACTTAGTCAATTTAAAGTAAATCTATTCAAATGTCATTGACTGTAATTTTTCAGCAGTTTCTAATGCTAACTATTTTGCAGTTGGAGACGACCTTCAAAATAAATCGTAACCACTGCCTTTGAATCTTTGTAGAACAAACCTTAAACATCAACAGGCCTGAGAAGGGTAACCCAACATGAAGGCATTGCACAGAAACAGTATTTAAAAGAAAGTGATAACATACACTTGTTGGACTGACTGCAATAAAGAATGGTCAATTATGTGAGTCTGCTGGTGTTTCTTTATATGTCCTAACTGACTGAAGTCTTTGCGTGTCAGGCAGAGGTGAGATTTATTGTACCTTGATAGCTTGTACGTTGCTTTGGTTAAGTCTGTTAAATGCCTTGAATGTAAATGTAAATATTGTAGAGTATAAAACCCCGTAGCAAAAAAAGATTGGGAGTCAGTAATCCAGAAGACACAGAGGTGTCAATATCCATTGTCTTCCCAACATCAGTCACTGAATGGCATTAAAACAGCACTGGAGATTTCAAAGACTGCAATTCTCATATAGTCTAACAGCACCACCAACATTCAGATGTAAATGAGCTTACTGCAGCAGGTGAGGATCATGAACTCCCAATCACCTACAAATTCTTTAATCAATCAACAGCTATCAGCAATAAATGGCTGGACATTTGATACAGGGACAATGACATCAGAACGGCCTTCCCAAAGCCAACAAACTGAGCCCTATTGAAAATTTGTGGACTATGTTAAAAATAAAGCACTTTAAAACAAACCAATATGCTGTAGGACCAAAGTGCTGTACAAAGGATAAATAAGAACAGACAATAAACAAACCAATAAAACAAAATAAAATACGTAAATAAATTAAAACAGAAATGAGCTAAAACCAACATCTCACAAGGTGTCAAAAGCCAGGGTGAAAAGATAAGATCTTTAGTCGGGATTTAAAAACGTGCAGAGAAGAGACCTATCGTATCTCTAATGGCAAATCGTTCCAGAGTTTGGGAGCAGCTCCAGCAAAAGGACGGTCTCCTCTAACTTTACGTTTTTTCCTGGGTACAATCAGGAGCAGATGATCAGCTGACCTGAGAGCGGGCTGATGTATAAGGCTGTAGCAGCTCAGACAGATAGGCTGGAGCAAGGCCATAGAGGGCTTTAAAAGCAAATAAAAGTATTAAAAATGAATCCTAAAGGAAATGGGCAGCCAGTGTAGTGAAGCTAAAATAGGGGAAATGTGCTCAAACTTCTGAGTGCCAGTTAAAAGTAGAGTAGAGTTCAATTTAAATGAACTGTACTAATTCTATTAAAAAAGATCAAATATCCAGCCATATCAAATGCATGCCTGAAGGTTGTTGATTTATTAAGGGACATTTGTTAGTGGGGTGTATGTAATTTTGACATTTTGTGGATTAGAGAAAGTCAAAATTAAATTCAAGCGTGTGGACTAAATAAATATTTTTTTAAGTCATATAAAACATGTTTGCTGGACAATCATTCAACCCTGTAAAAAAGAAGAGCTCATATGTAAGTGAATGGAGTTTTTGTAAAGAAAGCGCCATCTAATGGTATCGCCCTGCAAGTGAATGAATGGGCGGGTTTAGAGTGAAATATAGGTCCACCCCTAGAAGGGGGGGGGGCTCCCCCTTTCAGCTGATGCTTGAATGGGACTTGGCACGGATTTGGCTGCCAGCCAGACTGGAGGGGAAATTTTAAGCGGCTGGATCTGTATGAACTAATTGAATAATAAAGTATTGTTATTGCATCAGTTTGGCTGATTTCTAAATGGAGTGTTCTAATCTACCGGACCAGACCGGGGTATAATTAAAGGTGATGACAGCCGAAACTTGTTCACCGAGATTCCAATATCCCCCTCTAGTGGCGAATGAATATTTATTACACTGTTCTGATGTTTAGCTCAGTTGTTATATTGACTGCTGTCATTAAAAGAAACACATGAACACCATGAATCCTGTTGGGGTTCACCTGCCCCCCCCCCAAAAAAAAGCTGTAAAAGCGCGGGGGAACACTGCACTGTAATAAGATTTGCAAGTAAATTTTCTTAAGGTGACCAATGTGCATATTGAGCAATGACCCTTTACAGAAAAACAGTCAAGTCTGCAGCAGCTGCCAGTCCTGCACAGAAGTGATGCGATGTGAGAATAAGGAACAGCGGACACAAACACAGGAATTGTATTAATTTTTGGCCTTTTTATTCAACTTTTACTTTTTTAATTTTTCAAGTAAAATAATGTGGAATTGCAAGAAACACAGGAATGTAGCAACTGAAATTAAAGACAAAGTAAAACAAAGACCTCCACCACGCAAGGCATCCGGAAAATAAACAGACCTATCATTTACTGTACACCCTTCTCCCATTGAAGTCCATGAATCAGTATATATTATAAACGAAGACCTTGAAATAGTTGAAAGTGAAGATTAGTTCACCGCTTTCGGGTCACATCTGCAAGTCTGTAGTTTTTCTTTTTTTTTTGTAAAATGGATGCAAAGGTGTTTCTCCCTTGTTACTGGTGGGTGAAATCCGTCTGACAACAAAACAGCAAATGAAGTGAATCTCCTAGCCAGCAGTTCACATGCTTAAAGAGAATCAGCTTTTAGAAACCGCCCAAAAATAGGCAGTACCCAGTTCCCCCCCCGACTTTGATCAGGATCCTTTGAATATGTATCAAAGCACATTTCAGATCATAATGGCTTACAGTCTTAAAGGTTAAGAAGAAACCCTTTAAATCGATTATGCATCAAAACAAATCAGTTACTCCTATTTTTGCACAGCCAGTAAACATATGTTCAAGTACATTACAAGCTCAAAACATAAATTAACATATTTAGAGCTTATGTAACGCATTTTGTGAGGTACCAGGAAGGACAGACTGACTTCAATATATAACCAAAAACAAAAGCATTAAGAGTGGGAAAATGTGTTCTGTAAAATTCAGGACAGAAAATGACAAAAGGGGACCTAAGTAACCCAAGGACTGTGCAGTAGATATTAAATTCAGAACCTCTCTTGAACCAGCATTATCTCAGATTTTGGAGACTGAGAAGGTTTAGGGAAACAACATTTTCTGCGAACCTTCACTGCCCAGCAAGCTCAGCTCCTAGCTCCAACAGTTTTAATGAAAGACAAAGTGTAACTGAGCAACAACCTTGCACAATCTGTCGCTGACATTTACTGACCCTTCACACACAAAATCCAGTCATCTTTAAATGGTTACAGTACACTGTCTAAGCCCACCTCCCACCCCAAAGTCCCCCTCGAAAGTCCCTGTGTACCGGCAGCATAATCAGACACTGTCTGTATAAACTGACTCTTCCAATGGCTCACAGAGCTCAACCACTCTAAAAATGGAGACAACATCCCCATTGCCATATCGCTCTCTCTGCACTTAGACAGCACAAGATGGCTGGCTATACTGAGAATACAGCTCATTGACACACTCGGTTTTCTATCTGTGTCTCGCGCCCTGGCTGCACTGAATGGGTGACCGACTCGTGTTAAAGGAGAGAACAGGAGAGGGATGAGATCCACGCTTGTAACTGGAGATGGGACCTGTATCCATAGTGCTGTACATCGCAGTCACGTTTCCTTTGATTTTTGCTCCGAGTGGGATCCTCCATTGGCCTTGCTTCTCTTCTTCAAAAGCGGTCACCGGCACACCCCCCTCCTCCTCCTATACATTAGCTCGATACATTAGCCTCCACTGTGCCGGCTCCCAAACGTCAGGTCTTGGTGCGACAGGCATGGTGGTGGCTGGTGGAGGAGCGGGTGTTGCTGGCGGGTGTGCGAGCCTGAGCCGCAGCCAGTGCCGCTACGCTGCGCAGCAACCTGTCAGGTGTCCCCTCGCCGGAGCCCTTCTCCTGCCTCAGCCGCCTCTCCTTGCGGCTCTCCCGCGTGCCCTTCCCGCGGCTCCTCTCGCCAGCTTTGTCACCTTTGTTCCTCCTTTCACGATCGCTGCTAGGAGAGGGCGCACGGGACTGGGAGCACAGGGGTCCCGTGCTTTGGGAGCTGAGGCTGTGGGTGCGCTGGCTGCTGTTGCTGCTGCTCCGGCTCCGGCTGCTGCCCTCCCCCTGCTCACTGCTCAGGCTGCTGCTTGCGCTGTGCGCCCGCGGCGAATGGCTCTCCTCCCCTTTGCTCTGTCCTTCCACCATTCTCTTTCTTTTCACTTTGTTTCTTTTGTTTTCAGTTTGAAGTGGAGGAACCAAGTCTCCTGGTCGCTGGCGAGTAGAACGGGAGGCAGTGGGGTTGGGGTGGCCAGACAGCTGCCTGCTACTCTCCGTTTTACTCTCGGTCCCCCGGGCTCCTGTCTTATTGCTCCGTTCAGATGATGCCGAGGCATTAGACTGCCCTTTAGCCCTTCCTCCTTTTGGAGTCTCTTTACCTACAGAAAATGCTATACTAGAGCCAGGGTTTCCTCCTTTACTCCTCATGGCAAGAAGTTTAGCAGCTGCATTCAAGGCAGAGCATCTTTTTCCCAAGACCTCTGAGGCTGTAGATGGCGAGACAGGGCTAGGTTGTTGTCTTTGCTCAGAAGCCAGTAAAGGGCCTGATGATTTCCGTGTAACTCTAACAGACATTTCAGCTTTGGTCTCCTCCCCTTCAGTTCTAGTGGTTGTGTTTGGCATCAGTTGACCTTCTCTACATGGACTCCTGATGGACTTTCTGCCTCTTCTTCTTCTTACCTCCAGATGCCCTTTCAGGTCTGTGCTATCTCCACTCTCCAGCATCCTTTGAGATGACCGAGTGAGACGCCGCTCCTTATGACCCCCACTGGAGTCGTCGGAGTCTGAAGAAGAGCAGGAGAACGAGCACTGTTGTGGGGTGCTCGCAGAATCAGAATGGCTAGGTTTTTTCGTTGGGTCCCTTTGAGCGGTCCCTTCCTTTTTGTTCGCGTCCACTTTTTGCTTCCGCTTCATGGATCTATCTGTTGCGTCATCTCTCTTAGACAGCGATGAATAGGTGGAAGTAGAACGAGAGGATATTGACGATGGAGAGGAGGAGCAAGCGGATTCTTGGCTGCTCCTCCTGCTGCCAGGTCTCATAGCTATAGTGCGTCTATTCGTTCTGGTTCTCTCTTGGGTCTCCTTACCCACGTCATCGTCCCTCTCACCCCGAGGAGAACTTTGTACAGATCCTTGGTCCCCAGACAAGCAGGCAGCAACCCTCCTTTTCTTAGGGTGAGATGTGCAGCAATCCTCTTGTGCACTTTGATCCCCTTGATCCTCTTTACATTCCCCAGTATCTTTGCTCTTTGTTTCTTTATCTTGTTCTCCTTCCATCTTGCCAACCGACACAGACGTCACGTTACCGTCACCATCTTTGAAATCCTCCGTCACCTGTGCCATTACATGCTGATTCTCTGTACTGGACTTCGAGGTATACGTGAGAGGTGAAGAAACTTCGTTGGACTGAGGAGTGGGACTTAGAGAGGTGGGAACTATTTCATTAGGCGGACTTGTGTCGATAGATGAAATGTTCTCTAGCGGATGGTTATTGTTTGGTACGGGTGGCTGAGGTTCTACACCATAAGCTGGCTGATAATTTGCTGTGGTAAAATTTTCTGAATGCTCACTAAAGTCTGAGCTACCTGGAAGGGAAGAACTTTTTGTTGAAGTGATACAGCTGGGTTCAACAGTACTTGTTCTTGCTATCTCCTTACGTGGACGCCCCCTCTTGCGTTTTGGAGATGGTGATGGGCTTCTTTCTAAAACCCCGGGGCCTTCTGTGGCAACATCATCACAAGAAGAGGTCTGCTCTGTCGCAGAGTTATTTACTCTGGGTGGAGTCTTAGGTGGGCGACCTCGCTTGCGTTTCCCAGGAGGTGTAATGTTCACTTTAGGGGGAGTGAACGTACAATCTTCTGATGTGTTCAAGGCCTCTTCGGCTCCTTCTAGTTTTGTATCCACTTTCCTGGGGAAGCTGGGAGACAAGTTGAATCTTCTGTCTCCTCCACGTCCTCGGCCTCTTCCTGCTTGATGTTCACCTAGCTGGGCAGCCATGCGGGACTCCGTCTCTAACCGCCTTCGCACCGGCAGGTTCCTTAAAACAGGCATATCTGGAGAAAGGCTGGTGGTGGAGTGGATCACTGCTCTGTCGTGGTACGGTGGGGGAGAGGTCTGGTTCTGATCTGGCTGATGCTGGGGGGATGCTTTTTCAGCCATAACTTGTGTCGCTATTCTGTTCTCTTTCTGAGTTGCACTGGTTTTGTCTTGCGTCTGTAAGGCAGCTTCCTTGCTGAGCACATCTAAACCTTGCTCAAGGTCAGCTGACACCATTTCTTGGCCTTTCCCATCATGCTGCCCGCCACCTGCTGCTCTTTTCCTTCGACGGGGCTCCTTCTCTTCCACTACTGTGACTAAGCGGCCCGGCAACTTCCTAAGAACTTTGGCTGAGGGTGAATCATCAACATGGCTACTCAGCACTTCTCCGTCGGCCGACTGTCGCTTGCGTGGGGATCGGCTAAGAGGTGACTGTGCGGGGAGCTGTGAAGGATTATTAAGAGATCTCTGGATGTGTTGATCATTTTCCTCATTCATTGTGACATCACAGTCTTGAATTTGGGCTGAATCGAAGTGATCTTCACCAATGCTATCCATGCCAGAGGAAGCAGACAGACCTTGTGTGACTTCAGAGCGATTCTCTGCGTCTGCTGGTGCCCCATCGTAATCTGACTGGGCTTGGTCATTAATCTTTTCTACAGAAACGGAATATGAGGTAGATGAGGCACAAGGGGTTTGGTTAATGTGAGTCTTCATGACTGTTGGGGTCAGAGCAGTGGAAAGCACTAAACTAGACGTAGGTGAAGTGGTGGTGAGGTGGGCCCTAGCGGTTGATTCCGAAGCAGAGTACATACAGCAGATCACGCCAGACGCTGCAGGTTCTGTAACCTTTGGTATGGCTGGATGGTACTGGCTGTGGCTTTGAGCACTCTGTGAATTTACTCCAGCGAGGGAAGTTACAGATGACACTGTGAGTTCTTTGGGTCCCACAGCCACTGGAACAGCACAGCCAAGACTTCCTGATGCGTCATCGATTACGTTAGTCGTTGGCACAGGCTCATCCGGCTTGGGGTTACAAAGGGAAGGTGTAGCTCCATGGCATTGCTGTTGGGACATGAGGCTCGAGGATGCATCTTGCTCCGAATGATGGGATTCTGATCCTCTCTCTTTATGCTCTGCAATTTCTCCGTGTGTCAAGTTTATACTGAGATTAGCTTCAGGTATCACCATAGGACCACGAAGCCTTCCGCTCACCCTGGTGGAAGGGGCGCCCTTCTCCTTGTGCTTGCGAGGCCGGCGATTGGATGAGATGTGAACCAGATCCTCTGCAAGTGACGGACACAACTCCTCATCCTCGATGTCAGAATAAGGTGGGAGTTTCAAGACTTCTTCTTTTGCCTGATCCAGACCCTTCCGAGCTGCTTCAACTTGCTCCTGTAGACAGATAATCAAGTGTCATTAAGGGCAATTCAAGCAGTTTTCAAAACAAGCATCAGCTAATCTCATGCTGGTGCCTCCAGGACGCAATTTGAATCTGATGGTTTACCGATGTTAGGAATTGGCCAGATATGACTGATGTCTTAACAGAACCCATTCTACCCGCCGTTCTTTATCTGTCTGATACTACATTATACACGGTTAAAATGAGACAAAATTGTTTCACCTCTGCTTGCTTCAACTCCTCTTTGCAAACATCTTCCAGAGAGGCCTCCAAAAAATTCATTGCATACCGTTCTATTGGAGTAAGCTGGAAAATTAAAAAGAAAGGCAGGTTAAAAGTATAACAAGCCCCCTGGCTTACATTTCAGAGTGAAAAGCCAGCATAACGGACTTGCATGTCAAACAGTGAGATGACAGCATGTTTGCCCTGGTACAGAGGTAGTCACCTGTTCCACAAGGGCGGCGATTTCCTGTTCGGCCTTGGAGAGCTCCTCCTCTTCCTGGTCGCGACCCATCCCCTCATTACTCTCCTCTAACGGAATGCTCTCGTTGAATTCAGCCAGTTCAGCCACTTGCTCCGCTTTGGCTTGCGAGGCAGCAACAATGTCTTCCTCATCCTCAGCACGACACAGAGCCTGGGGAAAGAGCATTTGTTGGTTATTTCAAGTGTATATAGAATGAATACGTTTTTTGAAGTATCGTGGTCGTTAAAATGAGAAAGAAAAAAAGAAAAAAAAAAAAAAAATCGGTTAGAGTAGGGCTGTCACGATCATGAAACTTTAGTTGCCGATTGTCATGCAAATAATTGTGTATTTGTCTTTCTGTTCATTTTATAACACTCTCAGCCTGGAATTAAACTATGATTAGGGTAATATTACATACACATCTTATTAAGAACTGTATATTGAATACTGGAACATATAAAATTGCATTTGCCTATTAAGTTTGTAAAAAAATGTAGAGGCCTGATATGGTATAATAAAGTTAAATGCCTCAAGATATAGTGTCTTTTCCTGATCTATACCACCTGCCCAATATTACAAATCCGTACATCCTGCCATTTTACTGCAAATAATATTGCCTACATTTACAGCAAACTAAGTTGGATAACTTATTGGGAAAAAGTGGTCTGGGGTAAATACAAGTGTATGAAGATAAAATCCATTTAAACTGGAGTACTTTACATTTGATAAGTGAAATCGGGCTAACCAATTTAAACATGAAACAGACCCCTGTTGTTAATGATTCGGCAGACTTTAAAAAAGTAGTCCATTTTCTTTGCTTGTCATTTTTTAAATGTTCACTCCAGTCACCTATTTCCAGTTTTTGGATCAACACTGTTACCCAAATATCCCACTTCTGGAATGCTAGTTTACATTTCCATACGCTAAAATTGCTGCTATCCAACCACATGGTATTTCAGTATACTTACATCTTTGGTTAACTCTAAACTGAAATATGAAGTTTGGCGTATTTTGCGTTTGTTTCAGCCATATTTATATACCGGGATGTGCATAACTGGTATGCAAGTACGCATTCGCCGTATATGAGTATTTTATGTGAAATCGCTGTGCATTTTGGCATTCATACCGCAAAATTACGAATAAGCCACATGAAGGTTAAAATGCATGGTAATTTGTCATAACAGCGTGAATCTGCATGAAATACGTAAACATTTGCAGTGCTATAACAAGAAATAGCCACTGGTAGCGCTTTATGGCGAACGCGCACTTGCATACTAGCTGTGCACAGCTGTTTATCGCTCTAAAACAGTGGGATCAGAAATAAACGAGTAAAATGACATACAGTTCTCTAGTTTTGTCCTGTTGGCATAATGTCCTGACTTTGCTGCAGCCGTTAAGGACATATATAGTCATTCCACCGTAATGAGACAAACACACACCCAGACAAGTGCACGTGTTATGCAGGACTTAAACAGAGAAACACAATATCGTAAAATTTGTTGTGAAGAGTAATGCAGTGCATGCAAAGTACAAAAACAGTAGGTGGTGCATTGGTTCAAAAGCGCAGAGAGATGATGTCATTAGACAAGTGCCAGTCAAACATTACATGGTAGAAAACAATGTGGAAATAGCGACAGAAATAAGCCCGTTGCGTCTCATCCAGCTATTTTCACACAGGTGAATGGAGACGATTCTAAGCATCATGCAAAAAAATAAATCGCGGTCAGTTCAAATCGCGATCAGGCAATCATGTAATAATTTGGACATAATCTAAAGTCTAAAGTACTAATTTTAATGGTTGATAGGTGCGATGAAGCACTCAAGGGGTTTGTTTCAAACAAATATATTCCAGAGCAACCATGGCCCAGGCTGAAGAGGAGGACCTGCACACATTACCTGCTCCAAGATGGTGGCATGCTGCTTGCTGACAGTCTCATCCTCCTCCGGCTGCGAGGGCAGGCTGGGCTCAGCCTCTCTCTTCTCTCCCTCAGAAACGTAGAACAGCTCCCGGATCGTTTGCTAGAGAGGAGCGGAGTTAGCAGTCATCTGAAGAGCACCATGTCGCGTACAGCAATGCTTTCGCGCTCACTCTCTCAGGGACAAACCTGTTTGAAAAAAGCAGTGGTGAAGTTGCCGCCCTCGATAGCCATGTCTCCCAGCATCCTCTTCTGGTTCGCCTTCTTGAGGATGTTCTCCTCCACCGTACGCTCACTGATGAGCCTGATGAGAACACCGTGAATAACTTAGTCAGTACAGCGCAGATACCTCACGGCACAGCACGGCAATCACCGGAGCACGGTTACCTGTAGATGTGCACGTCTCGCGTCTGCCCAATGCGGTGGCATCGGTCCTGAGCCTGGGCATCCATGGTGGGGTTCCAGTCACTGTCGTAAAACACCACCGTGTCAGCCCCCGTGAGATTGACACCTACACCGCCACTGCGCGTCGACAGGATGAAACAAAAAATCCGCCGGTCTGCATTGAAACGCTCCATCAGAGCCTGCAAGGAGGGAAGCCACACATTTCATTCACAAGCAGGTTCTTTCAGAACCTTCCGTTTCCTCAGCCAGAGATGGAACAACAGCATAAAACAAGAGAGACACAGAACATCGGCATTAGCTAAATTCTGACATTTTACAACTGATGCCGTCTTAACACCACCCTCCTGGGACCTTAGCACAGACTGATCAGCAGATCCTTGCTGCACTGCCCTTAAGGGCAGTTCATGCTTCGTGCACAGACTGTCTTCGTGCATCCAGACGTGTAACAGACATGGAATTGCTCATACTTCCGCCGTTGGCTGACCACCTAATCCAAGTCAGGGCGGACATTATGAGCTATTACAGGGTTTGCAAACAAGCATTTCAAATAAAAGGACTTGGATTTCACTTAAGCACAGAGTTCTTGCTGTGTGCTGATTGGTCAGTCTCCCACAGTCATGCATGTGATACTAATGTTAATGTGAAACAGTCGGATGAGTCTTTCAATCAAGGAAATAAACCAGTATAAAAGTACAAGACGAACCAAACAATTCAGCCAAGCATGGGTGCCTTTCAATTTTAAAATACTTTGTAAAACCTGAAGTAGCTCAGTGTTCCTCCTGATGAGGATGAGGTGGTCACCCTATTCTGCGGTCAAATTCAAATAAAATGCACATATTTGCAGAATGCGTGGGAGGAACAGTACTCAATTTTAATACTTAAGTAAAGCACAGATACCACACCAAAATATCACCCAGTAAAACACCACTCAAGTAAAAGTACCTGGTTTTAAAACTACTTGCATAAAAAGTACCATACATTCAAAATCTATTGATCTTACAAAAAACGACCTATCCTTTTAAATCAACTCAAGTCTGAACATAGCACTGTTCACAGTTCAGTGTAAGAAGAAAAATGATATCGCAAGAGAATAAGCAGGTATTTTCTTTTTTTCCCCACCCAGAAAAGGTGATAAACTTTGAGGCAAATTAGGAGAAAGACACTGTATAAAATGAAAAAGAGGAAAGAGGGAGGGAAAAGAAAAAGAAAAGAAAATCGATCTATCGGCCAGATTCAATAATGAAACTTTTGGCAGGCCAGAACATTGAGACCTCTGACAGGTGGTGAGTGACACTATTAAATCCCCTGTCCTCCATTATTTCAGCAGTACTTCTAATGCAGCTAACCTGATAATTAAAGCTTATAGATTATACCACAATTTCGGCATGTTAACCAGTATTATCCTGCATCTAACATTGTATGTTTCATCGTCATAAAGATAATGATGCAAAATAACAATAAGAATACAAAGATGATCATAAGTAAGATGAAGATATTAATGACAACAATAATAATAACAATGCTGGAGAAGTGAGAGAGAACTGCTATCTTGATGGAGTGGGAAAAAGGATGAGACCCATAAGCCGCAAAAGCGAAAAGGTTGTGAGCCGCCCGATATCCATGATGAGGACATTAATTAATTGTGTTTTTTTTAAACATTGTGGGTATCATTGACGTGAATTAAACTGCCAGACTATTAGTCACTTTCTATTCTTTGTTTGTGTCTGGGGACAAAAACTGCAGAGTAAAACACGTGGGCGAAGTACTTCGATGTATACATGGGTAAGAACAATTAATTTCAGTAATTATTATATTATTTCCATCATGTAATGGTAATGCTAAGCAATTACATTGCTCTTTGTTGGAATGTCAACGTTACAATGACGTGCCTGCTAACATCAAAACAAATCAGGTTTGATCTCACATAAGCGAAAGTGTTTTAAAGGCAAATTGTCGACTGATTTGATTTATCCCTGGATGTGAGGGCGCAGCGACTGGCTGAGGATTTGCTTCTTTCTTTCCTCTCTTGACATCCACGATGCTGACTAACTGGCACCAGACGGCAGTCTGTGCTGCCTCTGTCATAGAGGGTGCCTGGTTTGCCAAACTTGAAATAAGGATGGCCTTTAGCATATGGTTCCATGTCATATTTGGATTGGTCAAAATTCATTTCGGGCTACTGAAATGTGAAGAACGCCTGCCCGAATGGCTACCGGTGACCTAGAAATCATGCGAGCCCTGAGGAGGAAAGGACAATATTCCAAAATGGGTGAAGACCAACGCAGAAACGAAATTGTTACACCGCAGATTAAACGCATCTGCGCCAATCGTGTGTAAGCACATGTACGCCTGCAGAGAAGTCAGACCAGCCTTTAGCCCGAAATGGCTTGTGCATTGCGACGGGCTCCAAGCCCCACCCAAACAGAAAAGGGCAACCACGTGGCATGTCTGGATATTTCATGCTTGATAACAGCCCTGTCTGGGTACCACGTGGCCAATGCTACACAGAACAAGAAAAAAAATAAAAAATCTCCTTCTGACCTAATTAATGACAAATATATTGACAAACATACCTTTCCAAAAAAAAAAAAAAAAAACACCATCTGTACCACAGTGGATTCAAAAGATTCGATCTGCATAATCCCTCACCTGTCTCTGCTCAACTCTGGTGCTTCCATCAAGCCGTAGGTAGATGTGTCCATGGTAGTTCAGAAACTGCTCTAATACGTCCAACATTCGAGTCATCTGGGTGAAAATGAGCACACGATGTCCCTCCGTCTTCAGCTTCCGCAGCAGGGAGTGAAGCGTCTGCAGTTTCCCTGTGGGAGGGGGACACAGATCATAAACACCCAGGGCTGAGCAGGACATCAGCACCACCACAGAAATCAAAGGGAAGGATCAGGTCTGATCTGACTGGTCGTTTCCAAGGCCCGGTAATCCACCCACATCCCATGCACCAGTGACACAGCCACACAGACATACGGTAAGCTTAGACTGCGCTTTCAGAAGCTAGAAAATCATTAACTCCAGAGGTAACAAACTGTTAGCCTGATACGTACAACCCAGGTACTACCTTGTCTATGTGGACTGGCTGCGTACGAGCTATACAATATAGCAGGTATTCAATACTGGCTATCGACAGAAGTTATTCACTCATCTGACCTGGAAGCTCAGTCTAGCAGCATCTGACTCCTTGACAAATGTATGCTTTTATGTGCTGCCTCACTTATACATCACAAAAACGCATTTGCTAAATAAATACATGTAAACCCAATCCAAAATGAGTATCAATGCAGTGTCTGGATGTCAGATGCACTTACAATTATTTATAATCTCTCTATATTCTAAGGGCTCGACCCAGTCCCCATATTTCACCAAATGGAGAGGATCATTTTCCTTAAGTACATTTCTGAAATTCAACAAATGATATCATGTCGGGCCATTTTTACAATAGAAAATGGGCAAGGAACCCAGTAAAAGCAGGTTGTTTTTGGACAGTGAGGTTCCAGGGACTTTGTCATATGGCTGGTGCATTTTTAAGGCGTTGTGTAGTCCACTCAACCCCGTAGAAGGAACCTAATTACAACCCCCAGAGATACAAAAAAAAAAAAAAAACCATCTGAAATCATTACATTCTGGGTAGGAAGAAAAATGTCTTGATGGCAGTATTTGAAGAACCTGCTTCGTGAATACATTTCAAGTATATATATATTCATATTCATTCCCTTCTTAATGAGCATTTTGTCCGTGTTTGTTGGGAGTTTGAAGCACTACTGGGAAAAAAAAACCTTTTTACTTCAGTTTCACAAGTCGAAATAGCCCCATCTGAAAGAGAGCAAAGCCCTAAGGGGCTCGAGCAGACGGGCGCTCACCGCAATCATACTGAATGAGCCTCAGGTCTGGGAAATGAGTCCTCATGTTGCACTGGATGCGGTGCAGGCAGCGGGAGAGCGGCGCAAGCTCCGAGCGCAGCACGGAGGAGAAAACTGTCTGCTGGTGGCTCAGCGACGGCGGCGGGTGGCAGCAGTGCATGGTGATGGGTGGGGCCTCCACCGACGGGATGACGAAGATGTACCTGAGAGGGGCCCCGTGTCGCAAACATGAATGCAGGAACGCCGAAGGCGTCGATTCCTCATTGTGTAAGGGCACGGCAGGACGGACGGACGGACGGACGGACGGACAAACGGAGAGACTCTGAACGACACGGTACCTGTCAATGATGTCAGCCAGAAGTTGAAGCCGCTCCTCCGTCGTGTGCATGGCCTCCCGCAGAGCTTTACTCTGCACCCAGAAGGCCTGGGGGTCCTTCCGCTGCGCAGACAGACAGTGGGCGTGGCCCGTTCGACGCCAGTCCCCGGGACAGACTGGGATTGGTGCGGAGAGGCGCTGGGGCAGGAAGGTAAGGAAGTCGAGCACCTCCGTGCCATAGATGGGTTTGCTGCCACAGTGCAGCTCATTGACACGCAGGATCCTGGTGAGACGTTCTTCACGCTGAGAGCGGCGCTGGTCATCCAGCCATGACTGCAGAGACATGGGAGGGTCGTGTGGCATGAGCGAGGACGTGGAAACATGGCTAAATAAATCTACCTTTACGGAAATTAGCTAATTTAGTGACGGAGAGATCTCCCTAATGTCTACAACAGGAAACAAAATGACATTGCAAGCATCACCGACATATGTGATGTGAGATTTGAGAGGAGTGTTACTCAAAAGCCTAGGTTCACCTCAGCATGGTGATGCCACCTGAATCCGGACGGCAGCTTACTATGGGAGCTGAATCACTAAGGCTTTGACAAGACACACAGTTGAAACTTGGCGCGGTGGAGAGCATGTCAAGCAGCATAAAGCAGTATTTCTGCTCATTTACAAAGACTTTAAATGTCAGTTGCACATACACTGACTACATCATCATTAGGCCAGACCACAAGCAGGCAGCTAAGAATGCAGAAGTAAAAGCATTCATAATGGGAAATGAGATTAGTGACTACCGTCTGACATGCCTTCCCAATGTAATGCCATGAGGAGTCAAATCAGTGCTACGTTTAGGGATCTTTTACTTAAAATTGCTGGTCTTTAACCAAAATGCAATTTACCACGGCAGACAGGGAAGGTATTTACCTGCCATTTATCACCTATTCATTTATGAACACTTACACCTGGCGTTTAGCATTTCCTGAAGAACAAGGCATCCTTTATCAAGGTATACTGCATCTCCAAACTCCAATAGTTTATAGTCTGCAACTCCAGACTATAAAGTAGTGCCCGGAACCCTGACATTTCCCCGCCAGTCGCTCACTGTATGCCGACATTCAAGTCATTACAGGGTAGAGAAAGGCCCAGGACAGAAAAAAATATCTTAGACAAGCTATACAAAACACTTACACGTCACTCCATGCCACTAGCCACAGAAACATTTCCTGGTTTGAAAGACTTGCTTCAGAGATGCAGCGATCCTTATAGCTCTGTGCAAATCTGTGATTTCCGTGTACTTACATATAGTAAACTATGCACGGCAAGACATTACAGTATTTAATGTTGCTAAAGTATATTGTACATTACTATTCAGTACATGGAACCATATGCGGTAACGTTTTCCGCCTACCACGATAATACGAATTAAGGCTGATTGCTGTGTTTCTGCACACAGCAGCATTTACCCCATTATGTAAAAAGGGTCATCCAAATGGGTGACGTGAAGCACAGCTGCATTTGCCATTTTTATGATTTAAAAGGTTGGGTTTTTCTTTTTATACCCGGGTAGAGCCTCAGCCAGCTAATATAGCCCTATGCTAAGCGATCAGGAAGCCGCGTGAAGGCGGGGCCCCCTGCTCTCAGCCTTGAGGGCCAGTGAGGGGAATCTCGCACACCACACTGAAGACAGCGGCGCCACGTTTCACCACTCACCATGTAGAACGGGGAGCGTGGCGGTGGAGGGGGCTGGGCCCGCGGCCTGGGCGCACTCTGCCCTCCGGTGGCGGAGCTGGGAGGTGCGGGCATGCGGAGCACGGCGTCGCTGGTGTCCTCGCGCCCAGGTGGAGCGACCGGCCGGCCTGGAAAGTGGGAAGAAGGGCGTGCGTAGGGCTCGACTCTTAACATGCTTGATTCCAAACCCGTTGAAGGCAGCCATTTCCATACTGTGAATTATGGGCTTTATCAAGGTCTAAATTCAGGCTAGGGCACTACAATGATACCCGAGATACCCCAGACCGCCCACTGCGGACTCACCCGGCTCAGCGGTGGCAGACGGGCCGGGCAGCACCTTTAACACAGGCCGGGGGATCTGGGAATTAAGCGGTGCCGAGATGGAACTGCAGGGGGCAGCGGGGGAGGAGAGGGGAGCGGAAAGGCGATGAGCGGCCTGCGGGAGAGCAGGGGGCCTCACGGGGGGGCTGGGGCCAGTGTGAGGCAGGACAGGGGACGCAGAAGGGAAGGTGAAGGGGGGTGACATTGTGGGGGCAATTTTCCAGGTCCCCACAAAGATTTGTGAATGCAAAAAACCTAAAATGCCAAAAGTCTTGC
>JAODKF010000047.1:17144401-17161795 GCA_026779585.1 Mormyrus proboscirostris
ACACACACACACACACACACACACACACACACACACACCCCCCCCCACTTCTTCAAAAAGCAAAAACACTTTCTCATTTGGCAGGAATCACTTTACATTTCAACCCATTCATGCCTATTCATTTACTACGATTATTTTTATTTTCATGCTTATTCATGAACCACTGAGCAGTGAATTTATAGGCTAGTTATTTCCAGTAACAGTTATAAATACTGGTTTTTTTTAGGGGTTGCTAGATTAAGTCAACAGTTTTCCCAGCTCCAGTGCTTTACTGAACAGTGTAACAGCCTAACTGCACGGCACACAGACTATCTATGATCGTGATGCAGCTGATTTGTTGAGGGAAACAAGACTCTCCCTGTGGGTGACCCCCCCCCCACATACAACACCCTTTAATGTATCAAGGAAAAACAACATGGGTCAGAATCTCATTCCGACTCAGTCTTCCGTAATGGTAAAGTAACGCAGATCACGAACTCCAAACTGATATCAGTGCAGTGGATAAAGGGGGAGAAGAACCCCCTCCCCCACGACCGCAATAATCTGTTATGCTTCACATTCACACTGGAGAAGTGTCAGAAAGTTACAGCTAATGCTACTGTGCCGTCAGGGGATAAATTAATGGGTTGAATTTATTATTTTGCTCCCATTCCCACACTATAGCGGTAAAATAGCGATATATCAGCTGGTTTCAGGGGGTGTGTGTGTGTGTGTGTGTGTGTGTGTGTGTGTGGCGTAGGAGTGTGACGAGACAGAAGAGTCGTCACCACCATTGAACTAAATGCCTGCTCTGTTTACCTAACTCATCTAATTCTCTGTTCCTGGGAAAATAAACTCATTTTATTAGAGCTTTATAAGATTGGCTGCTAAGACAACACAATATAGATTAGTTAATATGATTGGTTTTGATAGATGTTTCTTGTTTCTTCTGCCAGGGAAAAATGTCACTAGTGGGAACACTGGACTGTCTTAATGCGCGAAACAATCTGTGACCAGTCTGCAGCGAGCAAAGGCCAGAACTGGACTGGCCATCTGGCATAACTGACATTTTCACTGTGGGCCAGCAGGTTTGGGAACTGGCAGAAGTTATTCTGGGGGACCCCAAAGTCCAGGGCTGGTCCCAGTCCAGCCCTACCAAAAGGTTAATAAACTCAATAAAAGAAGGTCTTTGACAACTGAAGTATAGCAAATATTCCCTGAAACAGACAGCTTTGCCTTTTTGGAAAACGGCAAGCCATTTGCGAGTTTACAATTAATTTTGTCAGCAGAATTTTAAAATGAAGTCTAGCAAAACTATATAAGTTGAAAAGTTTGAAACATGTTTAACCCAGCTTTAATACAAGGTTAAAATTTCAAAAACATCAGGTCATCATGGCAATCATTCAGAGTAATTCAAATTCCCAACAACATGCATATTACCGACCGTTACTTTTCTTGAATTCAATCGACTACGTTTTAACTAGGTAGTGCACCAATTCAGATGAGTACAATTGAACTGTTGGTGTGATCAACAGAACATTTCCTGAGAAAACAACAGAAGGCAGTGAAACTTATTTTACACGTTATCAGCACTTTAGATTTAGTTGCATGCGATCTGACTTACCTTGCTCTGAGATGATTGGGTGATGGCAAAGCGCGAGCTGGAGGCTGGGGATTTGCTTGGAAGCTCCACGTCACTGTCACTGCTGTCACCACTAGGGGTGCTGGCTTGCTCCGGAGGTGAAGATTGGTTGTCCGCTGCGGTCACCTGCGAGACCACCGACCAATCCGCGTGCTCGGACTGCAAAATCTCCGCCGGGAGCTGCGACAAGTCCGAATGGTGAGACGCCTCGTTGGTTGAAGTGTGATACAAGCTAGACTGGATGCTGTCAAACACAGTCGTGGAGATGGACGCGGGGGTTAAGAGATTCTGGGATGCTTCGTGGGTACTTTCTGCGGGAACTTCGATCTCAGCCAAGGCCTCTTCGTAAGAGATGTGAGAGTGTATGAGAGGAAAGGAGGAGGACAAGCAGGGCTTCATCTGTACGTGTTCAATGACGGGGGCAGTGAGAGCGTCAGACGCATAGGAGGATGCCTCACTGTCAACAGGAACGGTGTCGATCAGCTTCTCACAAGCGACAGCGGACACCGGCTCAGAGCCCGTGCACGTGACGGTTTGGGAAAGGCATTCTACAGACACCATACCGGCCCCACAGGCAGGGCGGCCGAGCTCTGTGGAGGTGCTGTGGGCTGCTTCCACATTCTGCAACCCCCCGCCTAGAACAACGGGTGAATGTTTGAGAAGAGGGGTGTCTTCCAAATTCAAGATAAAGAGCTTGGAATCGACGAGACCCGAGGAAGAGGAACCACCTAAAACGCAAACTTCAGTTTTGACTTCCTCTCCCTGAAAAACAGCTTCATCATCCACTTTCTCCTGTAACGTCTCGACTTTGGACGTGACCATAGACGGGAGAGTCAGGCAGGAGTGATAATCAGAAGCCTGCTTTTCAATTGTGGATATCATGCAGATGTCATCTGAGAACACCTCACTTTGCACCGTTAACTCTGGTCCCTCTCTGATCATTAGATCTGCTGGATGAAAAACAGAAGGTGAACTGCCCTCCTCAGAGATGCAAAAGGCTTCTCCAGGCAGGTGAACAGGTGAACATTTAGCAGACACTTCATGTCCTATTGAGTAAATCGGTGTGTTAGCAGGACTTTCATCTGTTATTTGAGGCTCACTCTTGCCGTCCTCATTGACTAAGGGAGAGCTAGCCTGTTTAAACTCAAGAACGGCAGCTGAAGTCAATGTATTGCCTGTGCAGCAGGCTGCGCCTCTGTCGCCCTCTGTACTCGATTCGGTCTCTTCTGCACGAAGGCCGCTGCCTTTCTCGCTTTTCCCTAACAGAATTTCTAGGCTATCTTCTTTGGTCTCCATCTTGGTCATCTGTAAATCTTTCTTGGACGGAGTCCACGTTTGTTGAACCAGGGAAGTCTGAAACACACAACAATGCCTTTAGTACTCGGGCATTCAGGCTAACATCAGGAACGAAACAATTTAACACAAATTTAAGCATTAAAAGGCAAGGAAATAAATCACCTTTGGATATACTTCTGTTTTGGGTATGCTTTGTTCCTGCAGACCCCTGGAGTTACTGCTGCTGGATAAAAGGGCTGATGGCAAATGGTTTTCAAGTTGTTTCCCAATCGATTTTTCCTCTGAGGTTACAGAAGGTTCTTTCAAATCCTCTGTATAGATAGAGGGAAATATGCATGTCTGGCTATCATAGTCATTTTCACCTCTGATTATCACCTCGGAATCTACCTCTTGGTCTATCTCATTCCGGCTATAAATAATACTCTCAAATCCTGATTTCTGCATAGCCAGGTCACATATTGACTGAGTGGAACTGACAAGATCAGTGTGGAAATCTTTGTCTAGAAGGAGATTCAGATTTGCTGCCCCTTCGGCACAAATTCCGGTTTCATTAGGCCTCAACGAACACTCTGGTGTTTCACTGGAATCCACAGGCTCAGACATCAAGCAGCTCTGAGCAACATCTCGCTCTGCACATTCCAACCCTGACTTGTCGACTGCAGTAGGTTCTTTCTGGACCAAACTGTCCAGAGTGCTGTGAGGAAGGTTGACGGGAAGACCTGATTTACTCTGTGAAGTGGGGGTGCTTTGCAAGCCAAGACTGGGTTTGAGGTTTTCGTGAGGGTGTGTCTCTGCGTCAATACCCTCGTCTGCTTGGCCCTTTTCCAAATGCACTTTGCTGTGGCAGCAGTAACTTTTCTGGGGACTGACTCCTGCGTCAGCTGCATTATGGGACGCTGGGTTTCCATCCCCAGTAAGATTATATTCCGCAGTCCAGCATTTGCCTGTCGGTTGAGGAGACTGAGGCCTGTCTGTACAGGACCCCCCAGGCACAGCAGACAGCTCAGGGCTGAGGGAATATTCTCCAAGGGGCCACTTGTTTCCACCAGATGTTGACTTCTCTCTTTCGCTCTCCACTGTTGCTGGAACAGTCTGCTCTCCTGCCTCCTGGTTTCTGTCAGCACACTGGCTATCTTGCTCTGTGCTCTGTAATTCCCACCTGGATGCTTGATCAAACTCTTTTTCGGTGACCTGTCTGTTGATGCCAGGGTCCAGAAAATTTGGACCAGAGATCTCTGTTGCCGTGCTCTCGGACGAGAGCTGGCTAGTCTGCTGCGTCTTATCCTGTCCAGGTGCCTGGGACTTATCCATGTCCGCAGTTTCTGAACGGTCTGTACTGAAACTAGAAGTGGCCAATGAAGGGGCGCCTGCAGAGTCAGAGTGGCTGAGATCACACAAGCCCCCTTTGTCTGAAGGCTCCAGATCCAGTTCCTCTCTGCTTGCGGTGTCCACTCGAGGGTCCCACCCTGCCGTCTCGAGAAGCTGAAACGGTGCCTCAGCCACCTCTCGTCTGACAGGACTTCCTCTCGCCGTGTCGGTCCGTCTGTCCGTGTGGTCGACCGGACCCACGTTAGTGTCTCCCCGGGGGATGCCCGGCATAGCATGCGCATTAAACGCCCGCGAATCTGCAGGTCTGTCTGATGCAGGCTGTCTAGTCTGAACGTCTGCAAGGCTCTGGCAGTCCATGAGCTCAGAGTCAGCCAGTCTTTTCTGGATACTGTCAGTTTGAGAATCCAAAACGGGCCCTTGCGCTCCACTGTCCATGGTGCTGCCGTTGGGTTGGTCGGCGAGCTGGCTGGCAGGGGCACGCGTGCTTGTTTTCTGCTGAGGCGCAGTGCTGGCTGATGGGGTGTGGAGGGCAGCTGCGGCCGGCTGCAGGGCATGCTGGGGTGGCCCGGCCACATTCTGGGCAGCCAGTGGAGCGCCACCCAGCACAGCCACAGCTGGGGGGGGAGGCAACGGGACAGCCTCTTCCCCAAAACTCCCGTCTTTGGTCCTACTTCCACAACACACTGCACCTAAGGGAGACACCAAACTGGTTAGAAACTGGGGCAAAACCAGGCTTAGTCTGGTAGAAATGCGTAGACCCAGGGTCACAAATTAAACTGGGCGCTCTTACCATACCACAAAACCAACCAAAAATATAAATCCATCCCTATTTGGGGTTGGTGCACTTCTGCGACATTAATACTGCGACATCTTGCAGGACAAAAAGTAGTTAAGGGCAGGAATGAGCAAAGCACACGAGAACACAGGCAAACAGCCGACGCTGTGACCACGCAGACTCACACCCACACACAGCAGAAAACGCCACATCTGACAGAAGCCTTCTAGTTCACACTAGTGCACCATCTCATTAGCGAGCACTCAAGCGCTCCCGCTCTTACATATGGGCTTCCTCTGACGTCGGGTACAAGCCACCAACGATCAGTCTTACGGCAACCCGTCTGGAAACACACGACTGACTAGTTACCTCTGCTCCCAAGTCTGGCATGACAAATGGGTTATTGACAGCTTAAATAAATGACCTTGATTCAGACTGTACCCACAGGAACACGGAAACCCCCTTAGGTGCGTACAGCCTTCTTGGGTCGATCCTGACAATCACACAGCGGCCTGTTTTAAAGGCCTGCCCCGCTGCTGGGAGGGGTATTAAAATTACAAAATCAAGCGCATCAGGTCCCCCCCCCCCCACAGAGTACGTACAAAACTTGGAAGTGAGTAATGAGTTAGAATAGAAGCTGCTGCAGTTCTCACCTGACTGTGGTGTTGGACCAGGGTCAATGCTTTCCACTTCCAGGATGGTGAGTTAAAGGACCTCTGCTTCTACAAAAGGAGAAGGAGCCAACATGTGACCTCCATCAAAATCGATTTGATTCTTAAAGCAAGCTGAAATATGTTTAACTGGAAAGAGTTCACAAAACAAAACAAGGCTACACAGCATAATAAAACAGCAAGAAGAATTCTACGTTTTACATAACCATTATATCAGGTATTCACAAAAACTAGCGGTAAGATGCATGGGTTGTCCCAACCTGTCCTACATCAAAGTCAGTCTCAATTACTAGTTGTCCAATGAAGCTTAAACGAGAAAGAAAGCATAATTCAGAGTGTGTGTGTATCAACATGCATTTTTTTCTCCATGAAGCAGACTCAAACACGTTGTTTTTGTACAATTGATCAGAACAAGTTGCAGTCCAGATTACTATTAAACATCCAAATTATCTTTGCGATCCATAATGGGTATTTTACATTTTGTCAAACCGGTATAAATGTTCCATGCGGCCATATTTCTAAACAACAACGTGAATTCCGAACAAAGGGCCAATGAATGACAGGCTGCGATTAGTAGAAAGGAATAATCACTTCCAGGAAAACATGCATGCAAGACTCAAGCAGCAAATCGGCACTTTAACACACAACATAAAATTAATACAAACCAGAGGCTTTCATATGCACGATGTAAACATTCATGTACAACAAAGTTTGGAAAAACTGCTTTTTCAGTCTTTTCAGACTGTGAAAGAAATGCAAATTATCAGGTGACCCTAAATATCCAACCGCATAATCATGCGTGTGCTGTAATGCAGTGCTATGTAACCCTAAAGGCGGCGTCCTTTGCCTGGGGCTCAGTGCAGCCAGGTGTAGGTCAAAAGGTCGCTATGCCCTGCACTGCATAGGAAGCATAAAAAATACATGGAGGATAATCTTTATCCTCACAGTGTAGAAACAGTTCATTTAGCAGCATTGAGTCTTTAAGCGCTGGCCTATATATATATATAGCAGTTTTTTTACTTTTGTAATGCTGTGTGTGTGTGTGTGTGTGTGTGTCATATATATGGGTCATAGGTCACCTGCGCCTGTAGAAAATAATACCCACATTCTACAAAACTAAATTAACTTTTTTTCCCCATGCAAAACAAGAACAGTTATGGAATCATGAATACTACTTTGCAATTTTATCCTAAATAACATTTCAATACCATCTGTATCTCGAACGTTTGTCAATTATCTGTCTCCATAAAGCACAATTTGGTGATTTGACTGAATCACACTGTATGCGTTATACTAGCTAACAAAAACCAGGTATCGTATGAGCATTTCCACAATGGCTTCCACCAAAAAAAATCCTAATCTTACATCTGAACTTAAAACAGAGGAGCATGAAGCAATTAATACTCGCATAACTTCCATTAGAGAAAAAAAACTTATCAAGGTGAGGGTCACAAAAGTATGCAGCCTGACGCTGCTTCTGACAAATAAAGTAATAATATGAAGCCTTTCCTTATTGTAATATGGAATTAAATCTGGTGCTTCCTTTGCCTCAGCAAACACACACGTTATTCTGTGAAGGATTTCAGACATGCTTCAGAATGCAAAAAGCAAAATCTCTCATCCTTCCCCCAAGCAATTTAATATCCAGCGTTTGGACCA
Organism: Mormyrus proboscirostris; assembly: GCA_026779585.1. NCBI lineage: Eukaryota > Metazoa > Chordata > Actinopteri > Osteoglossiformes > Mormyridae > Mormyrus > Mormyrus proboscirostris. The sequence continues at coordinate 17,151,753 of JAODKF010000047.1, forward strand.
CAGCCTCTCTGAAACTGGGTAGTTTCTTGGCGATTTTTAAAATCATTCTGCATATTTCATCAAGCATTGTAAATCCAAAAAATAAAACGAGTACAATAGTGTGCGATCTTAATTTCAGACGGCATAAAAGAAAAAACAAGGATACAACACAATATAGGCACATGAAAAGGATACCTTTTCTTCACTACAGTGAAAAACCGGCCATCTTTGCTAATGGGCCATATTTCCCAGCTACCAGAAATAGAGAAGGGCGATCCACATTTTTTCAGTTCCGATCTGATTCCGATACACAACTGCCGATACCAATATGAGAGCTCTTTTTACTTTGTTGTACTTTATATTTTTAATCTAGCAAATACAGATGGAAAAAATGTATGACAAAAAATCTTTAATTAGGCTATTATAAAAACATACATAATGCACTGTTCCACCTCGTTTAAGAGTTTGAGCCATTTGCATTTCAATATGAATATCTTCAAAGCAAGTACACACAAGTGGCGAATGCTTAAAATTTTAAAATTTAAAGTTTAAATTAAGTTTTTCTCCCATTGGCATCAGCGCAGTTACACTTTTATCGCGATGGCAGCCCCTTTTGAATCACAAGCTGCAGCGAGTTCGCAAAATAGTCCAATTAAGTTAGCGACTCCCAAATCATCCATTGCTTTGTTTTGTCTCGCAGTTGCATGCGCTTTGTTAAATGGGATTGTCCATTAAACGCTATTTCCGCCTCAAAACGTTTACATAGATTGCAAATCGCTGTGCTACTGGTTTCTGTTAAAAGCGTATAATACTCCCAGACCGTCACGTCTTATCTTACGCCCCTCGTACTGCGAAGGGTATGCGCATGACCTCACAGCAGACGGAAGTCACTGAGACTCACACCCACTGAGTAGCAAAAAAGACTGAGGGGCAGCGATAGCATTCGATTTGAATGCCGTAAAAACACACATGCAAAATGGGAAAGAGCTGTCATGCGATTGATTGGCAAAGACTAAATAAGTAAGTACTGTATAGGACGTGGATCGGTCACACATAGCAGATACCCGATTCGTCAAATAGGTCTGGATCAGTGCCGATACCAATCCAAGTATCGGTATTGGTGTGTCTCTAAGCAGAAATACTTCTGCCCTGACCTAAAGATTTCACTCAACTAAAGACTAAATGGTGAAAGAGGAGGATCTGAATAAATACGAGATCTGGATACTTTGCACATCTTCATACATTTTTCAATAAGACAAAATTAAAAAACATCAGAAACTTCTTGGGAAACAATATTCGATAGTATGAATAAAAGCTTCCTTCAATCTTATTGGTATCCAAATGTTACTGAACAACATGAGGTAAAGAGGGGCTTTGTTAGAAAAGTCATTTGTAGAGCTGGGGGGCGTTTGAGTTAGCTGGGTTACCTTCAACTAGAAGTCAGGATTGTCCAATTAGAATGCTTCTTACCTAAACTCTTATTGGACGATACTGACTTCTAGGCTTAAATTAACCCAGCTAACTGCGAGATTCTACTTTGTGGAACACCCCCCCGGAGGAGGTACAAATGCTGTGTGTGGAACTCCACAGTAACATATTAAAGACTGGTGTACATTTAAAAAAAAAAAAAATATTCCTAAATTCGATGCATTCTGTTGAACTTGTCGCACAGTTGCCCTTTAATCCCTGCAATAAAACACTATCAATGTATTAATGTACTAAAACCCAAAAAGGTTAACCTTGCCAAAACATTTTTTCTGGACAGATTTTGCTTGACTCGATCTAAAGTGTCCCATCACATTAACGTTTCAGAATCACTAATATGAATGCAGCATTTTTCTGTGGCCAAATATCTCATCTACACAAGTGTCAAGTGGATAAGTTACATTTTGGTTCCAGTTAAGTAATACTTTGAAAATAATTAAACACCCTTCATGGACATATGACAAGGTGTGCAGACACGGTGCTTACCAATTTATTCAAATCGCAGACTTTGACTTGGAACAGGGGTAGCTGTGTGACAAAAAGATGTCACACAGCTTTTCTATCTTTAATAATACCTATTTTTAAAAATTTTGAACCCACTCAATGTACACTTGTTAATGTTTTCATTTAATGCTTAAATACATTCCTATAAAGTATAACTGGCTCCATTTTCTGAATTTTGACAATATCTGATTAACACTTATTTGGTTTAATTATGACCTGGTTATTTTTGTGATTCATATACCATCAAATAACATAATTAAATTAAACTGAAAAAAGAACAATTTCCATTATAAACACACAGGGACACAGAGGGGCCCACAAGCAGTCTGGATACATTAATGAAACTGCAGGATCAATCCAAAATGCCCAGAACAGGGGCCTGTAGTACGAAGCGGGGTTACTGGCTTATCGGGTAACTTGTTGGATTTAAGGTAGTCTGAGCAAAATGTAAGTGAACAAATAAGTCATCCATTTAAACTGTGGTACCTTAAATCCAAGTTACCCCCATAAGCCGGTAACCCCGCTTCGTAGTACAGGCCACAGCCATTATAACACTGAAATTCTGCATCCAAACCTCCATCCCTGGGGCCGTGAAGCAATGGTGCCCCCCCAAGGGCAAATGTTTGAATGGCCGTATTCTGGTACAACACCTGGGGCTCTCTTTCATGCCTTAACACCCAAGCAAAAGTGGTTTTGATGCATGTACAACCATTTATTCATTTTCTTAAAAGCTTCAAATTGATTCACCGTTTCTGGCTGGTTCTTTGTAAACTGTGTGGTTAAATATTATCTAGCTCTTAAAAAGCAACTAATTTTTTTTTTTTTTTAATCATCAGAAAAAACATTCAGTCTATCAGCAGGTAAACTGACAATTTCAGGGCAAGTCTTTACAATCACAGAGCATGACAAGCTGTGATCACAAGCACCAGCTGAGCATGTAGAGGATGCTAACGATGAAGATAAAAGTGAAGTATAAGGCCAGACGTGCACGTCATTTATATTACGCACATCTGGTCATGCTGAAGATATATTTACAGTAGAAAGATTACAATTACAGCGACTTAATAAAACAAGCCAAAGACCATAATAGGATGGAGGCAGGGCGTATATTTCATCTAGAGGAAATCGGAAGGGGTTTCTCCATTTATTGCAGAGCACAAAAAACATTAAAGGAAAAGGTTATCCCACTAATATACCAGCTTAGAACACTACGTTAAATGACATCTACCCATAAGAAGCAGCATCCCTCAACAGAACACTCTCATAAACAAAACATAAATGACAGTATGTCCAGAAGCTGTCTGCAAAATCATCCGATTTCACACAGAATCTAAAGACTAAGGCGACCGCAAAACATTCATGGAAGTAGAATTGAATCGACATTGTTCTGCAAAAACAAAAAAGCTACTTTTTCTGTGGAGGCCGGCCATGCAGCAGAGCTCACCTTCAGCATCCAGCAACCTCAGGCAGGCCTTGAGAGGAGGCCTGTCATTTATCCCTGTTGCGTTGCTCTACACCTGACCTGTCACTTCTCTCCGTATGCTGAAAAAGGTTCGTAAGCCCCAAGTGTTTCACATCTGCTGGTCTACACATAACTACATACATGTTCATTGGTGTATAAACAATGTATGTATATATAAACATGCATACAGCAGCTAAACTCCAGGGGCTTTCCCAGATGTGTTGAACCAGGCCATAGGACAGTTAGTTATTTTTCTTAATCAAAATGCATTTTTTTTTCTCCCCCACTGCTGGTTTTATCCAAAAGTACAAGAGGCAATTCTGTGAGACAGCAAGCAATCAGGTTCAAACTAATGGTGACCAAGTTATTTTAACCAGTTTTGTACTTAAGCTTCGGTAAGTTTTTTTCCATTTCTGTTGCTCTTGCTTTTCATTGAATACTGAGTACTTAAACGTGAAATTCATATGGTCAAGGAATGATATAATCTGCCGTTCCTTGTATATGCACGGTACTTACAGCAAAACTGCCTTCTGAATTGACCTGATCGATATTCCATAATATTTGAGTGTTCTATGAGTGAAGCATATATAGAAATCCCAAAGGGTTGTGTCCGGTTAAAAGCAAAACGGGAAGACATACGATGAAAATCCCAATATGCAATTAAGGTTCTCTTCGAATGTTTTCCTCCGCTCCAGCAGAGAGGCCACCCCAAAATGAGTACAACTTCGGCTTCTGCATTACCATAAAGCATGTACCAGTCAGTGTTACTAATAGTTATGGCATATTCTCCCTAAATTGGGAAATAAAACGAACCGGTGATGCTGAGATCAGCCCTCCTACAGGCACCCTCAGAGATGACAGCGAGCCCACACACTCCCTACTTCAGGAAGGGGCACGCCGCAATTCACGCAGCCCTTTACACGCCGTAAATAATGGACCACAGGCGTACATTACAGGCCAGTCCACGCTTTCTCCGCTAACACCTGCTAGTGAAAAGAAAGTCCTCCGAATGATGCCATTAACTTTAACAAAGGGGCCCACGATGCCTCTCCATAAGGCGATACAGCGGCGCCTTTCCCCCAATCACCTCATGCAGCCCGTATTAAACGCAATAACGGAGTTGTTCCATCAGTGTTGATTAATTCTATAACACTGCGGTGGCTCTTGAACAAGCGTCACGGCAGAGCAGGGCAGGGCTATCGTCAAAGCCCGTGCAGTCGCATCCTCACCTCGGCCGCAGGCGTAAATCCGAGCTTCGAATCACGCCGCAGGCCGGTAACCAACTCGGCGTGGGCCAGACAGCTTTTCCGCGTAAATACAGCAGAGCAGGTCGAGCCGATAAGCCGAAGCACCAGTAAGGGCAGCCTTCCCCCCGTTCCCTTAAACACGTACATGTATCAATGGTGTTCGTCAGAGCACGGCCGCCCGCCCGCCGCACCACCTTGGGCGCCCGTCTCTCCGTGCCCGGTAAACCAGGATCGCCGGTAAAAGTTTCCACGGCCGGACAATGAGACGCGATGTCGCGCGCGGCGCGGCCGCCAGCACCGCCGTCCCCCCGGCGCGCAGCTCAGCTTATGTAACCCGCCGGCTCTCGGAAGCTCATTTCGATGTGATTGCTTCGCTTCGGCGCTGGTAGCGGACGGGCTGCATCTCCCAAAAGGCCTCCGCGGAAAACGTGGGGCGATCGCCTTAAACCCGCTTTCCGACCGACCGGGTTAACCGGGAGCAAACCCCGGCGTGACGTCACGAAGCGGGGTCAAACACGATCCAACAAGAACCGGCACTGCCGCCGTAATGAAACCGCCTCTCGGCTCTCCTTCCAGCCAAGCATGTTAGTACACCAGAAACTGCAAAATAAAAACAACTACGAAAAATTATCAAAATCGCGTATTTTGTCGCTAGGTCGGCTGGGGTAACTCTAAGGAGGTTTAAGCGACACGGCAACGCTCCTGCAGAAATGACAGGAAAGTATATCAACGAGTGAAGGCTCCCACTTTCGCAAAGTCATTGTCAGGAAAAGGCGCATAGTCTCAATTACACTTTCATCGCCAATGCAATTTTTCTGAATTATATAAACGACAAATCTAATACTGTAACGGACAGACAACGTGCATCACCGCACCACTGCTTCGGAGCCCCCCTGAATACCCCCCACCCTCCTCCCTCTCGCTCGTCTCCCGGTCGCTGGCGCCATCTTAACTTTTCTCCTACCTGAAATGTCCAACCAAATTTCTTTCACTAAAAAGTCGATGAAGAAGCCGTCATCCACCTGAAATCGCACTCAATCCGCAATGGGGCCACTCAGATCTGTCTCTCGGTACCCAACGACATGCTCGTGGGACCGGGGGAGCGTGAAAAAGTGCCGGATGAACGAGTGCGGGGTCTAGCTTACTGAATATAGCGGTTGTGGGGAGGAGACTTCAGACGGAGCGAAATGGTGGAAAAGCCGCAGATGACAAAGTGCTGACAAGGAAACCTCGCGATACTTCTGCGAGCCCGCCACGGTGGACGCCTGTTCTCATGCTTTTGGCATGATGGGAACACTAGTCCGTAAGACCGTAGTTCCCAGCCCGATACCTAGTTAGTCTGTTACCTGTTAGTAAAAAAAAAAAAAACAAAAAACAAAACAAAAACTAAGAAAAACATAAATACTCCTGTAAGTACGCGTCCAAGTGCAATGTGCTTATAAACATGTGAACTATCATCAGTACTTTGTCCATTGTACATAATATTATTGCTAATCCCTTAACCTTGCACCTCGTTTTAATTGTGTGTGTGTATAATATATATAAAATGTGTATTTTTGTTTGCTTGCTCGCTTGGATGGGAACAGCATGTGTCTGTGGTATACAAAAATACTTTAAAATTAAATTGCAAGGTGAGAGTAAAAGAACATTAGTTGTGAAAAAGTGTATAATTTCAGACAAGGAACCTTTTTATTCCAAAACCTGCAAAATTGTTGGCCTTTTCTTTCTGGTATAAAGAAAGGTCAACTTATAGCTATTAAATTTTGAATGGAAAAATAGATGAAATGAAGAGTCGATGTTCAAAGTGGCAACATAGATACGCTGGAAGAAAAAGGCTATGAAAATGCACACGCTGTTTTGGTTCTCATCATATTAGAAAACTGCCTATTCATTCTTACTTTTTGAAAATAAAACTTTTTTTTAATGAATAAATAGCAAGGTTATTCTGAGGGAAGACACACCTTGAGGTGGAGTTTCTGTTTCGATATCTAATTGCGCTCAAATTTCCATCTGGAGTTTTACGTGTGAGAGGTTCTGTAATGCCTTCCCCCAGCCAGAACACAGCAGGACAGCATTTTTGATCTTTAAAGCAGATAGCATCAGACGAATCTTAATTGCACACACACCTATCAATTTATTTACATTTATTTAAACTATACTTATGTACATTTATTTCCTACACTGTGTTTTGTTCGAGTACTGTGTACTATTTACACTATGTTTCTTTTACACTGTCTGTGCACTTTAGTTAACTCAGTTTTGTATGCAAGAAAAACATCTTGCAGGATAAATAAATTACATCTTATCATTTATTAGTTTTTGTGTTGATTTGCAGTGACCTACAGAAGTTAAGATATCCTACGAAAATAATTATGGGACCTTATGCAAGAACAGAAAAGCACTAAGGATGCATGGTGAAAACATCGATGCTTTCAAAATACCTGGTAGGATAACAGTCAATTAAGCCTTTACTGTCAGCATTGGGTGTTACAATAATCTGGTAGGTCAGTCATTCAAAGTTTATTAGAAAATGTTTCTTCTCTGTGTAATCTAATGGCATTTTGTAATCAGCTGTAATTTTCAAATCTTCTGTAGCACATTAAATCAAATATATGTAGGGGATGTAGTTTGATACTACAGGCCCCCTGACAAAGTGTCACTTTGGGCCCCTAGATTTTTCTGACTGGGACCTAAAATTTATTTTGTGGGGCCCCTATAAAATGCTGGCCCCACTGCCAGGGTGTCCTTAACTATCTGACGCTCCTGGATCTATATTTACGGAATATTACACAACATCATGATAATGAGAAAGATTACTTTGAAGAAAGTTTAAAATTGAAGTTGCCAGTCTATTCCTAGCTGTGAATGTGTGTGTGAATGTGTGTGTGTGAATGTGTGTGTGAATGTGTGTGTGAATGTGTGTGTGTGTGTGTGCCCTGCAATGGGCTGGCGCCAACCCTGCATGGTGCCCATTGTTTCCAAGATAGGCTCTGCACCCCTGCAACCCTGCATTGGATAACACAATATAGAAAAGAAATTATGAAAAATAAAAACCTCCTCTAGCATTTCTCATATTAGTGGGCTAACTTTTGCCAGTACTCAGAACCGTGTTTCTTCCTAGCTGTCAAAAGCACAGCACATTGTAGCAATCAGATCACTTCAGAGATTTAAGTCTACTAAATAAACCCGAAACAGGAGATGATGCCTTCAGAAGCACAATAGTGTATTCTCTGAGCCGCCTCACTAACCCCTCCTCCTATCCAAACCTAACCCCTCCCACAACCCCAAACCTCTGCAATTTCTAGAATTACTGAATGGATTAACTGGAAATGCAAATACATATTTTTTTACTTGGATGCCCTTCCTACTCAGATGGTAAAAGCCTGTTTGTGCTCCTTTTCTTCGGTAAGAATTGACATTATACAGTCATGTGAAAAAAAATTGGATTCCGATCCGGGCTTGGAGTTCAGCACTCTGGAACTCACCATTTCTCTCTTCTAAGCACTTTCTTGGTAGATTTACTGGAATGTTCTGGGTCACTGTCATTTGCACTTCAGCTTCAGCTTCTGGGCAGATCTTTTTGTCATTGTCCTCAAGCTCCCTCTTATATGGTGAAGAATTCATAGTGGATTCTATGATGGTGAGCTGGCCAGGTTCTGCTGCAGCAAAGCAGCCCCAAACCACAACATTTCCATCCCCAAGATTCACAGTTGGTATGAGGTTCTTTTGCTCAAAAGCTATCTTTGGTTTACGCCAAACATGTCCTCCGTTACTGTGTGCGAATAATTCAATTTCAGATTCATCTGTCCGAAGCAAGTTGTTCCAAATGTCCCCGTCTTTGTCTAGGTGGGTCTCTGGCAAACTTCAGTGTTGCCCAGATGTTGTTTTGACAGTAAGGGTTTCCTCCTTGCACACCTCCCACCTAAACCAAACTTGAGCGTCTCTTTCTGATGTTAGATGCATGTACCTTCGCATCAACTGTGGCAAGAACTTCCTGTATGACCGGTGATGACATTTTAGGATTGTTGAAGACCTCTTTCAGCATCCGTCCTGTGTATAACGTTAATTTTACATCCATCCCTGCAAGAAGGTCCTCAAACTTACAGGAAAGTTTGGGGGTTGGTGGCAGGATTGGCACTCCAGCCACTGGAAAAAAAACTCACAGTGGTCCATTTGGGCTAGTGTGGTGCTGAGGTATCACCAGCTGCACTCAGGTTCTCGTCCCTGAGGTGGTAATCAACACATACTCCTTACCTCTCTTTCAGCATCTTGCCGTCTGCTCTTGGGCCGAACTTGCTAGGACAGCCTACCCTGGCCATGCTGGTAATTGTTTTAAATCAATCTTCTTCCTGAAGGCCTCAGAGAGTTCTTTGGATCTCACCATGGTGATACCACTCATTTCATCATATGTCTGTGGTTTAAATAAGACAGGCTCAACCAAAAAGCTCTGTAATGATGTGCTAATCATTTTCACCTGATATGGTGCACCTGAATCTAATTCTAGGAATTTTAAGTAGTGATGAATGTGCTGACCCCAGCAATCTGAATTATTTTCATACAATCTCGAATTTTCCATTCCTATTGTGCGAACAGATGAAGGAGGCAAACTGAAAAAAAAAACAATCATGGGGCATCCAAGAAGTGAGGCTGGGATCAAGGGGAGGCGCTAGCAACACACTTGAACAACATCGATGACAGGACTGGGAAGCACATTTATACACAGCTAAGAAGGGTACAAACAAGATGCAGCTGGATTGAGGAACACAAGGGCAGGAACAAGAGGAAGGCTACACAAGAGAGAGGCGTGGCTTGTTAGGGCCTCATAATGGAGGAAACAGGAGGGTCAGATGGGCATCACTATTCCTCTCAAAAATGCTAGAAAAGCTCAGGTTTATTCTCACCTTACTGACAATCATCTGTTCAAACAATCTCAGTCTGGGTTTCATCTATTTCATAGTACAGATACGATCATTCCACACCTGCAGTAAACTACTGACGATGTTTTACCAAACAGTGATTGCCAGTGTGCTGTTCTATGCTGTGGTGGGATGGGAGGGGGCAGTACAGAAGAAGAAGAAGATGGTAACTTTGTGGCTGGACAAACTGATCAGACGGGCCAGCTCTGTGGTTGGCATGACGCTGGACAACCTGGTGACATTGGCTGGTAAAAGGACATTGAATAAGCTGCTGGCTGCTTTGGAGGACGTCAGCCCCCGTGCACACCACCATCAGCAAACAGAGAAGCCTGTTCAGCAGCAGGCTACTTCCCCCCAAGTGCAGCACAGACGCTAAAAAATCCTTCATTCCCCGTATTGCTCTGTACAACTCCACCCTGGGCGGAAGGGGAGGGGGGACTATTTTTATTT
>JAODKF010000047.1:17161861-17174069 GCA_026779585.1 Mormyrus proboscirostris
GGTCATACTAAGGCCTTTTTATGTATTTACTTATTTTTACTTTTACTCATTTATACAGCACTTTTAGAAAGAATAGGTAGTAGCTCCATTTTAATTTTAACTTATATCCTTATTGTCTTTTCTCTGTGTTTTTGTGTACCGTTTATGTTCATACCACTGTGGTCTGGAGCGAATGGAAATTAGAATTTCCCTCTGGTATGATTAAAGTTTGTCTGTCTGTCTATCTATCAATCTATCTATCTATTACTCTAGCTCTCCATCACCTTCACTGACTACCTGTTAGATGCCATATTTACTTTGAGATTCTGCTTCTCTCTTTCAGGACTCCACATAATCTTGCACCTCCATATCTTGCTGATCTCCTTTACATCTGATTACCTTATCGCACCCTTAGCTCTTCTTCCTCCTTCACTTTCACTGGACCTTCTGTCCATCTGACTAATATGGGTTCAGATCATTCAGCCGTGCCACTCCACACCTCTGGAACTCTCTCCCTCAACACATGTGTAACACTGATTTTTTCCTACCTAATTTTACCTAATATTTCCTAATAATTGATTGCTACTACAGTATGTGTTTTGCCTTTTTATTGTGTTTTGATATCTTGTTTCATTTTCCTGTCTTTGCGAGGCGTCCCTGAATGCCTTCAATGGTGTCTATAAATGAAACGCATTGTGATAATAATAATAATAATAATAATAATAATAATAATAATAATAATAATAGCAACAACAATAATAATAATAAATCTATTATATCTATAGCAACAATCGTTGCTTTTTCCATCCTCTGCTGCCAACTATCGCTGTTGTTTCTGTCCCCTGCCGCCACCTGTCACCTCCGCTTCCGTTCTCTGCCGCCACCCTGTCACCTCCGCTTCCGTTCTCTGCCGCCACCTGTCACCTCCGCTTCCGTTCTCTGCCGCCACCTGTCACCTCCGCTTCCGTTCTCTGACACCATCAGTCACCTCCGCCTCCGTTCTCTATTGCCACCTGTCACCTCCGCTTCCGTTCTCTATGACCGCTGTTTCCATGCTCTGCTGCTGCCTATCCCTGCTGTTTCAATTTTGGGGCGATTTGTCTCAAAATTGATCAAGACCATTCCTTCACGCTTACAATGTGCCTGCAAATACTTTTTGAGTTGCCACAGTAACAATATCAAGTGTCAGAGGCTGTCCTTCTCTTTATTATTACAATGCAGTTCTGCTTTAATTGTGGTGCAATTTTATCTCAATATTTAGTAACTCTCATATCATAAGATAACATGGACTTCTTATTTGTTCACTTACATTTCGCTCAGACTACCTTAACCTCGCTTCATAGTACAGGCCAAAGCTTTGTCTGACTTGTCTCAATGTAATCAAGTTCACCAGATCTGTGCCTGATCTTTTTTGTGCCTCAACAGACTGGGACTAAGGCTAAGAAACATAATTCAATTTCCCCCACAATCATTTTTGCCCACAGGTATGAAGGTTCTACTTTAATTTTGATGTAATTCATATCAGAATTCGATCACTTCCAGATCTTCACCCATTGTGTCTGAAAGGTTTGAAAAAGATTCATTAAATACTTTCAGAGTTACAGACCAAGTGACTTCTGCAGCCTTCATCTCCTTTCTTTGCTGCTACACAGTGCTGATGCTTCATTTTTGGGACAATCTGCTGTATATCTTCATCCACATCATTTTTTTTCTTTAGGTTTTTACATTTGTTTACACACAGTGTTTTAAACTAAGCTCATTTTCTCAACACTCTACATACAAACTTCACTAACAACACCAAAGCTGTATCACTACTATGTAATTCAGTATCAAAATGGTATTTTAGTGTCAAAATTATACATGCACCATATGTGTATACTTTTCAGAGAGTATAATGTTGGGTCATGGATGGTGGTCCACTAGGCAACTTTCAATACAGAGTGAGCTTTAATTCAAACACATCTCAAACACTGAGAAACAAAACCACAAAAGAGCTTAAAAAAAAAGATTGTTACGAAATACAACAACAAACAATGACTTAAATTAAACATGAGGAAATGCAGCGTGATCACACAGACACAGAACAGGGTTTCCAGCAGGGAATATCTTACATCAAATACACTCCATAGCCGAGAAGGGAACTGGGAACAGATGGGGATTTATATACACAAGAAACAAAGTCTAGACAAGGAACAGGTGTGGGTCATTAACAACTCAAACACTAGGGCCTATTGAGATGAAAGGAACATAGGACTTAAATATTAAATGCACACAGGGGTAAATGTTCAAATAAAATACAGGACAGGATAACCTAAATACAAAGATATTGAGGGCAAGGACCTAACCAGAGTGTAGAAACACAAGGAACATTATATACACACATGGTCAACCAAAACCTGGGGCACAAATACAAAAAGTCCCATGTTGTCGCAATGGTCTGGACTACATGGGTCCAGCTGCATTCAACTAGGATTTTATATACGCCTCGCTGTGCCTGTGAGGTGGTTTTTTGCCCAGGTAACAGGGGAAACTGTGAGGGCTGTGACTGGGGCAAGACCTAAGGGGACACAAGGAGTAGAATGACCTGTTGGCTGTTGGCCAAACAGGGAACTACAACAGACATTGACACTGGGAGAATACCAAGACATACACTGGACACTAAGTAGACAAAGAAAGACCACCATGTACTGGTGAATAGGGGACAACAGGAAACTTCAGGGAAATGAAGGACAGGCTGGGATAAAACAGACACCCCCTCTTTAATTTTTTTTTATCTTCCTCCTCCTCCTCCTCCTCCTCCTCTTCTGCTAGCTTGTGCTGCAATGTCCATGTTTGCAGAATCTTCACAAAACAGGGAAGCTTGCATGTAGCCTACTTGTAATGCCCAAGCTCTGATTCATTTGTCATCATGTGAGTGTTGCCCTGCTAGACAAAGGTATGACATTTTTAATGACAGTATTTTCCAAATGATCATATACTTTTTGAGTTATCACATAAACGGCATCAAATGTCTTTGTTATCACTATGCGGCTTCAATTTTGATGCGATCTGTCTCAAAATTTAATAATTTCCCAGATGTTGCTCATACAATATAGCTGCAGAGTGTGAAATAGCTCCAGCAAATATTTTTTGAGGTATTGCACTGATGAGGAAGTATCTGTGTTGGCAGACTGGTCCCAAAACCATATGTATACCCCATCCGGAGAATACAATAAATGCAAAACTCACAATAAATATGTAGAAATCAATCCATAAATATGAGCAAAGGAATTCATTTGCCATTTTTTTTTTCAATTGCTTTGGCACATTTTCCAAATCCCTGCAACATGATGTCTCATGTGCACAGCAGAACATTATTTCACAGACAGTGCAAATGTTTTAATACACGTATACAAATGACCATGTATAATGCCATGTACATGAAATAAAGTATCCATGTACACATAGTCTACAGGACGTGTACAGTGTCAATGTCTGTTGTCATGTCCATGTACACATACGTCCGACTTACGGTCAACTTTTATTATTATGGCAAAGTTCCTGCTTTTCCGCAGTGACCACATTGAAATATATAGAAAATATTTACAAGAAAATGAAACAATACTCATTCCAAACACATTCCAAACATGTGCACAGCAGAATCCAATGACAGTTTGCTGTTACACAAACCACTCTTTGGCTCCTATAGTCGAGAGGCTCATTTCGATCTTGGGTGATCTGCACAATCGACTTGCGCCAGCAGAGGAGAAAAAGTCGAGGGCGAGAAAACTCTCCTGCCTTGGTTATTGTGTGGGATAGTGGTGTGGGGTCATGTGACATTCCACCATTGTGCTGCAGTCCCTAACTGGTTTGCTGCACATCCCAGCATTTCAGCACTATTCCCGCCTTAGTTCCCCCCCTTCCTAACCCCCATAGAGGAGTGTTTTTCTGCATGGAGGTGGGAGGTTTATGATCATTGTGCATCTTTACTGGATGGCGTGAATGTGCGATGGGGAGACGCTTCTTCTGAAGACTGCCAGGGTTGGATTAGATATTCCAGTGGATCCTTTCCAAGATGCACCACCAAAGAAGACATATGATGTGATGTTGATGAGAACTTGTGGCTGAACGCAGGAGAGACAGAGAATTAGATCCCTCATATCACTGTACAGTATGAGTGATGATACTATACATGTCAGTTTACTTACTATATGCAATGATAACGTCATGGGTACTGACTTCAGTGTGCATCCTGCACAGGCTAGCATAGAGAATCGACTCACTGGACATTGGCTTGACTTGATTACAGTCTACACCTTGCTTATAGCAAGCAAGCCCATTTTTTTCTTTTTCCTATAATGTTAGCATGTCCAGGGGGGTGGGCTGCCAGTTGACCTTGGACCCCCAGAGGTTTTTTTTTTCCTCCCTAATTGAGAGTTTTTGGTTCCTCCTCTCTGTTTTTATCTGGTTTTCTTTTATTTCTTTGTCTTTCCATTTCTCTGTTATTATATTGTTCTCAATAATGTTGCACGTATCACAATACACCCATGTACAGCGCCTTGGGGCTGTCGTGAAAGACACTATATAAAAATGAATTGAATTGAATTGAATTGAATATAGGGGTGACATGGTGGTCCCGTGGTTAGCACTGTTGCCTCACACCTCTGGGACCTCGTTCAGTCTCCGCCTGAGTTACATGTGTGTGGAGTTTGCATGTTCTCCCTGTGTCGTCGTGGGGTTTCCTCTGGGTACTCTGGTTTCCCCCCACAGTCCAAAGACATGCTGAGGCTAATTGGAGTTAATAAATTGCCTGCATGTGTGACTGAATGGTAACGGTGTGTGAGTGTGCCCTGCGATGGGCTGGCCCCCCATCCAGGGTTGTTCCCTGCCTCGTGCCCATTGCTTCCGGGATAGGCTCCGGACCCCCTGCGACCATATAGAATAAAGCGAAGCGAAAAATGGAGGATACTGATGCCAATTGCTGCATTTCTGATTCATTCTTGTTGCATATACTTTAGTGTAGTCAAAGAGAAAAGTGAAAAGGACCTATTCTATAATTCTATAATTTATGTGAGAAATCCTTCACACTTCAAAAGATAAAGTTCTTTGTTTATGTAATGGTCCCTGTCAGTGTTTTTTAGGTCAGTGTGTCTGAGTGAGAATTGTTGCCAGTGTTATGGTGGAATGAGCTTATTTTGAGACATTTATGAAGTGTTCTGGTGGTTTGAGTGAGTTTTGCAGGTGACGTTAACCGCAGACTGCATGAAGAGTCTTGAGGAGCCTTCAGAATTGACCGATGCTCGTTACCAATCGAAACAACACTGTGAAGGACCGCCTGTAAATGGAATGCCTCTCCTGTCTGTGCTCCCCAACCCCCCTAAAAAATAACAATAGTGTATCATTAAATTCTACAACAAAAATGAAAACACATTCAGTACACTGAAAATGTAAATACACTACTGTACATATACTACCAGGGAGGACGCATTCTGTTGTTGGACTGGGTCAGGCCAAAGGGCCTCATCAACGTCATAAGCTGTATCCTCCCTGGTAAGACGTGTTGGGAAGTATCCCCTGTAGTTGTGAATTGACCCAGGAAGTATTCTATGTCATCACAGGCCATCTTCATAGCATGAAGTAAATCTTCCTGTCTGTTTTATGTGACATTGTCACAGCGTGATGTTGCCCCATCTATGCCAGGGACGTCCTATCTTCTTCTTACCCCGTGACCTGTTCTTCTCCTCTTACAATTTCTTCTTCTGCTTATTCCTTGGGTTCTTTGCTTATCGTTTGACTCCAGTTCACCAAGCAAAGAGATTACCTGTGTTGCTGCATTCCAGTTTTTATGATTTCTAAAGCAGGATTTTGAAAACAGGGTACATCTTGTCAAAGCACTATACATAATTCACACAACCACACGGTAGCAAAACACCTCACATCTTTTGAAAAATAAACACCATGCAATAATTTATAAAAACCCAATTTTATTACCGTACGTATATGGCTCAAACAATCTGATTCAGTTTGAACCATTTGCACACTGCTGTGCTCAATCTAAAACACTTTTCAAATTTCTACTGTTCTAATAATATAGTCCAGGTCTGATTTTTCCAGCGCTATTGTTGAAGTACATGACTATACATGACTATATTGACCAAACACAACATACGATATCAGTATTGCACACTAAGAAATATATGTATTTGTCTCTACATTGAAAATCCATCAGTACAACCATGCATTTTCAAAATGTTGTATTTTGCACTGAAAATCTGAACAGAACATAGCAAAAACATTTGTGGAAACAAACAAGAAAGCATAAATTTAAAAAAGCCCTAAGCATCATCTCTTTGCCGAGCTGAAACTGGCTGCAGCACTTTATCCACATTATAGACTATGTCCTCTCTTGCAAAACAGCAAGGTCAGAATCTCCTTCAATGACCAGTCCATCCTTGGACACACCCTGCATCACAGGTCTCCTCCATGGCTTGATGAGGGTTACCTGATCACACGCCTACTCCATGGCTTGATGAGGGTTACCTGATCACACGCCTACTCCATGGCTTGATGAGGGTTACACTATCACAAGCCTCCTCCATGGCTTGATGAGATGTTGTGTTAAGGTGATGTTCCCACCATGTCGGGCCAGGATGTTCAAAATTCCTTTGTGGCCAATGCTATTTTACCCTCTTTTTCTTACTTTTGTCAGGTTAAATCCATCTTCATCTTTGAAGACAAATTCATATGACATATGCATCAGCATCCATTTGCAAATCCTTCTAAAAAGTAGACAACATTGCTCTATTTCCCAAAACTCTAAACGGAAATGCATAATTGCACACTCAACTCCCCGAACTTCGAGGTCAAAACCAAATTCTCTATTCAAAATCATGTAATCATGCATCAAAACTAAGCCTTGCCTTCAGACACCAGACAAATCCTCAAATACACATACACTACAGCATAAATTTACACCCTGTTGAGATCAATTCAAAACCCTACTGTAAAAATCTGTTACTGCAATGAACAATCCAATGTTTTCTTCGTTAATGTAGTCTACAAAACAGTACAATTTCTCAACCAATGAACTGTAAACAAATAAGTTTTACAAAAACTCGTAAAAGGATAAGAAATCAGCATCCTCTCTCGGGTCTGGGTCAGGCCAGATACTTATCGTCATCACAGGAAGTTTGAGCCCTGACCAGGCAGTGGGGGATAAAACCCCAATCGTGTATTATCCATCCCTGGCAATCCTCAACTGTAATATCCGAACAAGCTTCCTCCATGGCTTGAAGGTGAACACAGATGTAAGGGTCTCAGTCAAAGACCTCCACTGCCATGCTGAAAAAATCTCCTCTGTGGGGTTAAGGAAGGGAGAATATGCAAAGATGTTACTGAATCCTGGGTTGTTGGTGAGTCAGTCACGAACCAGAGCGGCCTGGTGGAAACTGACATTTTCCCAAATGAGTCCATTTCTGTACCTTAGATGGTACAATTACCTTCCCTTCAGCTAAGGGTACAACTGGCAGACCCTTCAGGGTATAGCCCCAGTGTGAAGCAAAAGAACACATTTTTACTCTTTTGTCTAAGAGTATAATTGTGCTGGCTCCCTTTGGTCAAGTTGGTTCACTTGATCTCAGAGACCACCGAGGAAGGCCAGGAGGATCATGGTGTTGTATGGCCAATCATACCAGTCTCTCCCCTGCCCAGTCTTCCTCAGTCACTTATTTGCATTTCTCAGATCAGGAATGAAACTCTCATAACCACTTGACCTCCACATCATCGGGCCACATCATAAATAAAAAGTCTCATTCTTTTGGTCAAATTGCAAATGCTTTGGCACAATCCTGCAAATGAATATGTACAATCGTCTACTGATTCCTATATTATCAGTCGTTTATGACATGTTGGTCAAAATGTATTATACTGATACTCTGTTAAATAGTCTTACCCCCAAAACATCGAGGCATTAGTTCATTGTGTAAGTCATTGCATGCAAAATGGTTGAACCAGTTGTCATAATTAATCAAGCACTTTCTCTTTTCATCATCATTTTGCGACCATTTTTTAAATAAATGTGTCCTGAACTGATTAATTGTTCTCAGTTGAATCTTGACCTTCACCAATAAAGGGGAATGTTTAAAGCATTAGATCGACCAATGAGCAACCAGTTCTGTAAAACACCTCAGAGGTGCATCTCATGAACCTTCAGGTGGCAAGCATATGCTGACAGAGCACAACACAGTGTTAAAATTTGGCAATGGAAGAAGAGGGAGATGAACAGAGTCGACAGCTGGCAAGAAGAAGACAAGTAAGGTTGCATGGTAGAAGGGCAGAGAAGCAAAACAGAGGAAGAGGTAGAAGAGGCCAAGAACAGAGGCATGTTCCTGGTGAAACAAGGGCCACAATTGTGATACTCGACTCTGAAAAATGAAACGCTTGCTTTGGCAAGAGTTTTGTCCTTACTGCCATAGCTGCACTTAACTTGCCACATTAATTTTGTACCCATCAAATCTCAGCTACTAATTGTGTGTATATTTTGTGTATATTGTGTGTATATTGTTTGTATGTTTATTTGTGCCGTTTTATGTGCCTAACATGTTTAACATGTTAGAGACCTGTAATGTACTTGTGTTAGTATTGGAACAGACAAATGTATTGTGAAGACAAATATCCTAATAGGACAATAAAGTCTATCTATCTATAAAAGGTCCTGGCACTTGCTGGACTTTCTTGGGCCTCCTGAAGCTTTCATCACAACAATTGAACCTCTCTCCTCTCTCCAGGTTCTTGATGATCTGAACAAATGGTTGATTTAGGTGGAGTCTTACTAGCAGCAATATCCTGCCTGTGAAGCCCTTTTTGTATAAAGCAATGATGACTGCACATGTTTCCTTGCAGGTAACCATGGTTAACAGAGGAAGAACAATGATTTCAAGCACCACCCTCCTTTTAAAGCATCCAGTCTGCTATTCTAACTCAATCAGCATGACAGAGTTATCTCCAAACACTGTGTCCTCTTCAACACTCTCACCTGTGTTAGTGAGAGATTTCACTGAATGATGTCAGCAGGTCCTTCTGTGGCAGGTCTGAAATGCAGTGGAAATGGATTTTTTGGGATTAAGTTGGGATTAATTAATTGCAATTCATCTCCATCATTCTGGACTTTATGCAAATTGCCGTTATGAACCTTAGCCATAGTTTACATCAGAAAAAACTTGTTTGTCACGCCCAGCTCCGTCCGATCCTCCTGTGTGCCACGACACCTTGTTACCTCGTGTTTATGCCTGATGCCTAACAGGGAAGCCAGGGCGGTGTGGGACGCAATTCCCCGGGTCCCTAAAGCCCTTAAAGGGGCAGTTCCGGACCTGCCTGTTCCGGACCTGCCTGTCCCGGACCTGCCGCCCGCTCTGCCTGCGGCTCCGCCCGAGGACGCCGCCATGCCCGTGGCTCCGCCCGAGGACGCCGCCATGCCCGCGGCACTGCGCGCTACACCTCCCGCTGCGGATGCAGTCGCTACGCCCGCTGCTCCGCTCGAGCTCCCGGCTCCGTCCACAGCTGCTCCACCCAAGCTCCCGGCTCCGCCCGCAGCTGCATCGCCCGAGGTGCCTGCCAAGGTGCCTCCTGCTGGCCTACAGCCTTGCCTGTTGCCCTGGCTCAGTCTCCACCTGTCCTGGTCCCTACTCCAGTCCCCCCAGCCCTGGTCAAAGTCCTCGAGGAGGTCCCAGACTGTTTGACTACTGCTCTTTCCTCCGGGGAGGAACCCACCCACTCTGCCTCCTGGCTCGCCCTCACACGCCTTGGCTGGGGCTCCGGGGCCACCTGCGGTTCCTCTGGCTCGGGGTCCTCTGGCAGGCCGTTGGACGGCTCCTTCTCCAGCTCCGGCTGCCCCGTCGCCTGCCACGGCTTCCCCATCCTGCCTGCCTTCACTGATGGTCCCTCCTGCTCCCTCCATGTCCTCTCCGTCACTCCCTCGGCCCATTCCCTTGGCCCCGGTGTGGTTCCCTCCTGCTCCCTTCTCCCTTTCGCCTGCGGCCCCTCCGGCCGCCACCCTTCACCGCCTGGGCTCCCTCGTACTCCCCTTTGTCCCCCGTCTGTTTCTGTCTAGTCTTCCCTGTCAGCTCCTCGTCCCTTCGTCCCTCCTGTTTCTGCTCCACCTCCTCATGTGGGTCCTGCGTTCACTCCTGGCCCTTTTATTGGTGTTTCCCCTGTGTCTCCTTTCCTGGTCTGTCTGTCTGTGTTTCCTGTTTTGTGTCAGGTCTTGTCCTACTTCTTGTCACTGAGCCTGTTCTGTGTCTCCGTTCTGTTCCCAGTCTCTCGTTAATGGTTTTGCTTTTGTCTTTCAGGTTCCATTTCCCCAGTCTCGTCTCATCCGTCGCCTTCCCTAGGGCGCGTCCGGTGTGCGCGCCTTTGGGGGGGATTCTGTCATGCCCAGCTTCGTCCGATCCTCCTGTGTGCCACGCCCACCTCATTACCTCGTGTTTATGCCTGATGTTCTCACCTGTTGCTCGTTGAACTCAGCTTGTCTGGTGTATGTAGTCCGTGTCTCAGTTAGTTTCCCCCAGATCTGTCATTGTCCATGACTACTGTGTGTATTCATCCGTGCATGTCCGCCCTGTCTATCCCTACATTATGTCTCTCCTGTATGAAATCAAGGAAAGAAAAATTATAAAAATTAAAAATGCTTCTAAACTTTGATAACCTGTGAGTGTCTGGTCTATACTGTTTTAAAAGAAGTGTACCTAGTATATATAGTTCCTGTACAGGCAACATTAAATTATTTTTTGGAAGGAAACTTTTGGAATACCAAATCTTATCTTCATATCTTTTATTTAACAAAAACATATACAAAGTTAAACATATCAGTGTTAGAAAGCAACCAAAGTCAACTGGAGCGCAGTAAGTGTGGAAAGATAATCAATATTACAAACTGCACAAGCCAAGAGCACGCAGAATGATTTTGATGCAGCAGACCCACATAAAGGAGGCAATAAACGCATTTTGGGGAGTGGAAATGTTGAGTCATTTCAATAAAGAAGATAACAGCTCTTTTAAAATGAAACATTCTGACATCCACTATAGTTTTAATACCGATACCAGCTGATGCATTTAAACAGTGAAGATGAATCTTCAGAGGCATCGCATCTGCGTGCCTCTCAGGCCCTACAGCATGCAGTGTTACTGGAGTCTTATCACCGTGTCATGCTAGCCTTCACAGTGTCGGCACAAGGTTCAAGATGCAAGAGTCAGCATCTTTGTTGGCCACGTGCATTGAAATGCTCACTTGCTCAGCCTCACTCGGTCATGAAGTCTACAGACAGTGCAAGACAATACAGACAGTGTAAAACAACACAAAACAGTGCAAAACAATACAGTAAGTGTAATACATAGTGCAAGAAAGTGCGGGACATTAAAAGACTATGCAGCAAAATTCAAGAGTGCAAAACAATAAAGAAAGTGTAACACATTACAAGACTGTAAAACAATACGGATAGCATAAAACAATAGAAGACAGTGCAAAATGATTAAACAATATGTAGCTGGTGGCTGACTGTACAGTGACTGTTCTATATAGTGTCATTGCCATTGTATTGTGTTGATATGATTATTAAGGGCAATGCAGATGTTGGAAATTTGAATGGCTTGGGGAAAGAAGCTGTCCTTGAATCTGGTATCCAGTGATCTGATGCTGCAGACTGCAGGGGAGTGAAGTGTTTGTGGCTGGGGAGCCTAGGGCCCTGAATTATAGACTGAATGCTGTTATGGCAGTTGTTATATTGCAGCTGGTCAATGGAAGGCGTGTCAGTCCTGTGATATTCGAGCCAGACTTCACAACCCTCTGTAATGCCTGACATGAACTGTGGCTCCACTATATCATACAGTGACAGAACTGGTAAGAGCACTCTCAGTGGTATTACGGTAGAACCAGGAAGGTGACGGCTGTCCACTGCAGAGCAGCCATCAATGATGATTGGAGATCTTCCTGAAGTCCACAATGACTCCTTTGTCTTAGCAGTGTTCAGGGTTAGGTGGTTGTCATGGCAACACTCCACCAGACCCACCACCTCACTCCTGTATGCGGTTTCATCTTTATTGCTGATTAGATCAATCAGTATAGTATTATCTGCAAATTCGATGATGCATGTGACTGTTGCTGAATTTTGCAATACATTCATGAACAGCCATTGACTCCCTGGGGGGGGGGGGGGGGTCCGGTATTGAGGATCAGACACTTAGTATTTTTCATCAC
>JAODKF010000047.1:17177487-17197827 GCA_026779585.1 Mormyrus proboscirostris
ATACTGACAGCATTGTTTAGTCAGTGCTAAAGCTCATATAGAGACCCTCTGCTAGCTGATGCAGAAGCTAATACCAAGAGCCTCCGCTAGATGATGCTGAAGTTAATACCTAGAGCCTCCTCTAGCCAATAACCTTCGTTAGTCAATACTGTCTTGACTATGTGCTTAAGTGCTTTTCATTCAGCAGCAGAACAACTTGAGTTGGAGGCTGTGATGTGGTCTGTCAGAACCTTTTCATTCAGTGGCAGAATAAATAAAGTTGGAGGCTGTGATGTGGTCTCTCTGTGATGCTCCTGTAGAAGTTCACCAAGAGTTGTTGTGGCAGAAATAAAGGCACTATTATGCCTTACTGTCAAAAAAAATGATCAATTTTCAGTTGTAAATAATTCAGATTGCAAGACAGTGTACAATGACTTGAATGTATGTTTATTACTAGATTATTAATAAGAACATAATAAATTTACAAATGAGAGGCCATTCGCCCCATCAAGCTTGTTTGGGGAGAACTTAACTAATAGCTAAAAACTGTTAAAATCGTATCTAGATCTGATTTAAAGGAACCCAGGGTTTTAGCTTATACTACACTAACAGGAAGACTATTCCATATTCTAACCATGGGCATAAATTACAGGGTGTTGTAGTCCCCCCCCCTCCAATAAATCGAAATCAGTTAATACAACACCCCCAATAATCATGTTTCCCCCATAATGGGTGGAGACCTCATCCCCCCCCCACCAATGTTCCAGCCAAAGTTATGCCCTTGACTCTTGACTACATACTGTGTAAAGTGCTTTCTCAAATCCATTTTGAAATGATCACCTGCTGATTTCCATTGATCTAGTATTTATGTCACGAGATCTAGTACTTAAACTAATATTGAAGTAGCCATTTAGCTGAACAGCATCCAGACCTGTTAGAATCTTATATACCTGGATCATGGCCCCCCTTAGCCTCCTTTGCTCAAGGCTCAACAGATTCAGTTCAGCTAACCTCTCCTCATAAGACTCTCTAAGACCAGGAATCATTCTTGTGGCCCTACGCTGCACCTTTTCCAAGGCAAAGGTATGGTGACCAAACCTGCACACAATATTCTAGGTGGGGACTTAACAAGGAATTATATAATCGTAACATTACTTCTCTTGATTTAAACTCCACATACCTAGAGATAGGATGTTTGGCTACATGTCTATAGTGTGTCGAGTTTAAGTCAAGGGAAGTGATGCTGTGATTATACAATACAGAAAACCTTAAGATCTCATCACATAATATAAGGTTTTTTTCTGATTCCCTCCGCTAAAATTGTTTAGTCAAAACTACCGCTCCGCGGATGCGTTTCCCAAAAGCAGACCAGCAAGCGAAGAGACATGGAGTTGCCAGATTCGTGGTTTTCCCACGCTATTCGGCTATTTTGAAAATACAGTTGCGGGTTTCTGTGCTGCTTTCATAATGTTCCGCGGCAACGGACTGTAAGGGGAAACAGAAATTAATGATTATGAATGCAAGTGGCTCCTAATCCTGAGTAATACTGAATCGCTAGACACTGAACGTCAGACCACGCACACGGAAAACAGGGTTGCTAACTCTGACACATCTGGCGTGACTGCACCCAGGCTTTCAGACTCTCACGCAAGCAATCATATATTCCATTATAGACTCAGACCTCGGACATTGATGTGCTCCCGTAAGGGATTTTTAACTGATTTATATTGTATGTCTTGAACTTTTCCCAAAAACACAGTAGAATCTTCATTAACTTGTCTTACCGATTTTACACTTAAAAGCATGAAAACGAAAATTAAACATAAACACTTCTGTGGGGTTTTTCGAGGATTCCGCAGAAAAAAATCGTGGATGCAAATAAGTTCGGTTCCAATGAAATTTTCGCGGATCTGTGAATTCGCGAATCACGAAGCGCGGATGCACGAGGACTGACTGTAAACCTAAAAATAGCTACATCTGAAGCTACAAAATTCTCACTGACATATCTGGTCATAAAGACTTTCACCTGACAAAAATCAAAACCGAAATGCTACGAACCTTACATTATGTGTTGTGATATGTCCCTGTTACTTTAAGACTGATACCAACTGTCTTAGATAAATTTAGTTCTTGATTACTTAATATACTGACAAGTTCTGATGGAGAATGATAAATTTAAACCTGTTATTATCGTTGCTAGGTATTACATTGATGACACACGATAAAAAAAAACACAAATAGGCCTATAACAAGAAATTATGAGTTGATGCAATAACTGACTACCAGGGAAACAGTCTGCTACATAAAGTACAACTAAAAAAACAAACTGTCGATACCAAAAAAAAATTCAAAGTCACAAAAAGTTTTAAATGGGCGTCAATGGAGAGGAAAACGCTTAACATAAGATAAAGTCCATATTCCTAGCATTTCGGTTTTGATTTTTTTGTCTGGTGAAAGTTGCTATGACCAGATATGTCTGTGAGAAATTTAGTGATTTTTGGTTGCTGTTTTGGTACATTAAACAACGTTACGTTCAGCGTTTTAGAATGTCCCCCGACGTACTCGTCCCTCCCAATGATAATAATAAACCTCCGCCCCTGTGTTCATTCATTGTCAATGAATTGCTACGCAGCTCGCAAGTCTGCTGTAGGAAGTCGCCCCCCGTGACCTCGCGATGAACCCGGAAGCTCGGGCTAGTCCCGACTGCAGCGTTTCCCCGATTGCTATGGAAACAAGGGTCGCAAAGTGTCATATATTGTTTCGTTTCTGGTGTTTATGACGTACTACCTGGGAAAGTTCGTGGTCTTCAAAACCTACTTTCTTGTAATGATGTTCGGAGTGATCCATTTGTATTTCAATCAGTCTGACCTTTTTCAGAGCATTGACGTGAAATGAGTCTTTTGATCATCTGCAGTGCTTGTTTTATGCAGCTGATGCATGCTAGCTTATAGATATTACCATGCTGTACCATCACCCATTCAAATTCTATCTAGTATTTAGTTCCAAAACATTAAATCAAAACAACACATTTTAAAACAACGATTTATAATAAACATGTCTATGATAAATTTGGCACCTTGCTGGAGCGTAGCTTCGATCGCCTCCTTCAACATTAACTTTTATTTAATATCCCAAATCATTCAAAATATTCTAAATAAATGGTTTAATAAAAAGTTGGTTTTGCGCTAAAGATCACGTAAAAACTGCACTTTTATTCTTTATTTCTTCATATTCCTATACATATTGTCAAGGTTACAACATGGCTGTTGGTATTGCAGATTATTTTAGAATCATTCACATATTCACTGTTGAGTGAAATGTTATTGATTTCGGAATTTTCAGTGTTTTGAAACATTGTTTCAATATTCCGTTAATACTTTGTATGATAATTGTCTTATTGCTTTACTTTAAACGTAATATTTAAAGGCATAATTCCCCACTCTCTAGCCACTACTTCCCTAGGGCTTTTGCCACGAATCTGGTGTGCAAGGCAGGGAAACAGGCAAGGGTAAAACACAGGATTTATTTGGGGCGACACAATAGGGAACACAGAAAACTACCAAAGTTACAACGTTAAGGACCAGACTGGGGAAAGACTCCCAGGAAAGCACTTAAATACACAGAATCAGGCAAGACTAGAAACAGCTGGTAACCAGAAGGATTCCATACGAGGTAAATGAGGGGGCGTGACACACAGGAGGAACGGCACACAAGGTAAACTAGGGGGTATGACACACAGGAGGAATGGTGCATGAGGTAAATGATGGGGCGTGACACACAGGAGAAATGGTGCATGAGGTAAACGAGGGGGCGTGCCAAACAGGAGGAATGGTGCATGAGGTAAACGAGGGGGCGTGACACACAGGAGGAATGGTGCATGAGGTAAATGAGGGGGCGTGACACACAGGAGGCACGATAAAGGGGTGACAGTTTTCACTGGGAGAAAAAGTAAAAAAGTAAACTAAAACTATAAATGTTCAGAAAACAAAAACAACACTAAAACTATTGGTACACCCTTAAAAGAAGCTGAAACTGAATTAAAAGTGGCAATCAAAATGGAAAACTAAATAAAAATTAAAACTAATGTAAATTTGAAAACAATAATCGCCCTGGAGCTAATGGGATTTGGGTGTGAGGCTGCCCTTTTCTATGCAACGCTAGAGGCTCATTTCCATGGCCAGAGACCCCTGGGCTATTTGAGGGCCCCCCTACTATTATTATTTTGTACTGTATATTTCTTAAATGTTAAAAAGTTAAGGGGGATCTGTCATGCAATTTGTATGTCAGTCCGGACACAAAACTACAGGACAACTTACTTATTGTTTCAAAGTGGGACACGGCATTTTATTTTTCAATACAGGATGGGTGGCAACTCCAGGTTTAAAATTTCATTAAGCAAGATTAGTTGACGCCTCTTTATAGCAAAGCCCCTGGGCTTCAGACCCAGTAAGCCCATGCATTAAAGCATCCCTGCGTTAGTTATCATGTTCACAAAGTCAAATGTCATCTGCAGTTATCCTTTGCTTTGCTGCCACTATGCAGCAATGTTTAAATCCTGCTGCATTTTTGTCTCAAAATTTAAACAGGACCAGAACATCACCAATACAACGTATGTGAAAATGTTTAGAAAATCAGTCAGCGAAAGAGTCTAGGGCGTCGTACTGGTGCCAAACCCATGTGTCCAGGCAGGAAACCATGTGACCTTACAGTATTTCACATAGGATGGCTGACACACTCCAGCGTGTATGAACGCACCCCCTGGATGGGAGTCACGCTTTAACTTTCTCATGAGAAACAGACGGGTTTCTTTGGTTTGAGAAGCAGGGGTGCATCTCTGCCGAGGCGGGGGGAGCAGTGCACCTGTGACAACATGCATGGCCCCCTGTGGCCCCCCCAAATATGTACACTACTTGGCTTTGAAATGAATGAATGACGTAATGATGATGATGATGATTATATTTATTTAAATTTATATATGTGGGCTAAACTTTTGTGCACTGCGAACAGGCGAAACACAAATATAAGCAGATTTTGTTGATGGACTATTAATGCGGGTGTGCCAAGTGCTCAGGTTAATTCAGTGGGTGAAAAGCGAAGTTAACGACAGAAAAAATAATCAAGCTTGTGGAAGCAAGACAGTCTAAACAATAAATAAAGGTGAGCTGTATATTTGTAAAAACTGCAAAATGTGAATACAAAGCGTTGCAAAACATAACTTACCTGGTTTCAAAACTGTCTTTTGCTGCTAAATGCTGGCAATCTAATGGAAATAATATTTGAAGGACATTACGCTCAAATGCATCTGGCCCCCCATAACAGAACAATTGGCCCCAGTCTGTAAGTTGGAAAGGTCTAGAGCCAGCACTGTTGAGCAAGGTCTTTTAGGTCCAGTAGTACCTTTTAAAGCATGGCAGTCATGTCTGGTGGCACATGTGTGTTAGTTATACTGATGGGCTCCTAAGGTAACCCTGGCACTGTAAATTCACATCTCTAAGCTCAAGGTCTTCCCAGTTTGTAAGTGTCCTGTTTCGGGTAAGACATTAATCATTGGCTGAGATATGCCTGGTATTGCGTTAAATCAATTTGAGTCATCTGGGATTGTTCTGTCCATCCATTATCTGTAACTACCTATCCTATTCAGGGGCGCGGGGGGTCCAGAGTCTATCCCAGAGGCTATGGGCACAAGGCAGGGAACAACACAGGATGGGGCACCAACCCATCGCAGGGCACACTCACACACCATTCACTCACACATGCACACATATGGGAAACTTAGTAACTCCAATTAACCTTAGCATGTTTTTAGACTGTAGGGGAAACTCGAGTACCCAGAAGAAACCCTACGACGCCTGGGGGAGAAAATGTAGACATGGCATGGGGCCATGGCAGAGACTCAAACCCTGGTCCCAGAAACGTGAGCTCTGGCCCGAATCAGAGACCCTCAGGCCTTCTCATTCAGTACCGCAGGTAGCCGCAGGCAAGCGTATAAACTGTCCCAAGACGTGTCATATTGAATTTATGATTTCTCTATCCAGAAATACAGCATTTTAATATTTTTAAATAAAAGTAAAGGATATTTCTTTCCCTTATGGCCTGCTTGTGATCATTTCTCTCAAAACCAAACTGAAATGATCTACTGAAGTGCAATGATTTTTCAGCAGTTCCATATTATTCAATTTCACCCTTAATTTTGTCATGGAAGTCTACAAAAAATTTGTATCAAAATCACATAATCAGTGACAGAAAATACATTTTCAGTTCTCACCTGCTGGCAGCTTCTCTCAGATGTCTCTGTGTACAAAAAAATAATATGCTTTATTTTAAAATATAGTTTCTACTGGATTTATTGGATTTGTTCCCATATGGAAATTAGTCACATATCGCATCATAACACGTTTTTGTACATTACTGCATGCTTTCATGCAGTTAGAAAGCAGTATTGTTGACTACTGCCAACATCATTTGCATTTAATTTGCTCTGTGCAGTGTATTAGACTGATTGTATTTATGTAAGGTATTTCACAATAAATGGCTTAAGTGTTAGCAGCTGCAGCAGTTTGACTACTCCCATGATTCCTTTGTCAAACTTGAGATTTGTTGTGGTTGGTTATTTTGTGTCATTTATGTTTTGGTTAATAGAATATTTTTGCACCCTTTCAAGTTAGAATCTAATATAGGGTAACACTTTAATTGAGGAGGCACAAGTAACTTAGTAGCTTTCTGCATGAAATACGTGAACCATTATGACTGATTAATGATGAATGAACACGGGATCAGTAGTAACACTTAGTTTCTGGTTAATTAATACATTAAGTAAGAGTGTACTCCTGCATTATTTGTGCTGCCTCATATAAAGTGTTACCAAAGAATAGAATAGAATAGAATAGAATGGTTCTTCACCGATCCATGTTACAAGCACTTATCCAGTTCAGGGTCATGGGGCGTCTAGACTCTATCCTACACATCAAAATATAAGAGACAGGGGCACAGCTTTGATGTGGTGTCAGTCCGTCACAGAGCACACCACCATGTTCAGTGGTAGAGATGGATCATCTGACTAAAATGATGTAACTGCAGTAACTCTTGACATAACAGTAAACTGTTATTAACAGTACACTGTTGATTTGCTGAGAACTGCAGTCAGCGGTTTCTTATGTTTTCTTGGAAATTTGTAAATTTAATAATGATGCATGTCACATGTAGACGTATGATGTAGTCCAGTGTTTCTCAACTGGGTCCTCGGGGACCCCCAGACAGTCCATGTTTTTGCCCCCTCCCAGCTCCCGATAATGTCTACTATGGCAGGGAGCTGGGAGGGACCGAAAACATGGACCGTCTGGGGATCCCCAGGGACCAGGATAAGAAACACTGGCCTGCTACTGAGGGCACCCACAGAAAGCGGTGCATGGGCAAAGCTGTGAAAGTAAAGATTCTATCCACCCCCCAGCAATGGCAATGATCATCTGTTTATAGTGATCAGTTTTACCCAGACAGACTCGATCACTATATGCAGTTTGTACTATATCTCAAGGTACACATGTACAGTGTATGTTTCTGTATGCGAAATATAAAATTTGAGAACGTGCTACATAAGAGCTATGATTCTTGATCCAGCTTTCCAATGAAATTCTGTTGAACCTCTTAGGGTGTGGGCATACTAAAGACAGTGGGCACAAATCTGTCCAGAGGGTAGCTAATTTTAAACAAGTGTCACGCAACTTTCAGAGATCTAAGGACTGATCTGCAATAAATCTGAGTGAGGACATCGATAAACACAGGCCACTCAAGTATGTGGAGTAAAGACCGGTTACAAAATCATATAATTTGTTTGCAAACATTGGCAGTTCTCTGACTTCTCTGAATGGTTGCAGATATCAGAAAAAAAAGCAAGCAGCATCACTGTCTGCAAACATCATGAACTAATATACTAATTTAAATGATTCAGTGATTAATCCATTTGATTTAACATCCATCTTCCCATCAGTTATCCTAATCACGATTTGGATGGGGGGTGGGGGTCAGCCTTTCACAGGATGCCAGTCCATCACACACTCACACATAATCAAACTCTGGGTGTAATCTGGGCATTTGGGTAAACTATGGAGAGGGTGGGGGGGTCTGTAACTGCCCTCAACCAATATAACCCCCGGGACCTCCTCAAATGGCTGGAGACCACAATCCCCCCTCTCCTCGATGCGGCTGCCCCCCAATGCTGAAGCCAAAGTCATGCCCTTGAATGTGTGTAATCTACATATGCAAACGAAATTGTCTTTTGACTGTCAGCGAGAACCACGGCACCCACACAAATGAAACATAAGACAAGCATGTATACCTGTAGGTGTGAGGCTTACCCCCTGAGTCACTGCAGTCGTCTGATGTCAGTGACAATCCTCATCTGCAATAACAATGAGACTATTATGGTGATAAATTGTGACCACATGTTTTTTAAAATGGCTTCAAGGTGAGAAAATCCTTCAAATTATTGTGTAACGTTCAAAATGTAGCATGAATTATACATTCAGTTAAAGTCATTTTACTACACTAATAAAATAAGTGATTATTGATTGACTTTGAGGGGAAGCGCTGCAGACAAAGAGCGCCTTGCTGTCCCACTTGGGCAGACTGGCGCACCGCCCGCATTTCTGAGTCGGAAAATTCTGGTCTCGCCCGCCCGGTTTCCCGCCGGCCATTTGCCGGTGGTGCGTGTCTGGTAACGCTACTGAGAGTTTATCACAAAGTAATAAAGAAAAATGAAGTTTTGTTTTTAAATAAAAGGAGGCCAAAACTGCATTTTTATACGTATTAAGTATCAATGCCGAACGGCCCACCCGTGTTGAAGTAGATGAAATAGAAACCGGACGAAGTAGAAACTTTAAATAGGTTTCCCGACGGATATGGTATTGTTTGGAGAAACCGGGTGAATGTAGTTTCATAATGGCCGAAATGTTTCGCATCCGACCTAAAAGGAAAGAAGAAAAACATTCGTCACTGACAGCACTTGGTTTGTTCTGCAGAATTTCTTAGTAAATGTGAGCATGTCGGTGCGCACTTTTTTCGCAGTGCGGTTCGGAAGTGACTCGGGGCTCCTGCGTGGGTGTCGCCGGCTTTAAAACAGGGCACGTATTGTACCGGCTGACTCATTCCGATGGCAGCCTCCCCGGCGTGATTGCGATATTGAGTTTGAGGGAATGCTTTCTCTACATAAAATGGCTCAGAACTTTATTTCTTATATTTTGATCGCGATCGTCATTGCGGCTGGAACAAACGCGCAAGAAAGTAAGACATATCCCGTGCTCTGTCCTTAATAGTGTTTCGTGCTTGTCTTTCACGTCTTAATACACTTCGTAAGTTACGTTAGATGTAAAGAAGTTAGTTAGCCAACTGGCGAGCACATGTATACTGACTACTTTAATAAAACAATTACTTTTTCTTTTCAAGGGATAATAATCAGTTGAAAAAGAAAAGATGAATTATGTATCTGTCTTTCGTTTGACCTGACGTTACATCAGCCGGTTCCGCATTCCAGTATCTTTACTTCATCCACATGAGTTAGTTCAGATAAAGCGGATTGTTTAACTGTTGACAGATATTTGGGAAAGTCACAACGGAATTTATCTGCGCCCATGATCATTCATATGTATTTTAAGTTGTGAAAGATTTGTGTTTATCACGAGATTTATTATATTTGTATCGGACGCGTTTTTTAAAAAATTAATAATCAAAACCCTGAAATACCATTGATAGCCGAGGAACATCATGAAAAAGTTTTTATACTGCCTTATTTTAAGAAAGTATCACTCAGGTTCCAAATATACAAAAAAGCACCAGAATTCGTAAAGCAGCAATGGAGCAAGAGAAAGATTACTGAAGGTACCAGGATTGGAGGACAGGGCATGACAGTCCTGAGATGTGTACCATGCTGTATTAGTTGCTGAATGGAAGCAAAGGGAATATAGTATGCCAAGTATTGCTGTTAGATGCTCATACTGGTTAAAATGCCATTTTTTGCATTCTGGCAAAACAAATGATCGTATTGCATCTACATTGAGGCCAGTTAATACGTTTCAATGGAGTGCACAAAATGAATGGGATCATGCGATTATTAAGAGTTGGCAAATTTTTTGCGATGTTCCGGAGGCGGTTAGAAACTCCTCCGGTGATGAGAAGAAAGTCTGGTATTCAAAGGCTGTGGTATGGTGCCAAAGTTAACATGGAGCCTCTGTCATCTGGAAGCACCATGACACCCCCATTCAGAAAGAGGAGAGCTGGTTGCCCCCCCCCCCGATGCTGCTAGTACATTTGGACGGGCAGGGTGGAGCAGTAATGAGCTTCCTGTCAGTGAATAGTCAGGTTTGTTCATTTACCTCCACGTGGAAGAAATGAAAGCTTGTTAGAAATCACACGCTGTTTTTCTTTTTCTTTTGAGGGACCATGAATGAGTAAAGTGGGATAAATGGATAAAGTGTGTGGGATGGGCACATCTGTGGCTCCATTTCATAGGAAAGAAGCAGAAGTGGGGAATGTATGGATTGGGGGAACTCTGAGTGAGGACAGGCCAGAGGTGGATAGTTCAGGTCCAGAAAGTACAAATCCAGGCTATGAGTTTGGTTCAACCGACCAGCTGAGTATATAAAGAGGTACAGTTACAAACTACTCAGCTGGTTCGTTGAATCAAAATCTTGAGCATTTCTCATTCAGATCGTCACATTGGGGGAGTATATTGCCAACATAAAGTGGCAGTTTGGCAGTTTGTGAAAGTGTATCATTATATAGGCATGTTCAAAAGCTTTTTGGGATTTACCACCTGTTAAGCAGTGGTCGTCGATAAACACAGGCTACTCGAGTATATGGAGTAAGGACCGATTACAAAGTCATACAATTTGTTTGCAAGTATAGGCGGTTCTCTGACTGAATGGTTGCAGATCTCAGCAAAAAAGCAAGCAGCTTCACCGAAACGCCAGCAGTAACTTCCTGCTCTGCCATATATTTACTGTACGCAACGCTGTCCCAGTTTCCTGCTCACTCATTTCTGAGCCCGTCTTTACATAAGAACTGTCCACAGGACATGACCTGCATGTTTCATTTTCAAAGTACTTCAGTTCTGTCCGTTATGAATCTCTGAGTTCCCTCCAAAGCCACAGCGAAGAACCCACTGGCACAATGTGCTGTTCGGAAAACGAGGAGCAGTATGGCAGCTTTGCGCACAGAAACTTCTCATTTATTTACTTTAAAATACGATTAAAATATGATTCAATTTGGGCTGCTGTTGTCGATTTACAGTCTTTATTCGCATTTCGTGTTTCTGAAAGTGAATGGAATTTTCACTACACTCTGTGGCGTCGACCGTACACTCAGCGGGCAATAATGCCGCCCTACTGGGTATCTAGCTTGTAGGCCCAGGAAAAACGTTAAGGTGTATTGTGGCGCAGGATGCAGATCTCGGGATGCTTTAGAGCAACGCACGCTCCACACTGCCGGCGTGTTTTCACTCGCACCTGATGCAGGTTGAGAGACGGTCTGGGGAGCAAGTGTGCATTTATCGCACTGTCAGCATCTTAGGTTAGCGGAAATCCCCAACACACTTAAAGAACCAGAAACCCACACTGGGCTCCATAGATCGATCATCCTTTGTTGTTAGAAAACTTTCTATCCATTTTCCGTGGTTTTGTTCAGTACTGGGACGCAGTGGTCACTTTGTATTCCAGTCGAAAACGAACTGGCATACAAATTTGCATTTATTCAGTCTTTTATTGGTGCAACGTTTCATTGCCCAATTAAAACTTAATGGAAAGCGAGGAGCCTGAACTGGTTAAATTTAATTATATATGCCACATGTTATAGCGAAATATGCTGAATTTTAAGAGGTGTCCAAAATGTAATTCCTGAGTAATAAACAAAGAGAACAATGCCCAAGGGGTGCATTTGCCCACAGACAAATGCTTACTAACAGAGTGTATCAAATAAGTTGGTACTGTCGCTGTGCTGTGTCAGCTGAGACAGAGGATTGCCAACAAATGCGATGTGAGTATTGCACGTGCGCACATCACGTGATGACATATCGTGCAATCTCACATCCTGCACAAGGTGGGATAAAAAGTATTACGTCTATACATTGTATCATTGGTGCATGTTACAGGTTTTTACCAGGTGTGAACAGACAACTTTGTCTAAATTCAGCTAAAGCATGACGAAAATGGATGTAAGGGTCTATAGAGCAGGGGAGATATTTTACAGGATCATTTGATTTATGGCAGCTTTTCCAAGACTTCAAACTAATAAATCACCAGTGAAGAGCTCCTCTGTACCAACAGGCATAGTTTTGAAATTACAAGGCCTACAATTGCTTTTCAGGGGGTGCAGCCTTGGGTCCATCTACTCTGAACAAAACCGAGGACTCACAATGTAGATTGTGTCAAAAAATACCTACAAATTAAGTAATGTTAAAGGTGATCACATATAGGAAAGTTTGTGTATGTATCACATAAAGGGAGTAAATATTTACATAAATTAGTGATCCTTAATTCCTGGGGGGAGATGGGGGGGAGGGGGGCTTCACGTATCCCCCTCTCCATGACGCACAGATGCGTTTATGGGTGAGAG
The DNA here is from genome assembly GCA_026779585.1 of Mormyrus proboscirostris. Lineage (NCBI taxonomy): Eukaryota > Metazoa > Chordata > Actinopteri > Osteoglossiformes > Mormyridae > Mormyrus > Mormyrus proboscirostris. Next base: position 17,190,067 of record JAODKF010000047.1, read on the forward strand.
TACAAGGGTCATCCTCCCTCCAGTGCTCCTGACCTTCCGATCACAGGCACGGAGGCCTGAGCCGCAGAGCCTCACCCCAGCCCACACACAGAAGGTGTTCAAGGTTACTTTGTCGTCATCATCAGCTTCATACATGTACAAAGAGTGATGAAACAGCATTTGTCCATGGCCCCGCTGCAACATTTAGTAACATATAGTAACATATAGTACACTTACCATCACAGTAACAGGGCGCGCAAGGTGCAAACAGGCAGTAAATAAACAGAGAGATATGCAGAGATATACGTAAACGGATGTCCTTCAAATGTTCCACTTCTTATATAATTATATATTTAAAACTACATAATAAGCAGACTAATGAAAATCCACACAGGCAAACCATTAATAAAATTCAGGTAAATTGTACTCAGTCATGGTTTTTATGGAGATCTTTGGCTTTCTGTACAATATGCAGTATCGTGAAGTTTTTTCAAACAGTTTCTCTACCTTAGCATTTAATGCACATGATTATAGTTTATCCATCACATTGAGTCTATGAAATACATTCAAAGCATATGTGCATTAAAATGAGTGATTATCAGCCAGTATTTGCAAACATGGCAGATTATTTCAGATTCTCCGCAAACTCTTGCCCAGTTTTTCATAATGCTCATAAAAATGCGCCAGACTGTTCCGATGTTACGAAGAAACTAGACTTCTGTTTTGAGTAATGTGACATTTAGTAGATTTGTGTTATGCTCCTGAGACTTACGGAGCATGTTTTATTGTATCTTTCTTTGCAGATCAGTGCCACAGAGGACATTTCTGGAATGTGGATATAAGACAGTGTGTGTCCTGTTCCACATGCAAAGAATTTCCTAAAACTCCGTCATGTGAAACATGTAAGTGACACTTACCAAGACAATATTAGCATAACACATAAGAAATTTTGTCATAAAATCTACAATAATGCATGCATGTCCATTTTAGGAATAACTCCTATGCCTTACTGTTACACGTACTGCGTAACATTTGTTAATTGTAATCTACAACACCTACGTAACACTTTAAACATGCAAATAATTAGCATTTTTTTTTTTTTTTTTAAAAAAAGAATGCAAATAGCTAAAACTCACCAAGGTAACTGTATTGTAAATTAATTGTAAAACTCACCACATTAATTGTATCTGTCTGTCACAAAAACGTGGACTGTCTGGGTGTCCCCATGGACCAGGTTGAGAAACACTGGGCTACATCACCTGGCTTCTCCCATTATGAAATGTCCAAGTTCACCTCTTTTGCTTTAGTCAAGAAATTAATTTATCAGAGGAAAAAGTACTATAGTTAGCCTGAATCTATGTAAGTATTGACTGCAGTTCTCAGCAAATCAATCATTTCACCGTTAATGTGGGAGTTACTCCTGTCTTTCCATTCACCTTGGTGAAGATGACCCCTCCCTACCACGAAGCAAGATGGTGGCAGCCTAAACACACCGTTTTTTTATTATTAAAATGAAATGCAAAGAGCATGGAGCTCAACACAAGGTCATTTTTAAGTACATACCTGCTTTACTCTGCAAGGAACCTGGACTCAAGGCTGGAGGGGAGATTTAAGTTTCAGCAAGACAATGAGCCAAAACCCACAGCTAAAACAAGATGCATTCTTTTCTGCCAGTGTGGAAAGTGAATGTCTTGTAGGGGACCAGCCAAAGCTTGAACCTAAACCTATCCAAAGCGCAAAATAGCCTGTGTAGATCAGCATGAAACAGGATATGGATGTAATATAACAATTCTCCCAATATTGGTTAATTTAGATAATTATCCAGTAATAAAATGCATTGAATATACTACAAATTTTTAATTTTATCCTGTAACTTTTATTTTTACTAGACCTCATTGTTGGTAAGCTATGTCTTGAGGTTATCAACAATATTGAATGTTTTGAACATCTCAAATGAGTAACATGATATTCTTTATGTCGATTGCCATCTTCGAGCAGCTAGTTGCCATTATGTTGCGGAACCATTATGGAACCTATCATCCTGTAATCTGCTTTGGAAGTAATTTTCATTTTCACACTTTAGTCAGCACATTACTTCTTACTGCCATGATTGGGTGTTCATTTGTTTCTTTCGACGAGGTGCACACTGTTCATGCTTGATGTTACAATAAATCATTTCAGAGTGACATTTTGCTTCTGGTGATGTTTAAGGTGTGATTTGCTCGATTAGAGCTGGTCATGAGTTGGACACCTACAAAAGAAATTTATCCCACTACCGCACATTGTAAATGAGGTCACTGTACAATTACCCTGTACTACTCCAACACATGTTACAAAGTTCATCTGATATCAGATCACTGCATAGCCCCTCGTCTCTTGGATTCTACCTCACTGTTTTTCATTTACAGGTGATTTACTGGATGACCCTACTGATGTCTGGAAGCTGGCAGCCATTACCAGTGTCTCCACCCTGGCGATCTTAGTGGTCTCAGGGATATTGCTAGTAGGTGTGCTAGTCCACCGTTACAGATCCAGGAGGAAAGGAACCTTACGTGGTAAGAGTGTATCTGCATGCAAGTTCAGGTTGTAGCTGTGTTCTTTTGGCATAAGGACCCAAAGATTAAAATATGTACTAATGCTTTGTTTCAATCCAAGTGCCTTTATGAATAAAATTTATATGGCATTTAGATGGTGAAGCTGAAAAATGTGAGCAGGGAACTTTGTAAGCTTGTGTCCTGGCCTGCAAGCACTGGCACTGGCACTGGCACTGGCACTGGGGGACACTGCTCTAGATTCTTTTCTACGGTAGTCAGTTCCAGTGTGTTTTTTAATTATTAATTTTAGAAGTGACAATCTCAGCATGTTTGGAATCTGTACCGGTGCCCAAAAGGTTGCCAGACTGAGTGCTCATGTCACAACCGGGCCCTTGAGCGAGGCCCTTAACGCCAGATAAATGGGCAACTCTGCTAGTCTGAGCCCCAGCTTTCCTCACTTGCATCTCATAGGCGACTACAGGAATTCCGTGTACCTGTACTGTAGCTGTACTTGTACAAATTGCAAAATAAATAATCAGGATCACAAAATTTTGCCTGCCCCGTGTGCTCCGTCATCCCGCACCTCACCTCGTTTTTCTCCCTCGTAGGACCCATTGAAGAGACTGCGGGGCCCCTTTATGAAGCATAAGCAGCAACACAGGTATGGAAATGGAAGCCTATCATGTCTCCGAACAAAACATGAAGGCCAAGATGGAGGGGGCTGCAACGCACAGGCTGAAGCCCAGGAGCCCCCGCTATAAAATCTGCCTTTGCCGATTCCCTTAGGTTACCTTGCAGACGTATTTCATGAGCACGTACAGCAAATTCAGTTCGTTTGGTTTCAGCATGAAAATCGCAGTCATTTGGGTCAATATTGAGTTCAGGATCATTTAACACAATTACTCATTGACTTTGGAAATGTATTTATTTGATGTCTTTTTAACAGCAAATTTGCTTGAACCCTAAATATAATCCAACTAATAAACAAATAAAAAGAGGCAGGAGAGGGGTACCCTGGATGTAAAATGCAGGGTTAAATGGAAACATCATTGATAATTGAAATGCTGCACAATCGTTTCATCTTGATTACTTTTTATGATAATCGTTGGAAGCCAAAGATCGTAACTCAAATTAAAAATGTGATCAATGCCCAGCCCTAGTACCATATCATGAACATACAGCAGGAATGTTCACGCAGTGCTGTTACCTGACCTCTCCCATGTATCAGGTCTCCAGCACGAGTTCACGTGAATTAAATATTAATGCCGTTACTATGGCTGAGCTTCATTAGTGCTCATTATCCCTCCTCAATTCCTGTGCCGTGGTGCTGAATGTCATTTAGGGGACTGCATTGCTTTTTAATTTGAAGTGATCACTGAATATTTTCATGCTAAAATGACTTGTTTTGAAGGGAACACAGCCATGTATGACACAGGCATGAAATAATATTGTTTTGTTGTGGTATTCCATTATTATACACAGAGAATACTTATATGACAGAATGTGAATTTAACTGAATAATCAATGACTGATATCTGTAATCACTAATTGACCTTTATGAATATTATTCTGTTTTGTATTGAAGGAAGATGAACCGAAGTGAAATATATGGATACATTATAGATGCACTATGCTGTAGTAAGGAGAAAAAATTGACTGATTTTTGAATCTCTTTATAAAATACTCAGTTCCTTTTTTAATTCTTCGTTTTCTCTTCCAGTGTTCTCAGACCGGGTGGAACAAGACAAAAGACAAATGGATCACAGTGAAGCAGGGTTCCCCAATTGTGTTCCGGGCCAGAATAAAACACGATCTGCAGATTTCCCTGCCCAGCCGTATCTTAATCAGTTAACTGCCAGGTTTGGTGGGTGTGTTTGGGCAGGGGAATCCGCAGACTATATTGGATTCTGGCCTTCCAAGTCCAGAACCGGGAAAATCACTAAGAGGCCTGTTTGTAGGTGACCTTTTCATTCTAGCCGTTCATAACCTCTTGGATGTCACACCCATCTGTAGCATTGTTAGACTGTTACTGACCCTTAGGAAAAGTGTTTGGAGGTGTTCTGTAAGTCGGGGGATTGTCTGATCACCACCTAAATCTGGTCGCTTTGCAGAGGCCAGGAAGTGGAGGTGAAGACCCACTGTAATTTGCCTACACTTTATTTCAATAGGGTTTTATTTCTAGTGCATTGAAAGCAGATTCAGTAAGTCCTCACATCAGTATATGCATTTATTTATCTGTATGAAAAGGGTGACACATTTAATAGTAGCTCACACAGACTGTTCAGACACACAGCCTCCTTTTCATGGAAGTAGCCCATTTGCAAACCTGTTTTTTTGTTCATTTGCCACATGATTTACTCGTTAAATTGCCAATAGCAGAAAAGGCGAAAGGTGGAGGATGTCAAGGGATTAGGCATTAAAACCTATGTAAATAAAGAGCCTGCTTCACAGAAACTGCTTATTCTGATACTATTTAAAGGTCAGGAAAAGTAAGTGTTGTTTACGTATGGGTTTTTTTTTTTTGACAAAAAATTTATTATAATATCTTAATTATTGAATTTTTTCTATGTTGGTAAATAAAACTGCTTTATAAGTGTGTAAATATAAAGTTTTGGAAACACTTTCTCGTCCATATCGTTTGCTACTTCTGACACATTGAATGAACTGACGTTCCGAGAGTAAATGCTTTTGTATCACTCGATTTTGGCAGGAAATGTTTTTATAATTTATATAATTTATATAATCGATATATTATTGTTATTATTATTTTGATGTTGTTTTTTATTACTAAATATAGAATGATATTTTAGCAAAATAAAAACTCAGACACGACACTACTTTTTGGTAGTTTTTGTAAAGATAAATTTGTTACATCCAGCTGCTGCAGTTTTTTTCAGTTTGTGGAGATTACTGTAAGTGCACATTTAACAAACTGCACGTTTAACAATTACATTTTGATCTTCCAGTTTGTTGTTTTCATTGCAGATGAAGCTGAGTGCCTATTCATCTTTTCCATGGCATATTGTACTGAATGTCGAAGCACACTGATACAATTTCTCCATGTTTCTCAATGTCCATAAAAATGTATTTAATGTAATTTAGTTTTTGTTGTTTTCAAAGGACTATGGATATGATTGCCCTGATGTATTTTACTCATGCGTGTAATGATTTCAACCTCTGTCACGGACGGTGGTGTTGTGGGTCGACTCTGTGCGTGGAGTCTGCATGTTCTTCCCTGTGTTTACCTGGGTTTCAATCAGAACAAGCACTGAACAGTGTGTAAAGTTAAAAAAACATAGTGTTCTGCCCCGATCGTCCGCTCCTTCCGGGTGCTACACCCCCTCGTTAACCTCGTGTGGAATCCCAGTGTTATCAGCTGTTTCTGCTTGTTGTCATTAGTCCTCTCTATTTAGTCCGCGTTTCAGTTTGTTTTCCCAGTCCGGTCATTGTATTGTCCGTCTGCGTTTTCCCTGCCTTACCTGTAATTAGACCCCGTATTCCCCGATCCCCTAACGTCTGAGCCTTTGAGCTTGTCTCCATTCCATTCCTGCTCGGCATGACAATATTATAATTAAATGTATTAATGGTTTATTATTAATATTAAAATAATAAGAAATCTTTATTTTTAAATGTATTTTATTATATGATAATAATTACTGTTACTGTCTATCATTGTCTAAATGTATTCTTACTGTCTAAATATATGTATTCAGCTAGTGTAAACATGCACGATGCTCTCACGGCGCATGCGCGGCGGAGACTGAAGCGTTACCCTGTGTTTCCGCTGAGTGACGTGCCGCATAACTCATTTCCCCGCGTGTACAAGTCATCTTAGGTTCTCGTTCACGGTTCGACTTATGAGATTCAGATCGAGTTCTAGGTCTTTTTTTTCGAACTGGTTGGTTCGACTTTTAAAAAATTCTGTGAGAACTTCTAATGAGTTCGAGAACTGAGGTACCACAGTAATTTAAACATTGGGCCTCTTTAAAGGAGATGAAAATCGAATACGGATCAAATTTAGAGTAGCTTCAGTGACTTTATTACAATATCTTTCACTTCAAAAATTACTGTTCTCCAGTTCAGGAATGAGTTTTCAAACAGAGCAGCTGATTCCTTTTAACTCTGATTCCTATACAGGTCATGTATAAATTGTGTTACATTTGCACTTTTAAAGCACTCATATGGAAACCTTGAAATATGAATCACTCCAATACTTAAAAACAATATGGGGGAAATTCATTTAATCTCAGTACACACAAAATTAGTGTTCTAGGCTGACTGGGACAGGCTCCAATGTCCCGTACCCTCTGCCCTATATGCCCCCGACGGCTCCTGTACCCTCCTCTCTGTCTTCACTCTCCAGGTATTTGGACTCGATCCACTTAATCCACTTATCTCATGGAGAGCCTGCGTCTTTCCTGGCACTCCAGCACTTCAGTGAATTTTTATACCTAAATATAAGGAAAGCCTAACATCTAGAAACTCTTCTTGCGTTTCTTGCTTCCTTATCAGTTTCTCATTTCGTAGCTTCGGCCCACTTTCCAGTAGCACACTGTTGTGCAGAGTGCAAGCGAAAACCAATCGTTTGCTCCTCACTTTCTGTACCAGACTTTCTATCTAAATGACTTATGGCGTCTCCCACCCAATGTGTGTGCTGCTGTGCGGACGGCAGCCAAAGAAAATGCTTAAAGCTATTTATCTAGCTAATAAGTGTATATTTGCTTAGAAAAAGAAACACACGGTCTAACATTGTTACCAACAAGAAATTCTTCTGTTCTCCAGAAAAGTTACTGATATCTTGTTATATAGCTTGATGAACACCGCTTTGATTCCCTAACCTCTCCTCAAAGGCACAATTTTTTCCCCCCAAACATCTAATGCTCGTGGTTTTGATATGGTTAAGGTAACACACTTTGACACTTAATTAATAATCACAAGGTTCAAACCCAGCCTCAGCACGTCTGTGGGTCCTTGAGCAAAGCCCTTAACCTCCAGCTTCCTGGGCGCCCCAACAGGTGGCTGCCCTTCGCGGACAGCTTACTCTACAAAGAGCAAGTTGAGGGAGGCGTAAAAAAGAATTTCCCCACGGGGATCAATAAAGTTCAATTAAAAAAAAAAATATATTAAAGTTAGATATAAAAGTTAGGCATCCATTTGAAGGCATGGTATAGAGCAGGGGTCTCCAACTCCGGTCCTGGAGAGCTACTATCCAGTAGGTTTTCTATCCTACCTGGCTTCTGATGAGCCA
>JAODKF010000047.1:17237469-17261117 GCA_026779585.1 Mormyrus proboscirostris
ATAAAGCCTCTCTGGTAGCGTCAGCTGCGAGGGCCGAGTGGTTAAGGCGTTGGACTTGAAATCCAATGGGGTCTCCCCGCGCTGGTTCGAACCCTGCTCGCAGCGTTTTTTTTTTTTTTTGATTTGAAGTCAACGCCATAGAAATAGAATTCCGAACCTGTTGGACGTCAATGTGTACTTGTCGACCACTTTGGTCCTTTGTGTTACATCTGAGCCTTTTCAATCCATAGATCTTTCTAGTTAAACATGCTGTTGTAATTCTGAAAATAAGTACACCTAAGTGCACCAGTTTTATTGCTTAATCATTCACTTGGCTACTTATCATTAAGTAGATCTATTTGCTAGAGTATGGTACGGTACTTAATTAAGGGACACTAAAAAGAAAATATTTGTCGGTTGCTTTCTTATCAGTACAATACATCCTCAGAAATCTCTCTATAAATTTAAAATTAAAGCAGTCAGATATTTAAAGACAGAATTTAGTGCAAGGTTCGGAATTCCTCTGGCCTACAACCAGCGGGCAGACAAAAATTTGAGGGATTTTACGGTTTCGCATATATTCCTCCAGTTGTCCATTATTTTCTGGCGGAAGCTGAAATCTTTCCAGTTTCTATATGAGGCACAAGATGGAGCCAAATATCAATGAGAAACAAACGTCTTCTAACGTTGCTTTGGAAAAAAAAATGTAAGTTTTTGTTAGGTCAAAGCTATGGACTTCGAGAATACTATAATAGGACCCAGAATACCACAAGTTCATATTTTTAATTACCCCAAAACCAAATGAGACCAAGAAAGGGTTACTGTGGGATTTCAGCATTTTTTAAGATGAGAACATAGCCGCATTGCTGCACGCCATTAACTCAAAGGTACATCACCCTTTTAAAATGAAGTGACAACCGAACGAGGCCCTTGTGGCATGGAAGTAAGTGCAGGTGTCTGGGGCGAGAGGATGATTTCTCAGAAATATATAGAAGTGCATTGTGCTACTCCTATGTGTTGTTATGTTTTTAGATTAAATAAAAAGTTAATGGCTCTAGCCATGTAAACCCTAGCTGGTGTGAACTACAAAGCAGCTGCAGAGAGAACTTGAGATGAGTCACAAGTATGATATACACCTATAATAGTGTACTGGATGTGATTTGTAACATAAAAAGCCTTCGGCGATCAATTTTCTGTTCTTTTCATGATTTTTATGTAGGTTATTATACATATTCTCTTCATGGTTGTCCGTTGCGGTCTTTGCGTCACCGTGGAAACCGTCGAATTGATTTGCGCTCCCACTTCACGCTCTGCGAAATAATGGTAATAATAGCAGAGAAAATAATCGTCGCTCTTTAAAGATTCCAGTTGGGCAAAAACCCCAGAATACGAAAATAAAACGGGTCCTGCGAAAAGTAAGCACAGTTTTTTTTTCGTGAGAAATAACAGGGTAGTTTTTGTGTCCACTGAAGTAAGACAAAAAGGTCGATGATCCATAAAATAAAATCTGCATTTTACTGAATGCGATGCGAGGGAATGATGTATACTGTGCCGTGTAAGTATATGCTGGTATTTTATTGCCAGCTAATCAAAGTACGTTTAGGAATAAGCCGTGTTACAGTACGGTGCCCACGTATGTATACCGTGTTCCGCAAACGACAGTTTCCCAAGCAAGTAAACGTTTCCTGTTGGGTTTCCGATCTCCGGCATTACCAAATCGTGATCAAAAGTGTTCAAATTAGCTGGTGGCTTATATGGTCTCGTTGCATTACAATATTAATTAAAAAAATGCATTTATCTTATCGTCTCAGTTCTTTAAGCTGTCGTATTCGAATAAAACAAATACACGAAAAACCACTAAGCTAAGCACAATTTTGTACCTCATACGATACGTACCCTGGCTAATTTAGCTAATGTCCCGCTGGCCATTTCGTCAAATCTTACTGTACTTGTCACAAGAAAACCTTTCTCGTTTCAGAAAACCAAAATACGCGTTGTACAGTGATTACTGGATTTATAAAAATTTAAATATGACAAAGAATAGAAAATCTGTGCATTTTTAGTAGTAGTAAATTGAAAGTGGCAGACCAAAAGTGTACCTTCCTTTTTGTCCAGTACCTTAGAAAGGCTCTTTGTGATTATTTCCTAGTATGTAGCTAACAGTACAAAGCAAATGGCATTGGGTGCATACGTTGCTGTTTCTCTATCTAAGAATTTGTAAACTTGACGCCCAGCAGAGATGGAAACCTGATGGTAGACACAGGACAAAGATTATGAAATGAAAAGGTTTATATCATGCAAGTAATATCACAACCAGACAGCCTTGGCAATGAGAGCAACAGTTTCTTTAGCTGTATAACACATTTTGAACGGAGAAACTACTTTCAAAGACATTATTTCCCACTATGTTTGGTTTTCTTGCACTTCCCAAACATACCCAAGCACACACACCTAAGCACACCTCTGACTTTCTGCTTATTTCTCAGAAGTGCCTAGCTGACCCTATTTTGTATTTAGCAAGGTACTTAGTGTAATCAGGGCCAGCTGAAGTTTAATAATGTTTCTGTAGGCACATCAATTGCTATGGTAACCTGACCTGGCCCTGAGACACTGTTCTACCTCTGGCCCAACATATAGCATTTTTATGTTGTTTAGTGCTTTATTTAAGCAGGTGCGTGAAGCACTAAGTTTTCTTTATTACATTTTACTGGACTGACTTGTACGTTGCTTTGGACAAAATCATAAACCAACATAAATGTAAATGATGTAAATGAAATATAAATGAAACTGCTGAACTTCCAGGGAACAGTGACTATCTGGATCCGGCAGATAGAGTGGAGAAGCTTTCTATATGTGAATTACTGTAGGTTGTTTTATGACTTGTGCCAAGAGCTCAGTGATAACAATGGATCCAATGATATTTCAGGTCAACAACAGACCTAATATACGACAGTGGTTCCATTATACTATACATTATAATGGAGCTGAAAGATCGTAACATCGCAGGGAAACAGATTACTCACAGATCTGTGCTGATGCTGGCATAACCAAACCTACTGCACTGCCAGTCATATAAAAGAATAGCACATACAGTTATGTACAGTACATAATACTTCCATCTATCCATCCATTTTCTGTAACCGCTTGCCCTGTTCAGGTCACAGGTGGTCCAGATCCTATACCACGCAAGGCAGGGAAAACCCAGGATGGGATGCCAACCCATCACAGAGTACATAATACTTCATAATGATAATAAACAACTATGTTACTGGTTTATGTATTTACTATACTAATGTATACTTTGTATTTACTGTACTATTTATTGTTATTTTACAGGATACTTTCTAATTATAAATAAAGTTTACCGTAAAGCAGTGTGCTATGTTTCGCATAGTGTGCAAGCATATTATGCTCCCTGTCATTAAGTAATGCATGTCTTCAGTACCGGTCCTAGCCGATGTGATGCCCCAGGCAAGTTTGACCGCCAACGCTCCCTGCTTGAGTCGAAGTGAAATTGGCTGGCAAGTCGGCACCCCCTCAGAAGGTAGCGCCTTATGTCACCTATAAGATTGACCAACCCTGCGTGTCTTGTATAATCAGATGCTGTTCTGTTCCCTCCTGTGTTGTGGGTATTAGAGGAAAGTATTTTTGTGTTTCACCCTTCCTCAGCTCACTGCCTCATTCAGTAACATTATTCAGTATTTAAGCAGTAATACAAATCTCACTGCAAACAAAAGCATCTGCCAGACAAATGTGTACAAACTTACCTCTCTCTCATCGTCGTGATCCTCCACGTTACCTGTATCTGATCCAATCTACCATCAGCTCGTATGACACTGGAAAGTTCTAGTGAAAAGTATTTGTGGAAAAAGGTTGATTTTATAATTTCTCCTAGGGGAACAAAAGCAAATAACAATCTGCAAACTCGTTCTCAGATACGCAGAATTAATGCTGTTCAAATATGTAGTTTGACATGTAGACTCAAAGAATCAAAAGTCAAATATCTCAAAAACGTTGATTGACAAAAAATTTAGTTTGAAGTACAAACATACAGTCTGTGTATCCTTCATTGGTAAATTTCACCCGGGTTACAGGTATTGATCTGTGCTTTGAGGTGCGTCTTAAACTATAAGTGTAACCATGCATTATATCACCAGAAGAGCCATAAACAAGCACAGAAACTGAGCACAAATGGTTTGTGCTCGTCATAAATCAGAGGACTCACACCTGCAGGAAATGCCGGGGGTGAAAAATGTCACAGTGCTCTTCAGTGAGCTGCAGCCTATCATAGATGTTACCGTGCATCTAATACTTCAGCAAGTCAAGTTCTGTCACAGCACAAAAACTGTTTGTGCAAATTGCAGTGTTTAATTCCCTTTTGGTTCTTTTTTTATTTCTGACTTTTTCTGGAGTGTTCCATATCTGTTGCCCATGGTAACGGAGAGATCTGTGTTCAGGGTTCCAGAGTCAATTTCTGTGCCTGTTCCCATAAACAACAGAGCAGATGTTCTAAATTCATACACACAAAAGGAATTTGTTACCCGGTGGCTGCTCTGTTCCAAAGGCCTTTCTGGTGTCAACAGAGTATTTCACATTTTCTGTTTTGAAATCAATGAAGTGAAAAAATTAGAAATGTGAAATTACCTAAAATTTGCACTCAATAAACACAAATAAAGTAGAAATGTAAAGGAATATATACCTACCAGAATGCAAATGAATTCAGACTGGCTAAGCCAAAGAACCCAAGGGTGCTGTTGCTTTTGAATTGATTGTCAGTGTGTTTTGCAGTAAATGTATCAACCTGCAAAAATGAATTTAAAAATGACTGATTTGGATAAATTATGATAGAAGATACACCCTTTTCAAAGCTAATAGAGGCTTTCTCACCTACACCTTATAATCCAGTACTTTCCTTTTACCAATCACCATGGTGATGAAAGAAGATGGAACATTCGTACAGTTGCCCAACATCCCTCACTGTAACTGCCTGAAAACACTTGATGACCTGACCCCCACTGTCTGCCTTATCGTTGACAGATACATCGTATCCACGCCTGTTCTGAGAACAAATTGTCATATGCTCACGGAACTAATTGCTCTTGTATTCTTCTTTTAATCATTTTTCAGGTTTATCATTTATCTATTTGAGACATACTTCTATGGATATCTTTGCATATTTTACTTTTGGGGAGTGTTTTACATGTACTTTCATTACAGTCACGAGTTTCACTCAATGAAAATTGACTAAAGAAGCAACTTCTTTTTTGCAAGACTCGAGCATTAATAAAAAATATATATTCTTTTTATCCTAGATTATTATACAGCTAACTGTACACTGTGTCCTGTTTATACACAGTACGTTTCGGTACTATACCAAAGGTAATCACACCAGATCCACAACCTTAAAATCTGACCTTGAAATTATTTTTCCACATGGTGTATTGTATTGTAAGAGACACTCTTAGGTTTTCCTGTGTATCTGTATATATGAGTGCTATGGCCAGCAACAGATTGTCTCTGTGATTGAGACACGCAGGTTTCTGTCCCCATATAATCATTTATGATTTCCAGTAAAGACAGTAAGGGCTATGGGTAACCAGGCAGGTCCTTTACTGAAGCCTGGCTTGCATCCACGAGTGTTGGTCAGGTCTTGGTGTCAGAGCTTTTCATAACCGACACTAACCAATGACATACTATTTACAGGCCAATTCTCCAGCACCTCTGTGTTTTATTCTCAAACAGTAGTATGGCCAGTCAAGACCTCTGAGAGCTGTCAGGTGGCTCTGAGGCAGGATTGGTCCTGTAGGATGGGGGTTCAGGAGGTGAAAGATTGGGCTATGAGGGCAGTGGTGAGTCAACATGTTTATCTGAACGAATGCCATGGGGGAGGGGAAAAAAGGACACCTCCCAGTGGCCAACAGAACCCACTATCTGTGTGTGTGTGTGACCCTGTCAGATAATGCTAGTGTCTGCATGATTACATGTACAATAAGATGACTTCAAAGTCATAATATCACTGCTGTCGTATTTATGTTTGAGTACTCTGTGTGGGGAGGCAGTCGTGAGGAGTGTTTTTCAGCTTCTATATAAGGTTGGAAAATATTCTGAAGGCAGAATCTCAGAGCCAGAAGGGTACAGAACTTCCATCTGCTCAGCTTTGAAAGGTAAATTGCACTCTCTGTGTTTCATTACCCACGGTTACTTTCTGTCCTGAAATTCCTTATTTTGTTCCATGTTTCAGTTATTGGCCTTAAGCTATGCTGTGATCTCGACATGCACAATAATCAGCTGATTAAAGATAACAATGATGGACCTACATGAAAAAGAAGCGCTATTGGGGAACAGGCAGCACATCTGACGGTTCCTGTTTGCCTCTTCCCCTCAATCATCTCCAGCAAGCACTTGGCCTAGCAATACTTTTGCTAGCAATTTTTTTTGTTTAAACCATTTTTAACTACCTCATAAATCAGTCCATTTATGTTTTTTTTTTGCTGTGCTATATAAAGACTAAATTAAAAATCAAACATATAATATATCTTTCCTGCTCCCATTGTTATTTCCCTACATCCCACTTCTTCCCAGAATGCAGTGTGTCTACATCTTACTGTGCCTCAGCCTGTGTGTCCAGGGACTTTACATCAGTGTGCTGGACAGCCAGGTAGATTTTGGCCTGCAGATCTACTCCAGACTGGTACCTGGTTCCTATTCTAACCCCCCGGGGCAGAACCTGGTTTTTTCACCCTATGGAGTGTCCGCTGTTTTGGGAATATTACAGTTAGGTTCTTCTGGTGAGACGTTGACAACACTGACCTCCAAGCTGGGCTACTCTCTGCAAGGTGAGGACATCTAAGAAGCCCTGTACCCTATTAGAAAAGGTTGTGCTGCCAATGTTCTGTAAAGATCTCAAAGGTTGCATTCACAGGATATGCAGGAAAATTAAGGCTCAGTGCACATTAATATTTAACAAGAAAACGTGTGTGATGGATTGGCGTCCCATGTGTTGCCGCATGTATGACACGTGTTTTCCAAGGTCCAAGCAACGGACTGGATAACCATTTATTAAAAATGTACAAATGAAAGGATTATTACAAAGTTTCATGCAAAGTTACAACAGTTTTGCATGTATTGTTATCAACTGAAATAGGTGTCATTGCTCATGAATATTCATATCCTTGCCACAACTTCTATATAAAAAAGTTAGTTATAATGAGTCATAAATTTGGTTTATTGTTATTTAACACTGTCTTTTATCACCTGAAATGTTTTTTTTTTCTCAAACGCAGCTGTTTAATGATTTTCACTGTTAGGATAATGTCATTATTGTTCTGAATGTAAGCTTTAATACAGAAGACAATGCTGCCTACGGTAACCACGTACTGTTGTAGATGGGCCGGATATGCAGCAGTGTAAATCCCACGGGCAAATCTGCAGACTGAGCAGCACATAGACCTGCAGATAAATGTGTCTTGGTCACTCATTTAAAAAGAAACAGAGCTCATTGGGAAAAAAAACACTTCAAACAGCCCAGTGTAAACATTTTCTATTTTTTCTCACTTTATTTCTATGTCACTCCTCACTTCTTTGATCTCTTCCCTTCACAACAACCATCAGATCCTATGTCCCTCCAAAAACAACATCTCCTGCATGTTGAGCTGTCCAGTGAACAGGTGGTTCAGATGGCCAGCGTAATGCTGGTGGAACAAGACATGGTTGTGCAGAAGGGCTTCCTTTGGGCCCTTGATAAAGGTTTCCAGAGTAGCCCCCTGCCGCTGGACTTTTCTAGGCCAGACGAGGCTCTCTCATTTGTCAACAGCTGGGTCTCAGAGCAAACTGAAGGTGAGAATGGACACCCCTACTGACGCCCTGCCTCAGGCAACCATGTCTATGCTGTGATATATTTTAAGTGATACAATGAAAATCCTTTGGGATGCAAGAATACTTGCACTTCATGACACAGATCAATGAATGTTTGTCATGCCCCCGCAGAAAAGTTTTAAACCAGGGTACTTCAAACCTGGATCTCGATTCCAAATCCAGGCCTTGTTTTCAGTTCTCCCAGGTAGGTAGTTTAATAATTACTGATTCTGATTGGTCAGAGGCTTCACACCTGACTGACAGGTAAAGGAAGGCTGGAAAACCAGCAGAGCTCGGACCTCGAGGACCGTGATTTGAACAAGAGGGGTTTAAAGGAACCCAATACACTCAAAGTCAACGAAGTAGTTGTCTATAACCGAAAATCCCATGAAAGGTATAAGAAACAATTTTCCTCTGCATATTACGGAAAGGTGTTTTGTTGGGCACCTGTATGTTTTCTTGCAGTTTAGCAATGATTAAAATATCAAAGTCAATAAAGCAACAATAATGAAGGATTCCGTTCTGATTGTTCTTATAATTTCAGTAAACAGGCACTCCCTTGGTTGAGAGCTGTCAGACTTGCTATATTTGCTGCCCCTCGGCAATATTATTTTTAACCTCGATGTTAAATCGCCATGTTTAAGCTTCCTTAAAATGTACGACAGACCCGAGTGGGATGAACTAGAATTTTCTTGCACGTGCAAAAATGTTTCAGAGTTAATAACGATGAAATTACTGAAAATTTAAGGTTAATCCCTGTGGCCATCAGTAAGACCCTAGCAGCTGATTCTTACATTAGGAACAGAGGCAGAGCAGCTCTATTCCATCTGCGGAATACAGTCATGGTCAAAAAAAGCAGCCTATCAACGCTGAAGGCAGGCTGGTCAGTGCACTCAGTCTAGTCTTGCATGAATAGCATAAGGCTCAGCGGTCAGGCTGTGTAAATGCTCGTCTAAAGCCTCTTCAGATTTTACCCTGACCATCAGTCCTGTATCTGGGCTCATCACACACACCCCTCCCGCACACCGCAGCCCCATTAACGAGACGCCAACTGATAGACGAGACAAAAACAGCTCAACACTGTCATACCGACGACTGCAATTAGTAACTTTCTGTTCATTTTATAACACTATCAGCCTAGAGTAAACCAAATCATAGCTAAATAATACATATACGCCTTATGAAGAATTCAATTGTGAATACCGGAACATATAAATTGTATTTCTGTTCACCTTTGAAGCTTTATAAGCAAAAATTGTATAGGGCAGATATGACATTAACAAATAAGTTTAACAGCTTGAGAAACAGTTGGTGTCGTCACTACCTGATCCGTGCCACCTACCCGATTTTACCTCATGTCAGCATTGCCTGATCCATTCATCCTGCCATTTTAGGGCAAAGCTTATCGTCTACATTCACAGCAATCAAATATATTTCTAGATTCTTTCTACTACTGGCATAATACACTGACTTTGCTGCAGCATAATAGTGACAACTGTTAGGGAAATTTATATAGGAGTGCACATGCTGCAGTAATGCAATTTTGAATGTGTATTATGTGCATTTGCACAGGTAAGACAAATTACCATGCATTAGAACCTTCGTGCGGCTAATTTGCACTTCTTTTGGAGTATAAAGGCTCAAAATCACTGATTTCTTGTCATAACAGCACCAATGCAGATAATGTAAACACAAATTTGTGCTGCTGCAACAAGAAATTGCTGCACGTATCGCTTTATATGAGGAACGCGTACTTGTGTACCAGTTATGTGACCGCCTGTATATATAGTCAGCTCACCACAACAAGACTGATAAACAGTGCAGGGACTATGCAGAACTTTCATTAGACAGTCAGAGAACATAAAGAATCCAGAATTGGAATATCCGGCTAAATATCCCATTCTGGGCTGGTGAAGATCGATCACAAGCAGCCCGAAAAGTGAACCTGATGTAGTGGCAAGAAATATTAATGGGATCAGGTTGGGTCGTGAAAATTTTGTGAAACGAAGTGGTACAAATCGGGTACCATCATAAAATTTGCCGTGAAGTGTAATGCTGACCATGCGCAGACGTGCAAGTTAAATAGAGCAGGTAACATGGATCGGTTCAGAAGCACAAGATGATATCATTAAAGAGCAGCAGTCAAACATTGTATGACATGGAAATAGATGAAAATGGCAGTTCTGTCTCATCCAGCTATTGTTATACAGATGAATGCAGATGATTCAAGTGATTATGCAAAATAATCGTGGCCATCTGAAATTACCGCAATCAGGCGATTGCGTAATAATTGTGACAGACCTAGAACCACGCAGTCAATACCAATCCCCTTTGGTCATTAAACATTTAGTGCTCACTGCCTTATTTTAGTACTGGTGTGCAGATCTCCCTTATGCACATTTTATAAATCCAGCGTCATCTTTTTATTTGCCATTATCCTGCATTACATCTGATTGATTACTCCCTTATCTCTTGCTCAGGAATATCTGGATTTACTTAGCAGCTCATTATCCTGGTCCAAGCAGCTGCAATAAAGGCGGATCCTGTCCTAAGCGAGCTATCTTCACTCCGCAGGACTCTGCTGGATGACCAGATAGGGTGCTCATCCACCGCACCAGGTACCATGCTTTTGGTACTTTTGCTTTTACATTGACTTCCGGTCGAGTGCCAGTACCATAAGTACCAGTACTGAAAGTGCCAAACCGGATGGTGTACTTCAGTACTTTGGGGAGAGACTTGAGAGATGTTTTCTTTGTCAATTCGTTATGCAAATAGCCTGCCTCAAACGCCACCAGGAAAACAGTTGCAAACTCAGAAAATAATAAATGAAGTTTTGGTCATAAAAATCAGATACAACTAAAAGACCCGGATGGTAAGAAATTAAAAAGTATTTTGTTCAATATACTAATACAGCAGGCATATAGTGTGCTGTCCTAGGGGTTCATTTGTTGTAATAAATTAGTGTATTTAGAAAACAAAAAAGGAGGTCATAAATTTCCTCACAATCCCGTCTTCGAGTGATTTAAACGGCAAGGATGAAACGGATGATTGTCTCAGAGAACGTATGCAGCACTCGTGCAAAACAGGTAATTTTTAAACTGATTTTTAAACACGTAATCTATAAAATGAATCATTTAAATTGCAAAGCTTAAGAACAGTAAAAATATTTTAGCGAAACTTTACACCCCGCACAATACAGAGTTGATTGTAAGAAAAAGCCTTATTTTTATATAGCTGACTAGTAATGTAAGAATTACATGTGCATAACATGCAATGTTTGTACTAATATTGTACATCATCCAGCCCTGTGATATACTACAGCCATTTTTTGATTTCACTACAAAAAACCCCCCTTGCATCGTGATATCATTTGGCGTCAGTACCAGTTTTCACGCCAGTGGAAAACCAACACCTCTAAGTACCGTACCTTCGGTCCCGAAGTACCAAAGGTTCAGTACCTGGTGCGGTGGAAAAAAGGCCGTAGTGACCACTCCCTCCATTACTCTAATCAAAGCCATCTTAACATTGCTTCAGCTGCATTCATAATCTAAAAGCTTTTAGAGAAGATTTTTCAGGAACACTACTAGATCACTTTTGAACGGGGTCAAAGCAACGTCCGTCTTTATTTAGCGGCATTGGCAAGCTCGACAATGCTTATGACGGCAGACCCGACATTTAGCAGAAGCCTTCAGAGTTCACCTACGACGGCATGGGCCAAACCAGATCAAAGGCTAGTTTAAAAAAATTCACAGAAAGAACAGCTCAGGCAAAAAGGAAACTGCAGAAGAAAAAGCGGTGGTGGTAAGGTTGTTTTTCCAGTGCTGAAATGTTCTTTACTGCAAACACTGACTATTGCATTTGTACGCAATATATTAAACAGCTATGCAGTTGTGACAAAATAATTATGCAGTAACGGTTTTATAATTAGACGCGATGACACAGGTTGCCGCGGTTGGAAGATGCACAGGACGCCGTTTTGCCAAGATGTTTGCAGTTCTTGCGCTGAAAGGCAGTATTGTGTTCTGCTAGCTACTCTGTACACGGACACCAAGTCTGACCTGTTTACACCGGAAAAGGGACACATTAAGTGCTCGTCGGACAGCAACACATTCGACCGCACACAGCAGTTTCTATCTTTGCAGGTATCAGGAAGGCGGTAAAATCTTTCGACATCTGCAAACAAACAGGTGATTACAATTACAACGTATTTCGTAGGTACGGTTCTCCACACCAAAGCGCAATTCCAAATGCACGGTCAGACAGTCCCTGGAGTAACTGAGGACCATGCTGAAGGATGCAATGGTGAAGCCGCTCTGCCAATCTTGTTATTTCAACTGGTAATCTTATTTCAGGCACGGCATCTTAACCTACTGAAACACACACACGGCCCCACAATAAAAAGCTGCCAATAACTATGACTAATACCATAAAATTTCCGAAAGACATGTCTTGCAATAAAAATGTTGGTTTTAAGAGTTTATTAGTGATAAGTGCATTCAGTAAAACGCCTGTACTAAGTGTCCAATGATGTTAGGGAGCAGCATAGATTTATATGGTGTAAAGATACCAGCTGAAAATATATGAATACATAATAGATCACCCATTGTCATTTAGAATAATTACACACAACAAATGTACACATGTAAACATGACATTTACTCCGAGGATTCTGCCTGATACCCCCGTTTCAACTTGTGCTTGCACTTACTGACTTAATATGCCAAATCAGACGGACGCGATATGTAACCAATTGACTGTCATTGACAGTTTGATTGAAGTTTAAACTGAACGGAAAGCAAAAAGCTATATGTAATTGCGGTATCGGAGATATTTCCCGAAAAACGAAACAGAAGGAAAACAAAATAAATGCAAAGACAAATCAGACACTAATACGTAAAGCAGAAGTTAGACACACTGCTCCATGCCTACTTTCATATCCAAAACTTTTACAACGTTACTCATCGGAATTACAACGACATGTATAAAGTTTGCAAGCAATAGATGCGATGTGATGTGCTAAATCACTCTAGCAAACCCAACGCTGCTTCGCGGCCGGGGTTATCTGACATAAGGCGCTTCATCGTGCATGCCCATCCCTGCCCATACCATACCCGGGTGGTTAAACAGGGACCGATCAAGGCGTTTCCTCACGACCGAGTGGAAAACATGGGGCTGAGCTGGCCCACTCACACCTACGACGGCGGTTCAGCGCCGACTACACTGCAAACTACCCACAGCTTAGTTTGGACCGGGACCGCACCTTAGTAACCCAGTGATATTTAAACGAGTCATTTTAAAGATCCCCGGGATCGCCGCGTCCCAGAACTGTGAGTTCAATTAATTTTTAAGTAGCAGGTAATCATGCAAACAATGTAGGACGCTATGCCAAAACTAATGGTAGAGGATACAAAATAAACAGGTGACTAATTACTAACGATCGTTTGGTTAGTAAGTTAGTCAGTTGACATTATAATGATACACTAGAAACTTACATTGCCCAGCTCTTTGGTACGATCCCGCATTTTCAGTTAATTTGCCCCTTTTTGCTGAAAACGGGACGACCCTTTCTGAACAATAATAGAAGTCCAAAGGTTCTTCCTAGCTAATTTCAATTAGCTAAAACTTTTACTTTTTCAAGTACGGCTCGACTGAAGTCTTCCTTCTCACAGCTACATGCTGAAGTCACTCTTCTTCGCCTCTTTTACTGGTTCCGTTCAGTCAAAAGATAAAAAGGCAAGATCGTCTCACATGCGCCACCTGCTGCTCGGAGGGTTTAAAAATAATCAATTAGGGTTAACATAGTTACCGACCAGCAACAGCAAATGTCATACCGTCAAAATACCGTTAAAGAATAGTGGAAATGTGAGTGAACATCCTGTAATAAATTCTACTATCCTGCATGATAAACTATGCTAAATTGAATGATAAATAAAAAATACCATTTACATTTATCACACCTTAACCTTAGTATATGTGAATTAGGGGTGTTGAAATTAATCATTTCGAAGATGTATGGTTATGCGGACGTGCACGATTCTGCATCGATGCATTTTACGGCACCTACTCGATTATAGCTACGTATCATTGCTTGTTGATTTTTCGGCTGCGGCTGAACAATGGAGTTCTACAGTCCAAATTAACGTTATAGTAGCAAACTTTATTGTCTCTGGGCGCTTTCCCACCGGAACAGGTACCATACTAAAACTAACAAAAGTACGGTATTTCAAGGTGTTGGTTGTCCACTGGCGTAAAACCTGGCACCGGCACCAAATGACATCTCAACATGAGGTTTTTGTGCTGAATTCAAAATCATGTGCTGAATTCACTAAAACATTTTTACTCTGACATTGGAAAAAAAAAGCTTAGCGATTGTAATGATTATTCCTTTATAGGATTCAGAGCTCTCAATTCACTGCCTCAAAAGGAATGTTAAACCCACAACACAGAAACAGTACAAACTGGACTTTCACATTATGCTTATGTGGACACCTCAACTGGATTTTTGCTCAAATTATGTCTACCTCATAGCAAATTTCCACTTGTTGTAAGTGGCATGTCTTTGTTTTTTTCACTGGAACTTGAATTCCACATGGCCACTTTGTATTCTATTAATAAAAAATTAGTTAAATATATTATTTATTTTTTATGTGAAATTTCTGTTTTATATTTTTTGGTATATTTTATATCTTTACAATGCACCACTGAGGTACCCTGAGCAAGGTACCGCCCCCAAGCACTGCTCCCCAGGCGCTGAATTAGCTGCCCCCTGCTATGTCACATTGGCACATATGGGTTAAATGCAGAGGACACATTTCGTTGTTGTGCACTGTGTGCTGTGGTGTGTCAACAATGACAATTAATCACTAAATTCTAAATGCACCATGGAGAACCTGTGTGGAATGACATTTCAATACAGTGTATACTATGTATATTGTTCTATTGACAATAAACCAATCTTGAATCTCTTGAATCTTGATTATCTAGTATATGTTTAAAAATCAATTTAAAGTCTACCTCTGCTGCTTTTGCATGAGGGCTTAATGCATTCTGAGACAATCGTAATCATTTTCATCCTTACTCTTTAAATCACTTCCAGACGTATTTGTGAGAAATTTATGTTGAACTTTTTTTTTTTTGCTTTATAAATGCCCCGGTATTTGTACAACAAAATCACATCACTATATTTCGAAAATGTCCAATACAGTGCTGTCCTATTAGCTTAATTGAGATACCATCCGGATCTTCCGACCAGATCGCAATTTAAGCTTGGTTCCATTCCTTTATCCACATATCCATGATTGTCACTTTTATATATTTCATTTTCAGGATGTTGTATTGGGTTTCAGAGGTAGGCCGTTCGCATAACCGCGCAACAAGAAAGCATTTGACCCTAAAGTACCGAAGTACCAAAATATTTTGGCACTTCAGATACTGGAACTTTTGGTACTGGTTCTCAACCAGAAGTCAATGGAAAAGGGAAAGTACCAAAAGTACAGTGCTGGTGCAGTGGACAAGCACCCTATGCTAGCAAGGACTGACACATTTTGTTGCATGTGCTGCAAATGAGAGCCGTTCGTCAGTCTGACACAGATGCTCATCTTGCGGAGCTACTGTCGCGTGTGGTGGCCCAATGGCAGCTATCAGAGAAAGATGTAGTGCTGGTGACAGACAAGGTGTCTAATATGATTGTTGCTGCTCAAGTTGGAAACATCGGATTACAGGTCACAGCGTACTTGTAGCTAATACACTGCACTACAGAAGGATTTAAGCGTCATGCCCAGAACGCTCACCGAGGCAGGAGGAATGGATTCCATGATCTTTATTCCAAAAACACAAGGCAAAGAAAGGCAAAGTCGACTCTCAGAAACTTGGTGGGAGTGATGGACACAGGGTTTGGGTAGCCAGGGAGTCAAGCCAACACTCAGGACACAAGAAGATGGAGAGCACATGGCAGGGAGTCAAGGACTCGAGTCAGGGACAAGACCAGGGCAGGCAGGTCGGGATCAGAGCTAGATAGAAGACGAGAGAAACACCACTTGTTAAGTTGCATTCATCCTGGCGCTGGGGAAGCGTCTCCGTGACACTTAAGGTTCTGGACCCAGGTGCAGCTGATTCCTGCCGATTGGCAAACTGAAATGGGTCAAATATGGGGGCAGTGTAGAGATGATGTAGTCTTTTACCAGCCTCTTGAAAGCCCTTCATCATTATGGGACTTAGTGCATCAGGGCGATGGTCGTTAAAACGTGATGGTGGATTTTTTGATGTGATAGTAGCAGACTTGAACCATGATGGAACATCAGCCCGCACCAGTGAGGCATTGAAGATGTCCGTAAGGACGTGTGCCAGCTCACCCCCTGAGCACTCGTCCTGGAATGTTGCCGAGGCCTGATACCTTCCCTGCATTCACATTCCTCGGGGTTTTTCAGGCATCAGCCACGTTGAGGCTCAGTGCTTTTTCATCAGGGTGAGGATCAGCTTTTATTGCAGAGGTCATTACTTATAAATCTACTTCAGCAAATGTACGGCGTCGTCACACCGTGGAGGAGCAGCCTTGTAATCCGTTATCGCCTGAATCCCCTGCCACATCCGCCTGGTGTTAGTATGGTCACAGAAGAAATTTTGGATCTTCCCCGCATGAACACACTTTGCCATTCTTGCACGGTTGAGGCTGGCTCTCGCTGTTCTGAACGCAGTCCCGTCACCCGACTTGAAAGCGGTATTCCGTACTTTTAGCTTATCACGTACCTCTTGCGTCATCCGTCGCTTCTCATTGGCCCAGGCAAGCTAAGCAGATACAGATGCAGCACACTCCTCCACATTAGTGTGCTGATTACTGCAGCAGCTCCGAACACGACCCAGTCTGTGCGCTCAAAAAAACAGTCCTGTGAGGCTTCCATTGCTCCCTCAGGCCAAACCCTCACCTGCCTTACAATGGGGTTTCCTCTGGTCAGCAGAGGCCTGTATGCAGGTATTAGCATAATAGGGCGATGGTCCGAGGAGCCAAGGCGGGGGTGGAGGACAGCTCTGAAAGCATTCTTTAGGTTTGTGTAGGCCAAGTCCACTGTGTTGATTCCCCTAGTTGCAAAGTCCACGTATTGCTGGAAATGGGGGAGAACTGTTTGCATGTTAGCCTGATTGAAATCTCCTGCTGCAATGAAAACTCCCTCCAGATGTGTGGCATGCAACTCAGTGATGGTCGGATAAAGAATATTCAGGGCCTCCTTTTTGTGCATTGGGGGGAGGTGTAGTCAGCCAGGAGGATAATAAAGGTAAATTCCCTGGGCAGATAAAACGGTCTGCATTTTTCAGTAAGCAGCTCTATGTCACTGTGTTGTTGCACCATCTGCTGTTAATATAAATGCATAAACCGCAGAAGAGGCTTCTTCTGCTCTGGAAACAGTCAGCCCGGGTGAGATCACCACTATGTCCTCTGCTCCTGCCTCCCTAGAGGTGCTTGAGCTCTGTCTGTTACCCAAGGGACTCCGTCGTCTCCAGGGGCACCATTGGAGGTGCCGACCGTGTCCAACCCAGAAGAGATCCACACTGCCCTGTTAGTGTTCGACCCAAGTGAGACCTCCGCTGCTCCGGAAGCACCGGGCTCAGAAAAGGCCGCCACTGTTCTCTTAGCATTTGGCCCAGAACTAGCTATCACGCCGCAGACCAGAGGTGGTGAGTTTGTCACTGCATTGTTAGCGCCTTGCTCGCTGCCCGAGGCCCCCGCTATCCTGTACCCATTGCCAGAGGCCCATTGTCGGAAGATCCTGTCGTTCTCTGCCTGCCAACAGAGGTGCCCACCGAGCACCAGTCGAGCACTGCTCATGGCCCGCTGGTGCCCTGACTGTGCTCTGCTCACCTAGTCGGCTCCTGCCCGCTGCTTGCCTGCAGCCATCGCCTTGTTGCGTTTTGCCTGTAGCCGTCATCCAGACGGTTCCTGCCCGCCCACCTGCCTGCTTGCCCACAGCCAATGCCTTGGTGGCTCCTGCCTGCTCGTCAGTGACCAGTGCCCCGTCTGTGTCAGCCTACACACCGTTGGCCACCCAGGCTGTGGTCGACATGGCTCCTGCCAGATCAGAACCTCCTCCTTACACTTCCGGTAGTCTGTTCCAGGGCCCTCCTGAAGGAGGCCGTGGGGAATGGGGGTGCAGCTGGGGCTGGAGAGAAGGAGCCTGCTCCATTGCCAGGCCCCTCACCAAAGTCCACCACGCCTTAGCCGGACCCCCTCCCAGAGCCCTTTGTAAAATGGATAGTGGCCACAATATTAGCATCTTCTGTTGGCCACCATCAGCCCTGTTCTCGACACGCCAGCAGCTGACTACTTGATTGACTGGTATGGCAGCCTCTTACAATCCAGAGTCTTAAACCACACTGGTCCCCGACTCCAAAAACATCCCCAGTACCGGACTCTGCAGACCCCCCAGGACCCTCTTGTCCCAGTTCCTGTTCCTGTCTCTTCTCTTGCCTGATAGGTCCCACAGCATTTATTGGTTCTGGCCTGGAAATCCCGGCGGTGCCCGCTTGCCCTGTGGTGCTAGCCACACCCCCCCTCCTCAGCAGTTCCAGTGGAGCCAACCTGCTCTGGCCGTGGTTCCTGCTCTGTGGGTCCTTCCGTGCCCCTCTGTCCAGTCCCAGCTGTCTCCTCAACATTCTCTTGCTTCTGTCCTGGTCCCTGCCCAGCCTCCTGCCCCGATTCTTGTCCCGATCATGGCCTCACAAGTCCCAGGATGTTTCCTGCCTCTGCTGACCTCGCTGTGCCACCACACCCCATGGGTCTGTCAATGCTAACGAAGACACATGCCATGGGACCAACGCCCAGCGTCCTGGGACCATCCAGCTCCCCCCATCAGACCTCACTCCCCCTTCTATCTCAGGTTTTGCCCTTCTAGCCTGTCTGGTTGTCGTTCTCCACTGGTTTTCACCCTGTCCTGTCGTCCTGCCCTAATCCATTCCCCCTGTGGTCCACACTGGTGTCCATGTCCCTATCTTTGTAGTCCTTCCATATGTCAGTCCTGTCCCTGTCCTTTTGTCTGTCCAACCAGTCATCCCTGCAGTCTCTCGCCCTGCTTCTGTCCATCCCCTGGCTGAAGTAGTGTCCTGTCTTGTTTCATGTTGTCACCTGTTAGATGTCCCCTGTGATGCCTCCTGTCATCTCTTTCATGTAACCTGCCCAGTCCTGTTCCTGGTTCTTGTCTCCCCAGGTCTGCACATGTGGTGTCCAACCCCGTCCAGCGTCCCTGGTCCTGCCGCGTGTCCTGGCCTCATGTGCCTGTCCTCACGTCCGATCCTTTGGCTCCCCTCCCCGGCTTGCTTGGCGGTCCCAGAGTGCAAGCATTTGGTGGGGGATACTGTCACATCCAGCCCCGCCCTATCTGTCCGCTCCCTGCGTTTCCTTTGGTGCATACCCTAGTAGGAGGAGAACATTAGATGACTGGGTAACGCCCTGGAAGTATTTTACACTAGAAACAACAACTAGTAGCACAGGGATTTGCTGCCTTTGCAAAAACAAAGCTTGGAGAGGTGGACATAGTGCTTAGTGGAAAATCCCACGAAAGAAAGTGCACCCAATTACTTGCAATGCAAGTAATTTGAAAAACAACAAATGGATGATTTGGGAGTGGCTAACTTGGACTGTTTTGCACACTCTGTACAGCTTGTGATACACGAGGGGCTGCAATTACAGCATGTCCGATTGCATTTTTACTATTTTTATTCCAGAAGAAAGAGCTCTTTCTCACAGCTCGTGTGTGTGTGTGCGTGTGTGTGTGTTCGGGAGTGACTCTGCTTTTAGTGATGGTGATGGAGAGAGTTAAATGTTCAGAAGTGTAATTACATTCAATGCTGACCAAAAGTTAGATGTAACCAGCATGTTCACATTGAACAATGAAAACCAAATTAAAATCAAATTCTGTGTCTCTTCAGAAGATCATTGAGCTCTGCTTATATGAGGGTTTTTTGACCAAGTTCCATATTCATTTTAGCATTAAACACATTGCAACTTATGGTGTTTTTAACCATCTGGAGAAAACGTGAGTCTCACAGCGCTTATATAAAAATGGTCATCAATCTGGAATTTCATCAATCATCACTCTGGAGGCAGAGCATACTCATGTCATCAGTCTGAAACTCCATTCGTTTTTACAACTTCTTTTTACAAACTTTACTTGTGCGTCAGATAGCATCATCAAACTTTGAACGCACTCTTTATTTCTTGGGACATTTGGGCTTTTGTTTCACAAAAGAGTTTCAAGTACTTCAGGAAGAAATAAAGGCTATTAAAACTAACTAATATTAACCAACTGCAATGAATCTGTCTAAACATCAAAAGAGCATGAGGTAAAATGAATGGAGTGCCTTACTTTTTATTCTTTTTCAACTAAGATTATCTTATTTTCCCAGATACAATTTGAGTTTCCTATATTTTAAAAAAATGTAACGTCAGTCTTTGTAAAGGCAACACCCTTAATGTTTAATCTCAAAGCAGTGTCACTACAGCTGAGTTATGGTGAGTGTTTTAGGATAACAGTGAGAAAATCACTACAATTACAGCTAATTGTGAGTTTCGGAGAAATTGTTACTTGATATAAAAGAGTTAGGTGTAAGGGAATGAATATTTATTAGTACAGAAAAGAATACATTTGGATGCAATGAAGTGGAAGACAGGAGAGGAAATGAATAATCAGATCATATCAGAAACCTTAATGTTTTTTGGTTTTGGAAAATCGTCCTTCAGCTGGATTATTAACATTTAACATTTGTACTGTATTAATAAAAAACAGGGCCAGTATTAATCAGTTTAATTCTAATCAGAACCCAACCAAATATTTACATTTTATTTGTTTTTATTGTTATCAAAATAAAGTTGTAACATCTTTCTACCAGTTTTCTACAAATAGGTGGTTCAGGCAGAAACCAACCAAATGGTCCTAAACCTATCAAAATAATAATAATAATAACTACAATATATTTATTTAGCAGTCACTTTTATCCAAAGTGATATTCAACTGGGAAATCAGGGTCAGTCAGTCCCTGGAACAGCACAACATGGGGCCCATGATCATGTCAGGATGGGAGGGGCCTGAGTAATGATCATGTCAGGATGGGAGGGGCCTGAGTAATGATCATGTCAGGATGGGAGGGGCCTGAGTAATGAGCAAGCAAGTGAGAGAGACGGCTTTAAATCAACACCAGTCAGGTCAGGTTGGGGCGCATGTGCTGATGCAGCGTGTCGCAGCACCCAGCACACAGAGAAACTCCTCGGGATCCCGGCTGCCAACCCCCCAGACAGAGACACGGTCCAGTTCCACCCTCCGGGAATAGCCATCCATCTGCCGCAGCCAGGTTTTACGTGGGCGTCCCCTTGGCCTGGTCCAGCCGCTCGGGGCCTCAGCAATGAGGATCCTGCGAGCCGGATCATCCCCAGGGAAACGCGACACATGGTCGTAGTACCGTGACTGACGCTCCCTCACCATGCAGGTAATGTGCCTCATTCGGGACTCCGAGACACAAAGTCAAACAAGCGGTACCCAAGGACCGAAGAGACACAGTACTGAAGGAGTCCAGTCTTAGTCTCTGGTCACTGGATAGCATCCATGTCTCACATACAGCAAGACAGGGAGCACCAGAACTCTAAAGACCTGGACCTTCATTCTCTCACAAAAATGAAGAAGACATAAATAAGAGTTCAGATGTGGCCAAAATGAACTCCTCTGCCGTGTAGCTAAAGCATTTGAGATGGCAATGGGTCAGTACAAAGACGACTCATAATTCTTTTTTGAGGATCTGAAATGTAAAGAAACAAATATAAAACGATGCCAGTGAAAAGATAAAGTGCAAGAAATAATAAAATAAGGGAAAGCAAGTTTTCAGAACATTTTCAGCTTTACAGGTAATTCAAATTATGCATAAATAATAGACAAATTTATTTTACATGTTACATTTTTTTTACAAAAACTGAAAATTGGCTGGAGGTTTGATTCTGTGCTACTTTGGATTATCAGGTTTACTTTATTAGATCCACGATGACCATGACCATGCAACTCTAACTTCCCCTACAGGACCAAAGATGTCATAACATGCACTTCGAAAAATATTCGCGTTTAAAAGAATAGTGAATTTATCCTATACAGTATTATCGGCATGCAAAGGCCCCTTAGCATGGTTCTCCGGATTATGACACTGTTCCCTCCTTTTGACGAGACTCAGCAGTGAATCTCGAGCTTCCAGTGGCTCTCATAACCAAGGGCATGTTTAAAGAGACATGCCGCCAGTCACTGCGACATGAGCCCCGCAGCACGGGCAGTGACCTCATGACGGCTGGCAGGGCTCCCCTTCCCTGCCTTGCTCCCATACACTACAGGCTGCCATTTTCTACAAGCAATTTTTCCTAGATTTACACATTTTATAACATTTTATCACGTTTAAAAAGTCCATATATTTATAAATCTCAAACATTAATAAACATTCCTTAAACTGTTTCTGCATTTGACACAGATGTTAGTTCATATAAATTCTTTCTTTATTTAATAATCGATAGACTTTTCGTTTTTTAAATTGTTGTAATAAAATCGAGTTTCAGCTTTATATTTGGTAAAATCTTCCACAGCCCAGGCATCTATCACTAATATTTTTAGATAATTATGACATATTTAAATCCATCCATTTTCTGTAAACGGATGAATGGATTTCCTGTAAGTGGATGGATGGATGACGGAGCATAAAAGAACGGCTTTACGTCCAGTTGTTTGATATGCAGCTGCCGATATGATTCTTGAAAATTCAGCAGTTTATTTGCCCTGATTGGATGGGCCTTGACCAATCACAGGCAGCTCAGGGCAGGGGTGCGACCACATTGGGCAGCAAGTCAGTAGCAGAGCATATGGGGACGAGGCAGGAAGCAACACAGAATAGGACAAACTCACACCTATAGGAAGTTTGGTGACTCCGCATCACCTCAGCATATTTGTGGACTGTGGGGGGGGGGGGACCCCCCCATGACTTGGGGAAAACAAGCAAACTCAACACACAGAGAAATGGCAGAGACTCAAACCCAGGTCCCAGAAGTGTGAGGCGACACTGTTAACCACTGCAGCACCATACCTGCTCTCCGTGTATCTCCTGACTGATATATGTTCTAATCCCCAGCTTAACAGCTGTCACAGAGACACCCAAATCACCATGGATCCGCTTGATGAATTCTTCTTTCATTTCAGAGAATGTGTTCTACAAATATTTTTTTTAAATTATAACAACAAATTCACAATTTTCTATAAGGGCAAGTTTGAATATCTTATTATAGCAGTAAACCAATAAAAAAATCATTAACGAAGATCTCACACTGATTAATTTATAATTCTTCTGCTTATAGAGAGAGTAAAATAAATCTTAAATTCTGTATATTATATCCTATATTCTGGCATGTCCCTAATGTCTCCTTCCTGAAAATTCTAAATCAATATTACACACTACGAATTAACTGTGGAGGAAACTGTCACGCTCTGCTTGTCTGATCCTCCTGTGTGTCACGACCCCTCATTAATCTCGTGTGAAATCCCGATTATTATCAGCTGTCTCTTGTTATTTCCATTAAGTCTTGTGTATTTCAGACAATTTGTTGGACCATATTAGTCTTGATACAGCTTCTGCCGGCACATTAGATCAATCTCTCTGGGTTCCTTTGATCAGCTCCATCACCTATTGGGGATAGGGGTTAGGGTTTTGTCCTGCTTTGGTCTTTGTTGTTGACATGGGGGGAAGGCCTTGGGTGATGTAACACTGAGCACAAACACAGCATTCCTGCCGTGGGAAGGTGAGGCTGCCCT
>JAODKF010000047.1:17372412-17402637 GCA_026779585.1 Mormyrus proboscirostris
AATGTTGAAGTTAACATTAACTAAGAACAATTAGTACATGTTAACTAATGAACCTTATTGAAAAGTGTTTGGGCCTACTACTACGAATATGAAATGGCTGAATGTAGTAAAACAAACAGGCAATAAGTGATAAAAGATCCTTTATCACTTGACAAGAGTCTTTTTGTTAGCATCAGTACAAACATTAGGTATCGTGAAAAAGCAAAACAGAGGCTTACCAAGGTAACCTCCCTAAATACCTCTGCTGCAGCACCCTTCAGGATGCCATTTACCACGTTGTACCAGTTGAACACGTTCTTTAGTGTCTTTGTCTTGATCACCCCTGTCACAACCACCTTAGGACTAACCCTTGAACGTACAGACGTTACACCTGGGGTGGAATGAAGTGTCGGTGGCGTTGACAGGCGAAGACAGGCTGCAGTCCGCATGAGCCGTGCCAGGATCGGCATTCCTCTGTCGTCACTGAGGCGCTCATCATCTCTGCACCACAGCTCGAGAGCCGACTGGTGGAAATGCTCAGAGATGGACATGTGTCTCACACCTGTGGGAAATGGATTGCTGACACTAGATACATTTTCGTTGCTTCAAACAAAAAACATGCCACATGTATACAAGGAAAATGAACATGCTGTTTTAATCTTTAATTTCATGTGCCACTGACAGACTCACTGTACATGAAGAATGTTTACTGTACTCATGTTTACTACTTAGTGCACTTTGTGTCCAATAACTTCTCATGTGCTGGTACAATAGTTTGTAGGTATTTTTGTAATACACAGCTATATATATATATATACTGTATATATATACATACCCAGTCTGCACGCTGGTGTTCCTGTCGCAGCAGCTCCTGGAGGTGATACTCCACACTAATTTGATATATCTGACACTAGTTTCTAGGAGAGCTACTCTAATGGATCTGAGTCAGTTTGAAGCTGATACAATCCTTTAGATTTCCGTTATGCAAATGCATTTGCCCTATGTGAAATCTGGTGTAGTTTCGCTTTGGGGGGTTATGTTGCAAACCCAGCAAACGTTTTGCTGATGCTTATTTGATATAAGTGGCACTTGTTTCTATTCAGAGAGCCTTAGTAGCATGTATAATAACTGAGTTTGAAGCTGACACAATCTTTTAGGTTTGTGTTATGCATATACATTTGACCTTTTTGACCTACGTGAAATATATCCTTATTCGAAATATCTGACATTCTTTTAAAATGACAACTATTATAATTGTTATTTGGGGAAATGTAACAGTTCATTCTATTTTCCCCAAAGAAATTATGTCTTACTATACCACAGACATTATTTATTTGCTTATAGGGAATACTGTCTACTGAATGTTTACTTTATAAGAATCAGCTCAAAACTGGCAAGAACACTAAATTATGCGTAACGATAAAAAGCATAAACGTGGAACTTTATCATTAGTTCTGAGGTTCAAGAATTTCTGCTGTAGTTAGTTAGTAAAATAGACGCTTCACCTTCTTTCCTTCAACAATCTTTGGAATAGAGGTTTTGTGAGAAAACCCCGTTCTGGAAGATCCTGGCCACTTCTTCTTCTGCTGGAATCCAGTCTTCTGTCACTGTAGACGATTAGCCCAGAAAGAATTACAGGCCTACTTAACTTAAAATTGAATTTACAGTTCCATAAATCTGTAATGCAAAACATTATAGACATATGTTCTTACTTTGAAAAATGCTTTGAATCATGACAACGGAAGTAAATCCGGTTCATTATTCTGGCTTATTTTTGCTAGCTTCATGGTACCATGTTAGATATAGTAAAACATTCATAATTTCTTGCTCATTGCAGTGATAGAGATGAAGATACAGGAGCCCCTCGATATATGAATCTTTGACTTGCCAGTTTGCGACTGAAATTATTGAAAATATTTAATACTATATACTGAGTTACAGTTAAATTGAAGTCTGGTTTTGAAGCATACAAAGAGTCGCACTTAGCAACGTGCCAGTGTTGCGGCCACCCCGTCCTGATCGGAAATGCACCGATGTTGCGGGCGATCATTCCCCTGCGTGACGTTCCTTTCATCTAACTAGTGCTTAATTTTTCCCATTTGAAATTAATGGTAATCATGTATCTCTTGCACATTTCACCTTAAAAACGAATTCTCCCGGAACGTATTAGAATCCTATACTTTTAAATATAATAATTAATATAAAACAAATCTTAAAGTTGCCCAGCAATAACGATGAATGTAGGTAAAGTCAATGGATATTAGATTAAGTGCATACTTCATACATTTTCTTTCTTCTTTCTTCTTGCGTGATTATACACAGGCCTACGTGGTGTCCTCACTAGACATCACTTTTAGCAGATGCAGCAGCGTAAGGATGTTAAGATATGTCGTTATCAGTTACATATGCAGCATGTGGTTGGCTGTTAGCGGGGCTTGAAAAGCTCACGCAGTTCTTGGAAACGGGGCCAAATGTCGCCGAGTGCAGCGAACCTATTTCTTTGTCAGAGTCGTTGCTGGATATACATTTTCTGTGAGTAGGCCTACATATTTCTTTTCTCGCGTCCTTAGCACCCTGTATTATCTTGATGTCTAATCAGTTCAGTATATGCTGCTTGACATGTTAAACAAAAATGAGAACGGTGAAAGTGAGCTAAGCAACGTGTTTCTTTTAATATTCAAAGACGTGTCTTGTTCGTGTGTGTTTTCTCTCTGTGACTTCTCTCACTGAATACAGAATATAACAATCAAAACATTATTATAGCTTTACTTACTGCAGAAAATGTAGACAGTTTGTCATTTATATCACTGACTAATAATTACAAATGAAAATTCAAAATGAAATGACAGTAATTGCTTTTGTAATTGGATGTGTTACCCTATGGATGATATTTTTTGATAATATTCAGAAATATTTCATTTAAATGGACATTTAAATTGTTAAATTATTAATGATGATATAAAATGATCTGTCAAAGTCACACATCAAACTTAGCTGGCTCTAAATAAAACCATCTAGTTGGATACTTTGCAAACTAAGTCACAAGAGATCGATCTTGCCTAGTCGTTTGAATTTTTATTTATAACCACGATTTGTCTGTTCTGTCCTGGATCCGTTTTTTAGAAACTTCCTAACTTGCAGATCCTGTCTTAACTAACTATGGTAACTAGGGTTAATACCTGTTTTAGGAAAACGAGCCGTGATAGATTAACGGTTCCTATGCCATTGTTATCTTAACACAGGAAAGTATATTACACAAGCTTCCTAACTTCCTAAAACTACCCAAGTTAGCAACCCTGGTGAGAGCAATAAAAGAGCAACGATATGGATGAAATATGTTTAGCTATAGCTAACACTATGTGGTGACCAGGGAAAGTTAGGACAGCTTAACTTTTATCCTAAAGTTAGGAGAATTTATTTGAGATTTTGTGAAGCTAGGATGTAATGCAGCGTCAGGATGGAACAGACAAAATGCATTAATGAGAATTAAACCGATCTGCTGTGACTTCAATCAGATGTTAGGAATTGTTTGGAGCCTGTCCACTGAGTTAATAGGTGAGTTTGACAGATAATTTTAATGGCTGCTGGTATAATTTAAATAATCATTTAAATGACATTAATTTATTGAATGTTGTCACAAAACCCTTCATATTACCCAAGCATTTTGTTTCACTGGAAAATGAGGAGACCTATAGTTCTTACATATAGTATGAAACACATGGACATCCTGCCTGTTCTTGTGCAAATTATATGTTTTGATTGTGTAAAGATATTTTCTGTAGCTTCTCTATGTAGCTTTTCTTGCATATAAAAATTAAACCTAATAAAAACACCATGCACAAATTTATTCATTGTAAGTATTATTAGTGTAAAAAAAAAACGATGATTCCCAGGTTGTGCTGCAAACATTGAAAAGAGTAATCCTGCCATCAGAAGATAACAATGACAGCACTCAACGCCCCCAGAGACAAGTAAGTCAAAGAATTTGATATTATTCTAAGAGCAGAGGAGGGTTAGCGGTTTGCATTTTATAACCAGTTTGTTTTGGCTGTAGGTACCGAGCTGTGTGGCTCATATTTTTCATCCTCGGTTTGGGAACTCTCTTACCCTGGAACTTCTTCATGACTGCAACCATGGTACAGTGACATATACAGTGACTTAATTAGTTAATTGAGGATTTTTAGATCATGTTACAATTTTTCATTCTTTTTAATCTTAACGAGGACTCCTGTATCCCTATGTTAGTATAGGTGCCTCATGTAACTGCAGTTCCATAACAATACTACTCTCCACCCAGTATTTTACCAGCCGTCTGAGGAACTCATCAGAAGGGGGCAGCAGCGAAACTGCTCCGGGTGGGGACACCCGTAACGTGCTGGAATCCAACTTTAGTAATGTGATGACAATCTGTGCCATGTTGCCTCTCCTGTTGTTTACCTGCCTCAACTCATTTCTACACCAACGGTGAGTGAACGTCACCTGTAGCCTTTTTTTTGCCATGTTGTGGCTCGAGTGCCTTCCATGTTGGAATTTGCTCGGTACATATATTACGGTTTCAGTCCCCTGTATCTTTATCTTTTCCAAACTACCTGGAGCTAAATATAATTACATGCATAAAACTAAATATAATTCCCAAGTTAGGGCCATTTCTGTACATTTGAACATGTACATTTGAATATTTGAATTTAATATTTCATTAGTATTTGTAACATTATTTTGAGTTATTTCTGACATTATTTTTCTGTAGCTTTGCATTTGTTAATATAAGAATTAGTAACCTTAACACGTAATTGTTTTATGTGATGCAATTTGACTGGCTGCTAAGTATAAAAGCGTAATGACCCACGTAAGACAGAATAAACCTTGAGCCTAGGAGCGTCACAGTCTTTTGACCGTTACGTCACATTACGTACATTTGTAGCAATTAGGAATTCATCTTTTGTTTTGTATAATTTTAAGTTTATAGTAAAGAAACAGATATCAAAGAAAAGACTGGATTATTTCTTTTGACACGTTCAAGGCTGTAGTGAGTTAGCACGCTGCACTCACATTCCGCATTTACGATTTTTTAGTACTGAAGTAATCAGGTTAATGCTAAAATTCCTTGAGCTGAAGGATGGTGTTTCAAACTGGTAGCCTTTCCTATGGCTCAGTACTCGTGAAGTAGCTCTCAGTTTCAAAACGTCTGGTGACCCCTGTCTTAGGCTATAAAGCAGGCAGGTTTGTTGTTTCTGGGGGCCACTGAAAAATTAATTTTAGGGACCCCCACCCATGGCTGCATTCTACTGTAAGGGCTAATTTGCTTTCACGTTCAAAGGGAATGCAGCAAAAGCAGAACACTCAGTATCTCAGTTCTGGGAATAAGCTTGTTAATTACAGCTAATTTTCTGTCTGTTTTTTAACGACCCAGGAGAGAATGTCAGCATTAGCTTCACTTAATAAGGGGTCATGCAAGTGTGACGTCTTGGGGAAGGGTTAGCATTAGCGCTAACTCTGGATGCAGCCTTGGACACTAGCACTGCATCTGCATTCACTTCTTTGTCTGTGTTTGTGAAGTCTGGCGTTTTATCTGTGCTGAAGAAACTGGTCAGTTTAGGCAAAGTTTCTGTTACAGACTTGTCTCTGGGATATAATTATTTTATGGTTGCATATAACGTTAAAGTTAGCTAACAAGTGGAGTCAGAATATTGCAGTTAGCTAGCTGGTTAGCAGGCCAATGCTGCTCCAACATTTCCTAAATAAACAAGTTTATTTTTATTTATTTTAGTGCAATGTTTGTGAGCCAATCCTTGGGGGTCCTGTGCAAATTCATGGTTTGAGTGGTGGCGGCTGATGCTACTTTCGGCTCCGTCTTCATTTATGGAGGCACTTCCTCGACGTGATTGTCCCCTCCCACAGAATTCCCCAGAAGCTGCGGATAATGGGAAGCCTGGGAGTTATCCTGGTGGTCTTCCTCATGACGGCCATAGTTGTGAAGGTGGATGTTGATCCCTTCCCGTTCTACATGATCACCATGACCAAGATTGTGATTATCAACTGTGAGTCGCCCCACCCTCCGCGTTCCTTTCCTGCGGGGCTCCATTTGATTCTCCCTGAGGCAGCAGATCTCGGATGTGTTCTCCATCCCTGTTGACAAATCATCTGACTTTTATGTCACGTTTTAACAGTCTCAGTTTCTCAGCTTTTCGGCACTTGCTATGTGATCGACAGTGTGCAACCCGAGCTTGTTTCATGGGTGCCTCTTTGTGCCTCCGATGCAGCTTTCGGAGCCATACTGCAGGGCAGTTTGTTTGGCGCGGCCGGGCTGCTCCCCGTCTCTTATACGGCACCCATAATGAGTGGACAGGGCCTGGCCGGCACATTCGCCGCCTTCTCAATGATCTGCGCCCTTGCAAGTAAGGCTCACACATAGAGTGGTTTTATTCTATCTGCGGGAAGTATAAACATTACAGCCAGAGTTCCTGACTCTGAGCTAATGCTGATGGCTTTTCCCAGGTGGCTCGGAGCTGCAGGACAGCGCGTTCGGATACTTCATCACAGCCTGTGTAGTCATCCTCTCGGCTATGGGGTGTTATGTGGCCCTTCCCAAAATGGTGAGGAAATAACTGATCCTCTTTGGCGATTTCGCCGTTAAGGTTGCTTCCTGCTGTGACCTCAGCCTGATTGTTGGCATTCTGGCATATTACTCAATGGCTTCGGTTTTGTCACTCTTCCAGGAGTTCTTCCAGTATTACCAGGAGAACAAAAATGAGCTTGAGAAGGATACGCAAATGGAGTTGAATCCTACAGGTAAAATCGAAAGATTTATCCCCTGTTGATATATTTAATTAAAAATTCAGTAACACTACATTGACTGCATGTTCATAGTGCCTTTATAATCAATCAAAGAACATCCATAAGCAGCATGTAAGTATGCTTTAATATCTTAACATACCTTGACAGCTTTAATATACATTAATAAAAAACAGTATACGATTACATAAGTATAATGTTTGTTATTAATATATCATAAAGCTGTATGTTAGGGTATGCTTACATACAACTTCTATGCATGTTCTATGAATGTATTATGAAGTTGCAATGTTTATTCTACGATTGCATTATAAAGGCATTATGAAGGTGAAAAAGGTAAAAAATCTAATTATACAGCGTACTTAGTCTGACTGCGTTCCAGCACCTAACCCTAACCCCTAACCCTAACTTCACATTAAGAGTTGGTTTTGCACAATCATGCACCCTCATGAAGCGTGTTTTTTTGTATGGTAGATAAATCCTGGTACTTATCCAGAACAGGGTAACGGTGAACCTAGAGTGTATCCCAGGAAGTAGGGGGGAGGTACCCTGGATGAGGTCTACTAACAACTGGTTTTAAATTGATTTGTACTGTGACTTCTCAAAGAAATATGGGGGGATGCTGATTGTATGTTTTTTTTTAGTGGCAGGCAACATCGAAGGGGGGCTCACAGCTGGCCTGTGCTCCTCGGACAAGGCCGGGTTGCCGAATGTCTCTATTGTCGCCATCTTAAAAAAGGTACTGAGCGATGTTGGCTTGGAAGCCTCGGAGCTCTTACTGTGCGGTGCTGAAGGCGCGACCCGCAAGCCTGGGACTGCAGAGCTGAGGCAGAACCAGAGACGGAACCTTTGAGCGTTTCTCTCCACAGATCTGGGTGCTGGCGCTCACCGTGTGCCTGATCTTCACCGTCACCATCGGTGTTTTCCCTGCCGTCACTGTGGATGTCAAGTCCACCATCTCCAACGGCAGCGCCTGGGGTGTGTTCCCTGCTTGGGCCCCATCTGTCACGTTCAGGCAGTCTCAGGCGTCAAACAGCTCTTTTTCACTGGATGTTTGCCACATTACATTCACTAAGCAGAGGCATCCTAACCGAATGAACCACACACCGACTACTTATCTCAGTGGTAACAGGCACTGCTCCAGTTGAGGGTCAAAAAGGGCTTTTCCCTTGGCTTTCTGGGAGAGTTATTTTGGCAGTTAGAAAGTTTAACATTTTTAGGTTATAAAATGCCTGCATTCACCTGCACCCCAGGGAACCGTACCTTCACCTCAAACATTCCTCACATTTTTCCAGTATCTGCTTCCTTTAACTTTCAGTGTTTCCATCTTTTCACTTGAAATGCCTTGCAACCATCATCTCCCTTCACCTTCCAGAGACATACTTCATCCCAGTGTCGTGTTTTCTGCTCTTCAATCTGATGGACTGGGCTGGACGAAGCCTCACCGCAGTGTGCATGTGGGTATGTGAAGAGCCGTACCAGCACCTGCAGTAAGGGCTGCAGCAAGGGCTGCAGTAAGGGCCGCGGCAAGGGCCGCAGCAACAATGACACCACGACTGTGTCTAAGTAAGGCCTCTGTTGCATTAGTAAGGAGAGTAACTCGCACCTACATCAGCGCCGTATGATCTTTTTCACGTGCATCTGAGTACCGGGCCATCCATGGACAGCATATGATGGAAACGCAGCGTAATTTTTCGATTCTTTCGCATTAATCTCAACATCTTTGGATACTTTTACTATAACTGAGTTATATGCAGTTATAATAATTTCTTTTAGTTGGAATATTTTATATGGGATATATTTTGCACATGATTTGCACATAATTATGATTACACAATGTGTTTTGGTAAATACAAATTTTGCTATATTGGTCCTAAGTACTGTTGCAGGGGTGTAAAAAATGATTTCCCTTATTGTTTGAGATCAAGTGCCTTTTAATCTTTCCCAATAACATTACAATAGAATGATTGATAATACAAGATAACAGGTTTGGCGACAGCCTTAATTACTTGATGCAAACTAGGAGTGAATGAAAAACATCAGGCTGAGCAGCGCAGATCCTGAGCAGTTCAGCTCATTAAACGTATAAAGTGTTTCCCATTTTGGTGTGGACTGTGCTGTCCCCTGGTGGTCATGCGCTGTCATTGTTTTGTCTCCAGCCAGGGAAGGACAGCCATCTGCTGCCCGTCTTCATGCTGGCCCGCGTGCTTTTCGTGCCTCTCTTCATGCTCTGCAATGTGCAGCCCAGGCTTCACCTGCCGGTTTTCTTTGCGCACGACGCTTGGTTCATCATCTTCATGATCTTCTTCGCCTTCTCCAATGGATATCTGGCCAGCCTCTGCATGTGCTTTGGGCCTAAGTAAACACGCCCTCCCCTCTTCCTGTTTACCAGTTTAATGCTCATCGCTAGCCACTTGCCTCTTTACGTTTGGTGACGGTGTCCTCATATTTTTTGGTTGTGGTTTTCTTTCTGAACAGGAAGGTGGCGCCGCACGAGGCAGAGACGGCTGGAACCGTCATGGCCTTCTTTCTGACTTTGGGACTGGCTCTAGGAGCTGCGCTCTCCTTTGTTTTCCGAGGATTTGTCTAGACCCACCGGCGAGTCTGTATCTCCATTCCTCCACCTTCTAACCTCTTATCCTGGACAGGCTGGTGTGGACATCTTTATCTTAAGGAACACTGACACTATCGTTACATAATCTCTCACTGCAGCAATATAAAAAATGCACATGAGCACCATCTAGTGGCTCCTGCCAGCTGCTCCTGGTATGTTTCCAGTCGGTTGGATTCCTATGGTGCTCATTCTTGTTACCGTTTCTCAGCTACCTGACAGAAAAAAACACTTTTGAAATGTCACACATTTTCACATTTCTGCATTACCGTGATGATTACAGAACCAGAGAGACCAGCTTTACATTTTTATGATCTTTGGTAATGCACAATAATAAGAAGAAGGAAAGCTTTTATGGATTTTCATAGGGGTTTTTTGCATAGGCTTTTTATAGCTTTTGTTCATTGTACTTTGTTTTTATGTATAAACATATATATAATGTCTTAATTGTAATAAAACTAAACATGTTGGTCGCAATAGTGACTCAATAGGTAGCATTACAGACATTTCTTCTTGGTTCTGAATCTTGCTCCCCCTTGATCTGTTTGTTGCTCTCCCTGCATTACATGGGTTCCCTCTAAGTCAGGAGTGTCAATCTCCAGTCCTGGGGGGCCAGAGACTTGCACCTTTTTGGGTTTCCCCTCATTTAACACACGTGATTCACCTCCTTGTGCTGAATACCACACGACTCTTGAACGGAATTATTTGTGGTGGAACAAGAAAGAACTAAGCTACACTGAGCTCCGCCCCCCCAGGACTGCAGGTTGATGCCCCTGCTCTAAGTGCTCCAGATAAAAACGGCATCTCTAAATTCCCTGTGTTTGGTGGGAGAGGTATGCCCTGCAATGGATAGATAGACACTCCCTCCCCTGTGCTTCAGAGACTCCAGTTTGTCTGGTCGTGTTTTGGGACTGAAGAAAGAAACAGGAATATCCAGAGGAAACTGCACTCACACAGGG
The DNA here is from genome assembly GCA_026779585.1 of Mormyrus proboscirostris. Taxonomy (NCBI): domain Eukaryota; kingdom Metazoa; phylum Chordata; class Actinopteri; order Osteoglossiformes; family Mormyridae; genus Mormyrus; species Mormyrus proboscirostris. The sequence continues at coordinate 17,382,754 of JAODKF010000047.1, forward strand.
TAGAGGTGCGATTCAACCCCCCCAACACAGGAGTCATTGGTGCTGCCCCCGACTGAATTATCACATATGCATCACAGCTTCCTGAGGGTTACATACCTTGTGTTTTACAGGGGTGCATATTCCTTTCGCCTTTTACTATGTTATCACCGCCCCCTGAGGCCCCTAGAGAATAATTTTTTAGGTACAGCTTTGGCTAAGGGGCACCACAGCACATAAGGGCAGCCGGTCTGTATGCCTGGTGTCCCCTGTCTAGGCCTTAAACATCCATGGATTACACACAATGGCGAGTTAAACCTAGCAAGGAAAACACGACAGCAGCCTTGAGGGAGCCGGCTGAGCTGGCCTATCTCCAGGGTGACTTTCGTTATCTTCATCTGGGCCAGAACTTTATTTTATTTGAGTGCTTCAGAGCCGGCAGGATGGATCCAGTCCAAAAATATATACAAGTAGAAGACCACACTGGCTGTCTCCTCGGTCTGGTTTTGCCTACTCTGGGATGAGTGACAGTCTCCATCCCAGCAGACTGTAGTAGAGGATCTTATACCCGTGTTGTATAGTGGTGGATGAAGCAATCTGCCCTCATTCTGGCATTGAGGCTAAAGGCCACAGTGGGACAGTCTGTGCTGTCGTGGAGGGGGGGGAAATGGGGCAGCCATCTGGCAGATCTGACTTTGGCTAGAGAATTTCACTAGCTATGGGGGTTTGCCCAAGCTGGGGGGAAGCCCCTTATCTATCATCGTTTCCCAACTTGGTCCTCGGGGACCTGCAGACTGTCCAATGTGGGCAGTCTGTAAATGTGGACTGTCTGGGGGTCTCTGTGGACTGGGTTGGGAAACACTGCGTTACAGTCTAATTGTGACAGCTGTGCTGCAGAAAACATCATAGCTGCCTCTCAAACTGTCAGTTGCGATATCAAGCAGGACCTGCGGCGTCGGGCACTGGAGCGTTCGCGTGTTCACACCCAGGACTACTTTACAGACTAGCCGGACATGTACGCACTACCAAACCAGCACCACAACAGAGTCCCTGTTCTCTCTGTGTACTTGGGCAGCTGCACAGAAATGAGGATTTTAAAACCTGGGTGTTTGAATGGGTGGAGAACATCAGGACGGACTGTACACCAGACAACAAGCCCAAGGAAAGCTGGCAAGCCCCTCGACCAGAATGAGAGCCAAGACAGGAGTGTTACTACATCGCAGTGCCAAAGAGGAGGACCAGCACTTGTCCGCAAAACTGGAGATGATGCCGAGCCTGAAATGCATCTTCATAGTCTATTAGGTTACTTATTTTTAAACTATTACACTTTCAGAAAAAAGGGTAATGTTTTATTCCCCAAGGTACAAACAACATTAATGTATGATCCACGGTACAAGAAATGCTCCTCACAGTCCATTTCTGTACCATAAAAGGTACATTTACCTGCAGCTAGGGTACAATCGGCAGACCCTTGAGGGTACAGCCCCAGTGGCTAGTAATTGTACCCTCAAAGGCTTTTTTTTCTGAGTATATTTGAAGAATTTGAATTTTACAAAGAAATAATTCTGACATATTTCTAGGAAATCACATTGATATACATTTTCCCCAAGATGCCATTTCTGAATTACACTAATGAATTAAAAGGGTGTGCATGATAAATATTATGACGTTGGGAAAACGAAAGTACGGTCAGTGTGGACATTGGTTCAGGCATTTCCTGCCAAACAGCCTTGGAAATTCTTCAGCAAATGGCGTGAAGACTAGAGGTCTTAAAAAACTGAAGGCAGACTTACTGCGCTCTAAACACCCCTGCACACACCCAGGAAGTGCAGCACATAAACCGGGGACACCCCAGATGGGACGCGGGTCCTTCACGGGGAGACCATGCAGACGCCCGACGCGCACCAAGCCGGCCAGCTCTGAACGCGAGTGGAGACTGAAAGACGACACAATGGACACATCAAGAAGATCAAGAACCATTCTAAGTTTTTATTGGGGGGGGGGAGGGGAGATTGACAAGTTTTTCACTATACAGACAGCCTTCTGACCCAAGTTAAAAATAAAATGTAAAAAAATTACACGACAGAATGGTCCTGCTAAACATTAACCTAAACACTAGTATTTTTATGGCAGGGGAGTTTGGTTAATGACCAGTACAATAAAAAACCCAAACAGTCTACTGTACATATTATTTTACCCCCCCCCCCCTCCTGTTTATCACTTACATAAACTGTACATAAGTGTTCGACTCCACATTATCATAACTACCATGATGGTGGAGTTACTGAAGGCTATTTACAAAAATATTTTATGTGCCTGTCTCTTGGTATTGATTCATCAAGCCAATGTCATACAAACCAATCACAAGCTTCCACAATCTTTACTTGAACTTCATCCCCATAATAAGGAAAAATGGCAGAAAAGGAAAGAGAAAAGAAAAGAAAAACATTTACATGAAACACACATGCTATGAGGAAAATCATTAGGCCTTTCCTGGACATCAGCAATGCAGAGTTGCCTTAAATCTTCAAAGACACTTGAATATACAGTTCGCTTTGTGCTCAGTTTCTCCAGAAGTCTTCGGACCAGACCTCTGCGGCATGTGCTTCTCAGAATTATTATCATCTCCTTGGACCCACAAATTTGTTAGACACAAGGAGTGTTTAGGGATAAAAACATATCGATCACATTTTTTGTTTTGAAGCTTAAATTTGATGAAACTTAAAACAAAGACAAAATGTAAAAGTATAAAAGCCACACAATAAAATTGATATATAATGGTACTATATGAAGTTGAAACATTCACAATTTGAACGGTTAAACGAGTTGCACATCAAACCTGACAAAAATAATCAAAAGCATAAATAAAGTACTATTTAAAGAAAAGAAAACCTGAGTCAGTTCTATTTTTTTCAAGTTATATCACCTTACAAAACAGTTTCCCTTCACTCAGTCCGTCTTTTGAGTATATTGCATTCTTTCATTTTCCCTTTCTATTGTCTTCCATTCCAGAACTGAAGAACTAAAAAAAATGTACACAGAGACCTCTAGCGGCCATTTGCTATAAGTGCATATCCGCCACAGTGTTCTAGTCCGTAATCTGTACGGAATTTCAAATATCTATGTCCCAGCAGATAGCAACAGTCACTCGACTGATGTGTCATACAAGCCGGGAATTAACTTAAGCGAAGGTTTTAGCAAAACTACTATGCCTAAAATAGCACTTCTACCACTGCTCTTTGAAGGACATAGAAATTCAAAGATTTACCATAGACACACTGCACACCAAAGACGGGCCAATCAGAAGCACAGCTCTTCATTGATACTGCGTATCAACATCGTTTCTCCTGTGCATCGCAAGAGTTAAGAAATATATGCTATATTTCATCTACCACTACTTTAGAAAGAGCTATACTTAAAAAAGAACAATTCTATTGTACATGTTTTCCGACCCCACACCTTAAAGGCTGCAGATTTTTAAGAATATATTTCACGTAGCACCTGCTAATGACACTTTAACCTCCAGATCAGATGATAAAGTATCTAAATAACAGAGGTGGATAGTTCTGGTCCAGAGAGTACAAGTCTGACTGACTCTTTATACGCCACTGGTTGGTTGAAGCAAAATCTTGGTCTTGAAATGCCCGAAGCAGATGTGGGAGACAGACCACGATGGTGATGATGAGGACCACCAACGTGAACATGGTCTGTGGAGCTAAATTACCCACCTCTGCTAAATAGTTACTGAAGTCAGTCAATTACGAGGAGATGTTCTCTGAGCCTGCATTCATCTTCGTGGTTTGGGTCTCAGGTCTGAGTAACATTAATTTATTCACGGGAATTCTGTACAAATGTTCTGAGAAACCAAAATTTCAAGTGTATCAAACTCAGTCCACGATCCTTGAGTGAATTGCACTGAATTACAGTGCATGGACACACAGCATGGTGACCAAAACAGATGGTGCCCACGGTCCAGATAGCTGCAGAAAGAAAATAACTGCAGGTAATTGGTGCAGGGGTGATCCCATCATAGTATTTAGTAGTACAAAGATATCTGATTTGTTAACCGAATCCAGATTCAAAACAAGTTACATTTCAGGGTCACAAGATAACCGGGACATGAGGGAATTAACATTTTGTTCACTCCAATTGTGCGTCTCGACAGTCACCACTAAGCAGTGCTTCCGAACCTGGTCCTCAGGGCAAACCGTCTGCGGGTCCCCGAGAAGTGTGTCAGGAAACACTGCTATAAAGCAATAAGCAGACTATTCAAATCTCATTCTCTACGTATTGCTCTTTGCTGCCAAACACTCGGCTTCCACCAGCACAAACGCGTCCGGCTTTTTTCATCGAAAACAGCGGCGCTTCTTCACCTTTCCAGCATTGCTGTGCCCTGCGTAGCTGAATCGGTTAAAGCAGCACACTTTTCAGTACATCCTTTACACATTGAGCTATTGCTGAAAAATGCACACAAAATGCCATAAAATATTGTACAATGATATTGTACAAAATATGGTACAATATTTGTTTTTCTAAACAAATTCAAGCACAAAATCTATAGCTATATACATGGCTACATACAGCCAAAGCCAGCGCAGGTGAAAAAACCGAAAGCAAATCAGTATGTATTCAGTATGCAATCAGTATGTATTAATACCCAAATGAAAAGACCAGCAAAACGCTTCACGGTCATGATGACTTTTGCATGTCACTAGGCCATTTTTAAAAGCACCTCCCAAGTGGATCGAATTCCCTTTGGCTCAGGCGATCAAGGGCCGTATGCTGAGAAAGTCTGAGCTCGCTGACACCTTGAGCCACACGCAGCTAAGCGACAATAACCTTCTTCGTTAATATTTATTTGGGGCAAAATGAGCCTCACGATTTCCATCGATCAACGATTATTTAAACCGCCGGAGGTCTAAAAACACTGCACTAATCTTTAGGACGTACATTTTTAAAATGTACGTAATAAAAAAAAAGATCCGAAGATCTCGCTGGCCATTAGAATAAGCAATTAATACGAAGTTAGATAGTACATAAAGTTAAATTCACATGGAAATATAATTTGATGAAAGGAATCGCAGTAGAATGGTTATGACATTGCATGCAGAGTTCCCCCTCCCCAGGAACATAACTCCTGGGGCGGCTGAACATCAGCGCACCATGACTGAATGGAAGGTCACATGTCCACCTCTGCTCTGCGGGGCAGTTGCAGGTCGCTGCAGAACTGAAAAATCGAGCACATTTAGTGCACCAAAGCTATAAAAAAAAAACTGAACACATCAAGCCCCCCCCCCAGCAGTGCTACACTGTGGCAGTTCTGGTGCTTCAAAGACAGACCACCCACAGGACTAAACATGCAGCCTGTCACAGTTACTCCTTACGAGGGGCATAAGGGTGCAAAGGGGGGGTCCCAGGTTAGCAGCCGGCTCCTGCCTCTCCTGTGTGTGAGTACAGGCCGAGGGGCGTGTGCAGCACAAACGAGACAAACAGCGAGACACTGTTCACATTCTAGGGATTAGTGGTGTTAAAGTGAGGCGGAAATATGCAGGACGGGGGCCAAAGGTAAAGTATTTGGATCAGATGAGAGAGGCTGTGCATCAGGCTGCCATTCCAGTCCTTATCCGAGGAGCGGAGAACACCACGCTGGCGCTGGCTCGGCCGCACGCTCTCGCTGGCGGGAGGGGGGGGGGGGGGTGACCCCAAGCTCAGCGGAGGACGGCCCCCTTGGAGGGGTGGGCCTGGAATCTGAAGGGAGCAGTGGGTTTCATGGGGATGACCTCCACGGTGGGATGGTCCCGGAATCTGAAGAGAGCAGTGGGTTTGCGTGATCAGCCCAGTCGCCTCTGTGGATCTCGTCTTGCCCGCCCCCCCTCCCTCCCCCGCTTCCTCCCCCTTCCTCGGCCTCTCGATCTCCGCAGCGGCGCTCTTACGGGTGAACTTCATTGGCTATAAGGCTGTCCTCTCCCGACTGGAAGTCCGCTTCGTTAATACTGTTCCTCGTGTTGATCATCTCCTCGTCCTGCGAGGACCCCTGGCCGTCCTCTTCCCCGCTCCCGGTTCCCGTTTCGTCTGATCCCGGATCCTGCAGAACCTGGGCAATATACATTTGCTGGGGGTAGTGGGAGGGGTGAAGAAAAAGAATAAAATTAAATCCTTGGTCACGTAGATGTTTTTAAAGCACAAGATACAAAGTCTAGCCTAGGATTGAGCATAACGGCCCCTCAGAAGAATATCTAAAATGGGTTTAAGGGTCCTGCATGTGAAGGGTGTCACATCACAAAACACTAATAAATACAGCTGAAATATCATACCCATGTATTGCACATGTTTACACTCCTCTCTGTAAATTTAATTCAGTGCATGACCAGGACATACAGGATGTTGAGCTGTGCAGCTGGAGACGTGACCTTACACGCTCAGGTACCGGGCGCAAGCCTAGAATGACGCCGCTTGATGTCCCACGGATGGGAGAAGATTCCACTTACTGCTGACTTGTTGGTGGGAGAGGTGGTGGAGCGAGCTGGACGGCCATTCTCCACCCCATCTGCATCAGTATCCTTGGTGTCAATCTGGAAGAAGAGGAGACGCTGGAGACGGAGCTGGGAAAACAGCACCCCCCGAAGGTGGGATGCAGTACCTGAAGAACAGTGACCCAATGAACCGGAACCCATACCTTGTAGTTGTGGGCACTGAGGTACTTGAAATGCCCGAAGCAGATGTGGGAGAGACAGACGACAATGGTGATGATGAGGACCACCAACGTGAACATGGTTGTTGGGGTCACAAAGCCTATTAAAAAAAAAGAAACACACGCCTTAAAAGGTTGGTTTTCACAAAGAAAATCCTCTGGACCAAGACCAAACAATGAATAATTAAAATAATAATAATAATAATAAATAAATGGTCACTAAATAAGCAAATGTATCAGGTCAGCTTCAGGATCAGTTCAGAGTACGAGCTGATTCAAATCCAGATGTGCAAGGAGTGACATCATTCCATAATCAGAGGTGGGCATTTCAGGTGCAGAAAGTAAAATTCCAGACCAAGATTTTGTTTCTGCCTACCAGTTGAGTATTCTGTGACTCCTAACACTCAACCCATTGGTTGAAACAAAATCCTGCTCTAGAATTTTACTTTCTGCACCTGAAATGTTATTGATTATTGGCAAAGGCGGGCAACACTTAAACCTCAACAATGTCATCTGCTGGCCAGTCTCACAGGCCAAGAGGAAGGTAGATGAATGAGCTACAGCGCTGATTCCCAATCCCTAGCCTGCAGACCATTATCGGTCTATAGCCAGTATTGCAACTGGCCCCAGGAGGGTGGTTTTGCCGAAGGCTTGATTCATTTCTAAAAATGAACTATACATCCAGCGGAGAGCCACCTCACCTGTGCGCACAGTGGAGAAGAAGAGCAGCCAGAAGAGGCAGAGGATGGGTGCGGCCACCACCTGGGTGACAGCACCTGAGTGGATCTTCTTGTCCAGCTTGGAGGGCAGGTAGGCGTAGTACATGTTGTATCTGTCCACCAGGTGTTTCAGCAGCATGTACATGAGGCCTGAGGAAAAGCGAGGAGACGCACTTTCAAAGAGGCGTCTATACGCCCATTCAAGGCCGCATGACGTGGCTGCACTTTTATTTGATTTTTTTGAACACTCTGCTTCAGTTTAACAGCGATGGGGTTTCTCCCTGCCACAAGCAGTAAGTTCAGCACGAATGAACGCACAGCTACATTTTTAATAAGCATTCAGGATGCATGGGAGGGATCTCATCGGGCAAGGGAACAGACATATCACACAACATGCTAACCAAAGGGCTAAAGGCGACAACGAACAAAAACAAACGATAGAAATTAATAAGGGATTAAAAACAGTCATAAGAAAGTCACCGAATAAGTAAATGATTAAATACTAATTCATAACACCTGTGCGGCTGGTTAGAACCAGCAAGAGGGGATGTGGTGACTCACCGAAGGGGACAATGATGGGGCAGGTGATGCTGTACGTCATGACGACGGTGAAGACGCACATCATCCAGGCGTAGGCGGCGCCAAACTGGAATTCGTAAGCTTGGTGCTGGTGGGGGCACAACAGGCACAGTCTGTTAGCTCACGCACTTTTGACACAGTCAGACAGCTTCCTTGGTAAGGAAACGCAAATGGAAGCAGAAACAAGTTAATGGAATTACTCAGGAGGGACTTAAGATAAAACCCCAGATGTTGAAATGGGGGGGGGTCCTATGGATTGTGATCATCTGTCCAGCACATCCCACAGACGCATGATCGGATTGTGATCTGGGACATTTGGAGGCAAATCAACACCTTGAACTCCATCATGGTCCTCAAACCGTTCCTGAATAATCTTCGCAGTGTGACAGGGAGCATTAACTTGCTGATAACTTGCGTGAAGGGCTGTACTTCAGCAATGTTTAAATAGGTGGTACATGTCAAAGCAACATCCACAGGAATGCCAGGACCCACAGACTCCCAGCAGGACGTTTACCATAACATCACTCTGCCTCCACCCACTTGGCCGCTTCCTAGGGTGCAGGGAGGCCTACCTCCACTCCTGGAGGGCCAGTATGCGACGCAGTTTGCAGATTTCCCAGCTCAGACACAACATCTAAACCTGGTAATTAGCCGATTAAGATGTATTTGGGCAGAAAAATCTGTAAAACTGTGTTGGCTTCCAGCCCCCCACTGGCAAGCCCGCCACAGTGCGTCCTGGTGCCATATCTTCCTCAAGTAAATGACACACATGCACCCGGCCGCCCACATGATGTAACAGAAAACATGACTCATCAGACCAGGCCACTTTCTTCCGTTGCTCTCCTGTGAGATCAGACTAGACAGGCAAGCCTTCACTCCCCACATGCATCACTGAACCCTGGGCGTCCATGACACCATTGCAGGTTCACCAGTTAGCCTTCCTCACAGCACTTTTGTTAGCTGCTGACCACTGCCTGCTGGCAATACCCCAGAAGGCCTGCTGCTTTGGAGATGCTCTGACCCAGTCACTATCACAACTTGGCCCTTGTTAAAGTTGCTCAAATCCTTACGCTTGTCCATTTGCTCATGGTAAAGAACTGACTGTTCACTTGTCCAATATGTAGTGTCACCCTTGACAGGTGCCATCGCAACAAGATAATCAATGTTATTCCCTAAACCTGTCAGCGTTTTCCCAGAAGCCTCCACAGAGGAACAGGCCAAAATACTGACCCGCTTGACGTTGCGCCTCTCGGCGGCCGAACGGGCCAAGCACAGCCGGATCATGTACATGAGCAGGCCGGGGATTCGAAGCAGGTCCATGGCGTTCCCGATGAACGCTGAGGCGATGACATAGTTCACGAAGAAGGCGCCGTTATCTGGGAGGAACACACACCTGTGCCGTGCGAGAGGACAGGAGAGATGATGGTACGGGGGGGGGGGAGGGGGGTGCGGAGGGTGAGAGGCAGACGTGCTGAGGGCCCCCCATGTCAGCATGACACCCCCAACACGGTCTATTAGCACCAAACTCATGCACCCGCTCAACAATTTAAATTCAACACTTTTAAAAATACGCAAACAGCAACCCACAATTTGACCAAGAAAGAAAATGAGTCTACAGCCTGTTTTGATGGGAATGCCCCCCCCAGCACTATTCTGTGGTCCTGGCTGGTCTGTATTAATGTGGAAATTCCTTCTGAGCAATGACCCCCCCCCCCCCTTTCTTTATACACAGTGGCACCGTGCACAAGACTAACATATTCTATACCTAGAATACATATATTATACATGTAACATTCTAACACTTAACATGTGTTTTAAATTTAAATTTGACAAACGGCAAACTGCTATTTATTGGGCTTAACTTTGAAATAAATAACACAGAGACATAAAGGAGGATTTCACAATAAAATGGAATGAAAGAAGATGGCCCTGGACAAGAAAGCAGGAATGTTCAAACCTTTTGAAATGTTCAAACAATTAACCTCTATCAGGTAAAATTTAGGTTACATCATGGTGTCAACTTTAAACGAACATGTTGGAAAATTGAGACACAATTCACATGTGGACAGTCTCATTTCAAGAGCACAACCCCCCCAAAAAACACATCACTGTTTCATACGCTAGAGCAGGGTTATTCAAATCACGGTCCTCGAGGTCCGAGCACTGCTGGTTTTCCAGCCTTCCTTTCCCTGTGAGCCAGGTGTGAAGCCTCTGACCAATCAGAATCAGTAACTATTAAACTAACTACCTGGGAGAACTGAAAACAAGGCCTGGATCTGGAATCATGGTCCAGATTTAAAGAATCCCGTGCTAGAGGAACAAATTCCAAGTCTCCTTGTCTTTGCACTGAAAAATGTTTCCCCAAACTCATAAGAAAGAATAAGGATATATCGCCTGGCAAAACAGACCAGCATATACGACCATGTGGTCTATAATTAAAATCCAATCAAACACTCGGAATGCCCTTAACAGAAGAATACTGCGGGAAAAGGCTCCACAGAAAATAATAATGAAAAACAGAGTAAAAGACACCACTTACTCAAATCTGATTGGGGCATCGACCAAGATTTTCTTGTCGAAAAGCCAGCGGAAGAAAACATCCAAACTGCATTGGAGGGAAAAAAAGAGATTTTGTTTTATAAAAGTTTTCCCCAATAATAGCAACATTGCTTCATAATGCTTGAGGCAGCAGCCTCACGTCTACATCGAGGGGAGCTGAGGGACCGGCTGAAATGCTAAGAATGCTTTCATTATGCTTCTGCCACAAATGACGTTCACTTCTCTCTGTAATTAAACCCGCCATTCCCCCACTTCACAATCCCATGGCTATTTTATCAGGCTCTCGGCTTGTCCTGTTAGCCGCAGAAATACCTGCTGAGTCCAAGGGAGGGAAGTAGAAGCACCATAAAGATGAGAAACGTGTAGCACTTGTGCATGGTGGTCCTGTTCTCCCCCGACCTGAAGCAAACAGGAAAAGTGGCAAGCTGGGAAGAGCAGGGAGACCCGGAGGCTTGGGCCAAACAGAGAGCTCGTCTCTCGTAAGTTTTAGTAAAAATTGAAAAAGTGCATGACAGAGTATGCAGATACCTGGTCCAATGGGCTTCAAAGAAGGCTGAGTAGTAGACGATGGTGGGCAGCAGGGCGGAAAATGCCCAGAGCAGCAGGGTGGGGAAGAATTGGGTGATGATGGGGTTCTTTGGGGGAATGAGATTCACGTTAGAGCCGCATTTCCCAGTCGGGTCCTCGGGACCCCCAGACGGTCCACATTTTTACTCTCTCCCAATTCCTGGCAGGGGGTCCTCAAGGACCAGATAGACGCACACTGTGATATTAATGGTCTGTCTAAATCAATGGTTTTTGCTGTGGGAAAGTTTGTCTTCGTGGGAACATTTCTCACATCTATAGTCAGAAAGTCATGCTTTCAAATTCAGGAAAGTGGTTATATTCTAAATCAAATTCAGGAATGCACCATTTATATAGTAAATGTGCTTAACAAGAAGATGCTAAAATGCTTCCTGTAGATTTGGGGGTTGATGGGTATGTAGCTAAATGTTCCATAACACTCAGTACATACGTCAGAAGGATGTCCCCCCCCCCCCCCAGGGTTGCCCCCCCAGCCCCCTTACGTTGAGGTACTCCACTGGCTTGGTGACATTGAACTTGTCCATGGTGCTGATAATGATGGCCGGAGTGGTGAGGAAGAAGAGCAAGAGGAAGAGGATGCAATTGATGATGAAGCAGCGCACCCACCAGGAGACACCGCCAAGAGACAAGTTCTCCCTACAAGGAAGGAAAAAAGATACACATACATTCTACAGCAGCCTGAACAGTCGCCTGAACGGGGTGAGAAACATGCAACTTCCTGCTGCCGACATCAATATGATATTAAGAACATAAATTCAAATTATAAGAATGCTATAAAGTAGGGGTGAGCTATATGGCCCAAATGTTATAAATTTTTTGGTTGGGATCACAATCCACAATACAGATCATGATTTTTTTTTTAATGCATGTAGTAATGTTAAATAACCAATTAAAAAAACATCAGGTAAGATTTTAGTTCTCGCAAGACTTAGCCACTAAGTTGGTATCCACTGAGACGGAAGATTGATGAGATATACAGACAGCGCTGAGATGTTATGCAGGCTGAAATTGTTTCGTTTCACATCGGTCAGTTTTTGTCGCACTAGCCGCACTGCTTGACGGTATGTATGTGATGTGCTATTTGCCTTATATGTTTGCTGCATCGGACAAAATGCTTAACTAAATGTAATTATAGTGCTGTATCTCAATGCTTGAGATACCTCTGAAATGAGTATCAGGAATACAATTGTAACTGGTTATGATAAAATATGGCTCACCACTACTCTAAAGTGTACAGCATATAACAATCCTTCCCCTAACTATATTAAGCAAAAAGTACCCCTGCCTTTGAAGAATAATACACCTATATCCACTACCAACTGTCTGTAACAGAGATTCACTAAGTCAATGCCCAAAGAAAGTATTCACCAGAATTCCCTCGCAAAATAATTCATTTGCAGCCTAACTGACATGCAATCTAACCTCATATAATGAGATGATTTCCCATAGTGCTGTTATTGTAATTGCATTAGTGTCTGTGATTGGATGTGTGTAATTGGAAGTGTACAGCAATACGGGTTCCTGCCGTATGTCAGCTCAGCCCCCATGATGTCTGGGTCACCAGCCACGCTGTCTGCTGTTGAGCTATTAGCAGTGAAGCAAGGTCAGATACTGGGAGAAATCGCTGACTACAGGCCAAACTAGCAGTCTCCAGGCAGTTCCACCAATCTTCTTGGCTTTTTGTCCTTTGTGAATCTCTACATCGACTAGACAATCTGTGGACAGATTCTCTGCAGGCTCCAGAACATTCCCCCAGTAAAACTGCTCTCCTTACATTGAGCATTGTCATTCAAAAAACGCAACCATCCTTTTTTGAGATACAGTAACAGGATTTGTAAACTACCTTCTCAATTAGAATGACCTTGATTTCACTTAAACACTGAGTTCATGGAATGTGCTGATTGGTCAGTCTCCTACAATCATGCACGTGTCACTAATTTTAATGTGAAACTGCTGGACGAGTCTTTCAATCAAGGAAATAAACCAGCTGAAGCACAAAAAGAACTGAGCTATTTTGCCAAGCGCAAAATACTATAATAATATACTATAATACTATAATAATATAGCTTTTCAGTTTTAAAGGAATTTGTAAAACCTGAAGTAGCTCAAACTGTCCTCCCTGACAAGGATTGTCTGGTTACCTAATTGTGAGAGCAAAGGAGGTCATTTTGCATCAACATCACCTTTATCCTAAACCAAGTTCAGCAGCAGAACCATAAAACCTGAGCCATTACACAGGAAGGCTTCTCTGGGCGAGAACGAGTGCATGACATACAAATGACGAGCGAATATCAAACCGGTTAGAACGTCCGGCGATATCTACTCCTTCTCAGGCAACAGCCTCCAACATGCCTACAGCAGCTGCCTCGACTGATCTGCTGAAATCCGACAGACAACAAAAATGGCTGGCGGCGGGAACTAACAATCGCCGGGGATGTTTCTCGCGAAGCGACCCAGATCCATACGTAATTAGGCCATGTCGGGAACTCCTCTGGATGCAAACGGAATTCTGAGGAGAGCAGGCGTATAGTCAGCAGAGGGGTGCGCAGTGGGGTTCAGCCTCAGCCAAGCAAGGCCCAGAGAAGACACCACGCTGATTCCCAAAGACAGATGTTTCAAGAAGCTTGCCAGGAAATCCAATAGCTAAAAGGATGTTGTATATGTTGTGTAAATTTCAATGAACCTTTGTCCTTTGTGTATGGGTCAGATCCACTGAGAAATCCTTGAAGTCATTCTTGGTGAGATGATGGGAGACTAAATCCGATGACAGATAAAAGGCACATGTACCAAGGGAAAATGGAAAAATAATCTCGTCATCCATAGGCCAAAAATACCCAATGGTGGTTTGTTTGTGTATTAGACTTGTATTATTTCTAAAGAGGTAGGGTTGTAATGACACACAACCACTTTGTGAATCAGGGCTCATTAATATCCATGGAAGGAAACCAGATATAATTATTGCTCAAGGGGTCAAATATTCTTCCACAGTTCATTGATAAAGCTCCATCTTTCACACAAGTCCAGCTACATAAACCAGTATGGGCCCTCAAAAACCTCAGTGTAGCTATAGGACGCAGCTGCTTCAAAGCATGAGCACTTCGACTGTACAGCTTAGTTGGTTTACTTTGATGTCATTGATACACCTGAAGGCAACGAAGCTAAAGCAACGAATTCAACAAGAGATACGAACGATACAGACTGGAGGCAGATTCTTCTTCACCAACCAGACGGGCAAAGCATCCCAAATATATTAATATATTCCATTGTGCTTCTTAACAGCCTGCTACAGCAGAATAATTTTATATATATACATATATATATATATATATATACACACAAGAGTGTAAAAATTGCACTAAATGTAATCTGTACACACCAAGATCACGAAGAGCAGCTTGTATAGGAAGGCTTGAAAAGTAGAATTTATGTGTTCTACTAAACAACTTAACATTTTATTATTAAATTAAAATGTATTGCATGCTTTACTCCTTGCTGAAATCAATAATATCTCCCAGGTAGTGATTTTCCGTTACAAGTTTTAGTAGCATTTTACTTGAGGGTGCACAGACACTTAGTAGTAACTCAGTTAGTACTCAGTTACTACTCACGTACAAATCATGAACAAATATAGTAGCTACTTGAGATAAAAGAAAAGTCACCTTTCATTAATGACGAACAAACATGAGGTCAGTAGGTTACATTATTCATTACTTGTTCCTTCAGTAGTTTACAAAGGTTTATACAATTAACAGATACGTATAGTAACAAATACTGTAACTGCTTAGGGTAGAAGATGTGTTACGATTCTTTAATGATGAATCAGTATGTAATTAAGTTTGTGGTTAAGCAATACATAAGTAACAGCATAATACCACATTGTTTGTGCACTGTCAAGTAAAGTGTTATCCAAGTTTCTACTCCAATTTCCTAATTATTCTTTGGTACAGTGAAAAGAGCATTTCACCATAATGTAGGAGCACTCTAAGAAGCTGCTAATTACTGTCACTGGAAAATGTTTACTTCCACTAGAAAATTAAGATAACTGTTAGTGGTTCCTACAACAGGAAACATTTTACAGTTATTGAAATTTCAATTATGCTCCTCACACTTGCCAAATGTATCCAGAGAGAACCTAAAACTGTGGGAGTGTACCATCTAGATTTTTCCAGATATAAATAGCAGTATTGATTAAGAGGTATCGACAAGATGCTCTTCGTTCGATGACCATCAGGCCATTTATCTCTGGCTCCATGGGATCAAGGGCAAAACTGAGCCAGCTGAACATCTTGACAGTGACGGGCAAGGAAGCTTTCATGGGACCCAACATTTCTGGGCACCAAAATGCCTGATTCTACATACTTCTTACGGGAAA
Source organism: Mormyrus proboscirostris (assembly GCA_026779585.1). NCBI lineage: Eukaryota > Metazoa > Chordata > Actinopteri > Osteoglossiformes > Mormyridae > Mormyrus > Mormyrus proboscirostris. The sequence goes on from JAODKF010000047.1 coordinate 17,398,235, forward strand.
TCAGTCTGTTCTCTCTTCGAAACATCAGAGTCTGTCCTATTAGTGGCAGAAGATTTTATGTGTAATTAAAATCAGACCAAATATATCTAGCTGTTCTGGCTGGTTTGGTGTATATATTTAGTAATCCACTTTGTTACTAAAATGACTTGTTACTAAAAGTAAACATCTGATTGATGAATTAATTTAGGCAGCAGACAGTAAGACACTGACTTGGGGCAAATAAGGGTCAGTAACTGGTTAAGTGGTTAAGGAGCTTCTGTGCTTTAATTATAGGCAATTAGCCGCAGAGAATACTGGGTGCCTCACCAGCGCACGTTCTGTGGGTCTGGGGCATAGGAGATGCTCCAGTTGTAGACATGCAAGCTTTCGCTGAACTGAGATGACTTGGGCTCGTGGCGACATTTGCAGCCCTGACAGTGGCAGGCATTGAAGTCCTTCAGGATTCTGTGAGAGAGAGAGAGAGAGAGAGAGAGAGAAAGGACAAACTGCCTCAGTCAGGGCGGGACACTGGCTTGACTGTAGGCAGTCCCCACAATGCACATCAGCATATACACACCCACATGCTGCATCACACACAGACCACTCACCTTCCATATTTAAAGGTCCGAAAAATAGAGAGAGAGAGATATCGCGGCAAAAGCCCCTGCCCTCAGTGGATAAGACATTAAAGGCCATCAGATTAAACATTTAAGGCATGTTTCCATACAGGAAAATAGCATTTCAACTGCCTCTGGGCTCTTGCATCAGGAGAGGAGGATGTTTATACAGCACAGAATTCTACAGCTAACAAGCACCTGGGAAACGACAACACTGCAGTAACAGAATAAAAACACAGAAAAAGTGCCCCAGTGCCCAGTTACTCATTCATTCATTACATGGACACAGGCTCAATCTGTCACCTTAATAATAACTGCAGGTTTGGTCTAAACATGCCCCCATTCTAACAGGGAACCACAACGCATCCCAAACTATCATCAAAACTAGACCTGCATGATGTGGCAAGTTAATATCAACATCGCATGTTATGCACATGTATTTGTCAATTCACAATCAGCTGGGTTGGACGCTATCTAATTTTTCAATTCGACATTTCGACAGTATTTTCAAAAGCAAATGATTTGTTAACACTGCTTTGTGGCACCTTATTTGATAGACACTACTGGTAGATCATAAGAAGTCCTATTCATCTACAGTTTACTTTGGGTTAGTTTTCAACTCAATATCCTGATATTTCTCACTAAATAATACTTGAAATTTTTCCAATATCATGCAGCCCAAATTAAAACCTACCAAAAAGTACTTTCTCTAATTTGTTGAATTTCTTTCTCTGAATTTTAATCACTGCATATTCTTTTGTACGTTTTAACTTTGTTGCTCATAAGAGATTTCTGCTTAATGCTAATAAATGTTACTCATAAATTTTTGGGAGATAAATTGGCTGTACTGATTCCATTAATTATGATAAAATTACATTTCAGTTACTGACCCAGTTTTCAAATAATGTGCGTTTATTAAATTGAACAGGCCTGTTTCACTTTTTAATAGCTGATTGTAGGAGTTCCTCCAATATAGACTTAGAATAGCAGTGTGCTTCCATTACAAAGCAGACTGATCCTCCCAGCACCAGGAAAATAATTCTACTCAGCTGCATCACGTGCAATTTTCCACAAGAAGACAACTTGCTTTCAATGAGGAGCACAGACACAGAGCAGAATTTATACTGCATCTGTCATTATACTGTGACACTCCAAACATGATTATAGTTATGAACAGGAGCACAAATTGCAAGCCATTGATGAAGCTGACATTAACATTTCTTTCCCTTCTATTTTGGTCCTCTACTTTTCAAAATACCTACAGATGTACGCATGCAGACACACATGCGCGCGTGCAGACACACATGCGCGCGTGCAGACACACACACACAGACACAGAAAAGAGGCACTCAGAAGGATGACTCACACTGCAGTCATCGCCTCGTTCTGGAAAGTGACAAACGCCATCCCGAGAGGTTTCGTGTTGACTTTCTCCTTCTCCTTCCTGTATTCCTCCTTCAGCTTGGACTCCAGCTTGGTGTAATAGCTCACAGCCTCCTCCTGTCCGCACCAGAGAAAAAGACACCTTTCCATACCCTTTGTCAAACCGCTTCGCTCCTTTCAAGCCTCGACTGGCTTGCGAATCCCGTCTAGCGCGTTCTCGGCCAGGTGTTGATGCTCTAGCTTTTAATGAAGCCCAACACGAGCTCTGCACGTCTGCCCGTAACGACCCGCAACCGCTGTCAGCAAAGACTTTGGAAAACGCCGAAGAACGAGCCTTCATTAGCATATGCACTTTTAGTTTTTCACGCGCATCAGTTAAACGAGAGAACTTTGCTGAATTTCTACAAGACTGCTTATTTTTAGATAAATCAACAAATAAAATATGAAACATATTGTAATGCCGTGTGGGTGAATCGCTGGTGAATCGTCTGTGAAGTGGGCTAGCCAACGCAATGGAGAAAATAGATACAGGGGTATCAGGGAGACATTGCTGTTTACATTACATCGACAGAAATACAAAGGGAAAAAGACACAGCAAGATTGAGCTGCACACAAACCAACTGGGACTAATGAACTAAATTAGGGGGAAGACACAATACACCTAGAACCCAACAATAAACAATTATTTTCTCCAACCGTGAATCGAATTAGCTACAGCATGGGGGATGACGTCATCGACCCGTTCCACGGCTGCTGCCTTACGATACAATATGCTTCCGCTGACTTTACTTTTTTCTCCTCAAAATGGAATAATATATATATATATGTATTATTATTATTATTTATATCTCACACACACACACACACACACAGGTTGGTCTTCCTATCTAAATGGGGACCATCAATTCATTTCCATGGGAAAAACCCTAATCCCAATCACGACCCCCTTAACCTCTACCCATCCCTAACCTTAACCATAAGTAACCAACCCAAATACAAGACTTTTGGCATTTTTCCTTTTTTGATTCTATTCACAGATTTTTATAAAACTGAGGTTATCCAAATGGGGACCTCAAAACATGTCCCTAAAAGTGGGGACATTTCAGGTTTTACTACACTTTGGTCCTCAAATGTGATCTATGCAAACCCACACAGACACACACACAGACACACACAAACACACACACACACACACACACACTCAGTCTGGGTCACGCACAGACACACACACATACACACACACAGACACACACATGCACAGACACACAGACACACACATGCACAGATGCACACAAACACACACACACACAGTCTGGGTCACGCACAGACACACACACACACACACACACACACACACACACACGCACGCATACACAGACACACACACACATGCACAGACAGGAAAATTAAGTCTCGTATTTTGTTTGGTTACTTATGGATAAGGTTAGGGCTGGAGAAATGAAATGAATCGAGAGTCCCAACAAAGATATAATTACAAACCTGTGGATCTATATGTGAGTGTATGTGCGTGTAAGTGTACCTGTATGTGTGTGTGTGTGTATGTGCATGTGTGTGTGTGTGTGTATGTGTGTGTCTGGGCATGTGTGTGTGTGTGTGTGTGTGTATGTGTCTGTGCATGTGTGTGAGAGGGTTTACCTATTCTTATGAGGACACAATGTCCCCATAACGTAATAAATATCCTTTATAGGGAGCGGTTTCCTGATCCCCATAAGGGAAAACTCTATTTTATTAAAATCGATGACTAATGAAAACACTAAAAATGCAAAAACTCTTGTATTTTGTTTGGTTACTTATGGTTATGGTTAGGGCTGGGTGGGGGTTAAGGTTGTCATAATTAGCGTTAGCATTTTTCCCATAGAAATGAATGAGCGGTCCCCATAAGGACATGTTTACCTTACATGTAGGTGTGTGTATGTGTGTGTGTGTGTTTCCCACTAAGGCTTTGGCGTTCACCTGCTTAGCGGTCTGAGCTTGGGATCAGCCCCACAATGACAGAAGGACAGACATTACCAATCAATCAACCAATCAACCAATCAATCAATCAATCAATCAATCAATCCAAAAGGCAAAAAAATCTATATATCATACGTCAATATTTAATATAGCTCTGAATATTATTGTACCTGTATGGTGTTTTTGTATCTGAAACACTCACAGTTTTCATGTTAACGACACGATTTCTCTTTTGAAACTGAAGAACCATAAAAACATTTTTTACACGTTCAAGTCCAGCCAAGGAAGAGTGGGGTTGTGTGTCCATCAGTGTGATGTGTGTATGGGGGAAGGGGAGGCACTAAACATTGTCTGGTGCTGTTTCCATCTGCAGGGGTAAGTTGAAGAGTTCAGCACCATTTAATGAAAGTCTGGAGAAGACAGTTGCACTGGGCGGGGGGGGGGGGGGGA